>OY977935.1:38763349-39199587 GCA_963854355.1 Epinotia brunnichana | reverse complement strand
TTCAGAGCGCGCTCTCGGAAACCCTACTCCCCGAGTGTCCAGGCGAGTACCCCTCCTCACTAATTTTGCGAGGCCGAAGAACGAGCTGCGAGAGTTTAGGGTAGTGCAACTATTCCTTGCCCCCGATTGTCTTACAATGACCGCGAAGGCCGAAGGCCGAGCTCCGCGTAGGGCCGAAGGACCGAAGCGTCCCTTCAGAGCGCGCACTCTACGCGAGCCCGAGGGCCGAAGGCCCGAAGAGCGAGCCAACGCGAACACCCACTACCCCCATGTGTGTTAAAGGCGAACCTCAGGGCCGAAGGCCCGAAGGTGAGCTTCAATGACTGCGAAGGCCGAAGGCCGAGCTTCGCGTAGGGCCGAAGGCCTGAAGCGTCCCTTCAGAGCGCGCTCTCGGAAACCCTAATCCCCAAATGTCTTTAAGCGAACCTGAGGGCCGAAGGGCCGAAGAGTCCCTTCAGAGCCCGCTCTCTACGCGAGCCCACGCGGACACACACCCTCCGCACTCTTCAGAGCCCGCTCTCTACGCGAGCCCACGCGGACACACACCCTCCGCACTCTTCAGAGCCCGCTCTCTACGCGAGCCCACGCGGACACACACCCTCCGCACTCTTCAGAGCCCGCTCTCTACGCGAGCCCACGCGGACACACACCCTCCGCACGCTTCAGAGCCCGCTCTCTACGCGAGCCCACGCGGACACACACCCTCCGCACTCTTCAGAGCCCGCTCTCTACGCGAGCCCACGCGGACACACACCCTCCGCACTCTTCAGAGCCCGCTCTCTACGCGAGCCCAAACGGACACACACCCTCCGCACTCTTCAGAGCCCGCTCTCTACGCGAGCCCACGCGGACACACACCCTCCGCACTCTTCAGAGCCCGCTCTCTACGCGAGTTCACGCGGACACACACCCTCCGCACTCTTCAGAGCCCGCTCTCTACGCGAGCCCACGCGGACACACACCCTCCGCACTCTTCAGAGCCCGCTCTCTACGCGAGCCCACGCGGACACACACCCTCCGCACTCTTCAGAGCCCGCTCTCTACGCGAGCCCACGCGGACACACACCCTCCGCACTCTTCAGAGCCCGCTCGCTACGCGAGCCCACGCGGACACACACCCTCCGCACTCTTCAGAGCCCGCTCTCTACGCGAGCCCACGCGGACACACACCCTCCGCACTCTTCAGAGCCTGCTCTCTACGCGAGCCCACGCGGACACACACCCTCCGCACTCTTCAGAGCCCGCTCTCTACGCGAGCCCACGCGGACACACACCCTCCGCACTCTTCAGAGCCCGCTTTCTACGCGAGCCCACGCGGACACACACCCTCCGCACTCTTCAGAGCCCGCTCTCTACGCGAGCCCACGCGGACACACACCCTCCGCACTCTTCAGAGCCCGCTCTCTACGCGAGCCCACGCGGACACACACCCTCGCACTCTTCAGAGCCCGCTCTCTACGCGAGCCCACGCGGACACACACCCTCCGCACTCTTCAGAGCCCGCTCTCTACGCGAGCCCACGCGGACACACACCCTCCGCACTCTTCAGAGCCCGCTCTCTACGCGAGCCCACGCGGACACACACCCTCCGCACTCTTCAGAGCCCGCTCTCTATTACGCGAGCCCACGCGGACACACACCCTCCGCACTCTTCAGAGCCCGCTCTCTACGCGAGCCCACGCGGACACACACCCTCCGCACTCTCTCACAAGCAAGTGGTTCTCAATCGGAGTCTTGCTAAGTTTTAATGCAGACTCGTTGTCTATTCGCAACTTCACTATTGCCCCGTGCATAGCTATGTCATCAACAGTTTTAATGCAGACTCGTTGTCTATTCGCAACTTCACTATTGCCCCGTGCATAGCTATGTCATCAACAATTTTATTTAGCCACAAAACTTATCGAGCAGCTTCGCTTTCATCACTAGCAGCCACCAATCCGTCATCCACATATACTGTACTAGTATGTGGCATGGGCACTCTATGTCAAAATTCAAATATTTATTCTGTAAGTAGGCCTCAAGGGCTGTTTCACATGTCAGAGCATAAAAGTGACATGGCTTAATTTCGAAAAAAGAAAAATCGATCGTTGAGATCGTACAGGGAACATTACTGCAATGTTCTGCCGCCAGAGGCAGCACTACCACTAATAGTAAACCAGTATAGGAATATAGGGATGCACACACACACATGCACAATTGATTGTCAAATGAGTGACAATAATGCTTGCATAGACAATACCAGAAGTGGGAACGAGATACAATGTCAACGCTGCTAGTGTCGCCACCTAAGAAGAGTTTTGCGTAATGTTCCCTATTGACTGAAAACATTGTTTCAGAAGAACATCCTCCCTTGAATGCTCCGGTTGTGGAATGAGGTACAGTCATGATCAAAAGTAGCTACGCAAACGAAGACGTCAAAAGTCTTTATAAAAGGGAATAAGAACTTTTGACGTCTTCGATTGCGTAGCTACTTTTGATGCTGACTGTACCACGACGAGGTTTTCTTTAAGGAATACAGTATGGGGTGCTTTAAGAAACAAGTAGGTATACAATTTTAAAGCGTCGACAAAACGCATAGGAATCACACCTCTGGAGTGGCAAGCATCCATAGGCTACGATGACTGCTTCAGGCGGGTCGTATGCTTCGGTGTGTGAGCTGAGTAGCCATATCGTGATCTTCAGTCTTCTGAACGCGGAAGAATCTCATGCAAAGTTCATAACTTCGATCCTCCTTGGCTCCATCGTAAAGACGCATTGCAACTCTTTCCACATTTCACTTGAGGTATTGCACCGCATGACCTTGTGCAGGGTTTCCTCGGTCATGTTTGTGGTAAGAATAGGCAAGGCATGACTTGCATGACTGTCAAGGCTTTGGTAGTTAGCCAATTTCGTCTTATATTCCAATTCCGTCTTGTTTTCTGGTAACACCGGTGCCGCTGGTGGCTCTGGCTTAGTTACTTTGCCCTGGATTATGTCTAGCGTACCTGGGGTGCTCCGCAAGAGCAGGGAAATCTTGTATTCCCACGTCTGCCAGTTTGTACTTCCTTCTAAGCTCCCAATCTCAATTCTCACATTAGAATTCATCTTTCTATAACTTCTTGATATGCGCACTTATTAAATAGGTCACAAAATCCAGTTTCAGCACGTTAAGATATCGCTTTTACGCTCTGCTACAATGTTAAAATAATAAGAATATATACAACCATGTGTTTAGTATTCAAATATATTGACGGTAAAGGATTGAGTGACTGTTCGATACTAGATGCAAATAAGTATTAGAACCTCTTCTTATTAACACTTTGACTATTAATTGTCCCGCACCTTTTTTTTTCAGGTCCGTTTTTCACGCGTATTTTTTTATCTTGTGGAAATTTTGGATTTTTTTATAGATTATGTCACTTTTGCAACTGAGACGATATAAATGATACCTCATATGTCGAAATCCGTCAAACGGTTTAGGCTGCAGGGCGTGTCAAAGAATAAGACATACACACATACATACATACATACATATATACATACATACATACGCTCGAAAAACATAACCCTCCTCTCCTTCGGCAGTCGGGTAATTAAAGTGTACGGAATCCAATCATACCAAAATTATTTAATTTCATTAAGGTTTAGGGGGGTAATAAAAATGTTGTCACCCGAAACCATATTTCAACAAGAAAATGTAGGCAATTACCTCCAGGACTTGCAGCTGTCTCTATCGCACGATACGGGTCGGGAGGCAGAGCGGTGTGAGACAGATAGATTTTTTTTAAATTAAATACCTACTCGCGCCGCGTATTAGCACTTCACAATCCTCTTAAAGGGTCGGCAACGCGCATGTAACACCCCTGGAGTTGCAAGCGTCCATAGGCTACGGTAACGACTTATCATCAGGTGGGCCGTAAGCTTGTTTGCCACCGACGTGGTATAAAAAAAAACCGGCATGAACTATAGCATTATTAATAAGGTAGTTTTGTATGTAAAACGCTAAGACCAAACTTAGGAAGCTTTTGTTGAACCCATGCTTGACACCAATTTTATCCAGACACTTTAATAACCATATTATTATGTAGGTACATGTCTCATCATGATCGCTCGCAGGTTTGCTGGATGCTCGAGACAGGTCAAGGTAACCCTTTTCAGGGCCTACTGCACGTCCTTATATACCAGCGGCCTGTGGGCGAACTATACTCAGACACAATACAGTGATCTTCGTGTTCAATTTAATAACGCATTCAGGATGCTGATGGGGCTGCCCCTATATTGCAGCGCGTCAGGGATGTTCGCAGACGCGAGGGTGGACTGTTTCCACACTACTATTCGCAAGCGATGTACATCCCTGGTGCGTAGGGTACGGGCCAGTGCCAACAGCATCCTGAAAATGATCGCTGAACGGATGGACTGTGGGTATCTAAACCACTGCTGTATGATGCACACAAACACACATGTTAACTACGAGGTCGCATAACAGTTGACATTTTGTAATTTAAATGAGTAATTAATTATTTAACTTGACATTCTGTACATTTTTAATTTGAATTTCTCATATACATATTATTTTAATGGACTGTTTTTAGCTACTTACCTTTAATGTAAATTTCATTCTGACCTAAATTGTATTATTATTGCTTTAAATTGACTATGTGTGCTATTCTATTATTTTTATAGTTACTAATATTAAGCTAAGTATTAATTTATTACTAACAATAATGATCCATGTTGGTCCCTGAATAAATGAATTGAATTGAATTAGAATTCATTCTTGTGTGCCCCAACTCCCAAGAATAAAACTTTTAAATATCATATCAACTTCAAGTGTAATATGGAATAAAAGAGCTTCATAATAACCCTTGCTTTAGATTATTTTTGTTTTAAAGGGCCTCTGCACTGTTACCTTCAGCCCCACGCATGGCTTCCAAAAGTCCAGGACCATGCGGTCCCGAGATATGGAAAAAGCATACAAATAAACTAGGTAGTGGGTAGTTATGCTGCCTACCACGCTGAAGGTCCTGGGTTCGAATCCCGGCAAGGGCAAATATTTGTATGATGAGCATGAATATTTGTTTCTAAGTCTTGGATGTTTTCTATGTATTGAAGTATTTTTATCTATTAAATATATCGTCATCTAGTAGGTAACCATAACACAAGCCTTATTGAGCTAACTATGGGATTAGTTCGATTTGTGTAAGATTGTCTCCTACTATTTATTTATTTAAACAATAATGATAGTAATAATAAATGTGTCCCAAAACTCAATGTCAAGCAGCAAACAGGTGATAGCCCAAAGTCATAAATGTTATGACTGCCTATCAATCACCCGTTTGTTGCTTGACAATGATGTTTGGGACATCCTGTATGAGCTTAATTTTGTTTTGTGATTTATATAGTTACTATGGAAACAAATTATCATACTTTTTCATACTAAAATACTGGTTACCATCTTTGGTACCTGGCTTACTACAGTTGTGCATTGGCATATCTAGGCCTGTTTGCCAGGGAGGGCTGGCCAGCATGTTTTTAAATTGCCCGCAATCCCCCCTATACTATGTGTTCATAACAATTTCCGTTAATTGCAGTTTAAATCAAATAAAGTTAATTTCTCCAAGACAGTAGTATCTTAGATCTTAGATATTCAATGTTTAATTATATCAGTTTTGAAGATTTAACCAGTGTAAATGGCTCTTAACCCTTCGTATGTGGTAGGTAAAAAAAAAACGTGAGTTCAAGCCTCGGTTGCACCGTATAGACCAAATAAAATTGTTCGCAAAGTTGACAGTAAAATGTGATCAGGATCCTGACCAAACACAGACGAAGGGTTAACTGTGACTTCATAACAGATTTTTAAATTTTGTAAGGTTCCTACACACTACAAGAAGGTTTACAAAGTGAGTTTGTTCTATATTACATATTTTTTACATACATATTTTTTATTTCATGTGTTTCAAGACCCTTGTACAATAAGACAATAACCGTTAATGCTATATTAAATAAATTTGTAAAAAAATAAAAAAATAAATGTTTTTCGTTGTTTATTATGCTAATTTGTTTCTGTGAATGTACTCTGCAATATGCTGAAGTTAACGGAAATTCCGGGGAACACCCTGTATATGCCCATGCAGTAGTCTCACTAATCTGGCACTATTAAAAACTAGGGGGTGATGGAATATTGGAACGTTTGGATTACTGGATTATAAAGAAAAAAAACAAGGTTATACTGACCCCAGAGAGCAAGCCTGGAGTGGAATAAGAGGAGACACTGATGAAGGGTGTTGGATTATTGGATGTACCAGACTTTTGAAATGCCGGATTGGTGAGACTACTGTATATCATATTTTTGTATTCTAACTGAATCATCTAATATTTCAGTATCATAACCTAAATACAATTCTAGGATACAGAAACAAATATCGCGAATTGAGGGACATATTTTTTTTATGAATATTGGTATAAGTCCCTGAATAAAGAGTATTTATATTTATGTGATGTTGTAATATTTGATTGATTCAGGTATTCTAGTTAGACATTGGAAGAAAGGTCTCACAAATACCCAGCGTTAAAATTATAGTTAAAACAAACAGAAAAGTTAATACAGAAGAATAAATGGCTTCCATAAGACACCAGTTCAGAAGAGTAACACAGTATACTAATCGGAAATTATTTCATAGCCTTCATGTACTTACTGACTGCCTTTCGATGAACTAGGTAGGTTAAGAATATCGTCCATTCTGTTTGAAGAAGCATGGAAGCTTCACGAACTAATTAGATTAATATGTCTTCGAAACTTGAGTTCACTTTTTACCAGCGCAAAGTTCAACAACAACGCGTAAACAGTACGTAGTAGAGCTATTGAGCGTAAATGACACCAAATATTTCGTAACAGGATTAGAATGAAACTGATAATCAAAATGTATACGCAAAAATAATAAAAACACTTAGCACGCACTTTCGATAGCAGCAAACCAGCCACAACTATTGGAAATTTAGAAGCTAATCTAATTCATTCGACTGACAAACTGTGGTCAATCAAATGTCACGTCAACGTCAAAAATCAAAACATTGTGAGATAATAGGGAATGTTCAGATTTCACGAAACACATTGCCGCGGGACAGCAGCAACGTTCGACTTTTTTGATGAGCCGGATGTGAGCCGGTAATGGGCTCTACAAACCATTCAATTATCACTTCTGATTTGTCGCATCCAATTTCTGACAAAACATTAAACATTTATTTATTTATCTTGACAAATTCTGAGCCATGTTTACATAAAGATTATACTAGTTAAACTATTATTCA
This sequence comes from Epinotia brunnichana, assembly GCA_963854355.1. Taxonomy (NCBI): domain Eukaryota; kingdom Metazoa; phylum Arthropoda; class Insecta; order Lepidoptera; family Tortricidae; genus Epinotia; species Epinotia brunnichana. The sequence goes on along the minus strand of OY977935.1, from coordinate 39,192,300 downwards.
AGCAGAATCTTCAAGATTTGGTGTGTGCCATTCACAAAGGTTTGCTTGGTTCCTACACTAGGCAAGGCCTGTCCCGTAGGAAACCAGATTACAGCCTAGTTACTAAAATTTACCAAATATGACGCGGATTATCCAGATTATAAATTAAGTATACAAGTATTAAATTACAAACCAACTAGCAAATTAAAATATAACTTAATATCTAATAATGCAAATTAAGATTAAAATAAGTGCTCATTGTAGCGCATGTTGATTTTATATCTTGGTAGGGAGTATATGGAAAGCTTAGACTTGTATAAGTATCTTGTTTTAATCAGGAACACATTTTATAATAGCACTTCAATATAAATATCAAACAAAACAGCAGCTATGACAACGGTGGAATGGGTAATGTGCCACAGACAAGTAGACACTAGTGCTGTGACTACTAACTAGTGATGTAGTACATCTCAACACTCCTCCTAAATGATAACATTGATAACATGGCTTAATGTTTTCATTTGACAAATATTACTTAAATAAATTACGTTAACACATAAGACAATTAACACATAAACTTGTTAATACAATTATAGAACTTTTCTTTGCTCAGACTTTTAGTCATAACATCAGTTAAGTTTTCACCGCCACAAATATGCTCTATAGTAATTACTTTATTTACAACCAAGTCTTTAAGGAAATGAACCCTTATATCAATGTGTTTTGTACGTTTAGAATTTTCGAAATTTTTAGCCATTGATATAGCACTTTTGTTGTCAACAAGTAACACAACATTTACATTATAGCCTAAATGTTTACATATACCTTTTAAGTTTACAAGTTCTTGTGCTACTGATGCAGCCGCTATATATTCTGATTCTGCAGTACTCAATGCTACGCATTGTTGCTTTTTAGAGAACCAAGCAATGGGATTTTGCCCTTGTAAGATAATGCCACCACTTACACTCTTCCTGTCATTTCGATCACCGGCCCAATCAGCGTCAGAAAAGCCATATATATTATTATCTCTTGTCTTTCTAAAAGTTAAACCTTTGTCTTTTGTTTCCTTTAGATAGCGAACTACTCTTTTTCCAGCTTTCCATAACTCTTCGTTTGGTCTATCCAAAAATCTGCTCAGATATTAAACTGCAAATGTCAAATCTGGTCTTGTAGTTACGGTAAGATATATTAAGCTTCCTATAAGCTCACGATAAGGTACATCTAAAATTTCTTCAGTCTTTTCTACTTCTATGTTGTAATTTCTTTCCATAGGTGTTTTCATTCCGTTGCACTCAGTCATATTAAATTTGTTCAATATCCTTTCAATCATTTTGGTCTGTTTTAGTTCTAAGGTATCTGCGTTTCTATGAACTTCCATTCCTAGAAAGTTTTTTATCTCTCCCATATATTTTGCGTTAAACTCCTCCTTTAGTGCTTTAATGGTACTTTCCCCGTTTCCAATGATTAGGATATCATCCACATAAATAAGCATCCAGCAATCTTCTTTGTAATACAAACAGTAATCATATTCTGATCGTTGGAATTCATTAGCTTTTGCAAACTCATCCAGAGTTTCGTTCCAACACTTTGGAGATTCAACTAATCCATATAAAGCCCTTTTTAGTTTTAAAGCCGTGTTCTTCTTTATAATTTCTAATCCTTGGGGTATTTTAATAAATACATCTGATTTTAGTTTTCCATTGAGAAATGCCGTAGGTATGTCGAGTTGAGCTATATTTAGATCATCTTGCACTGCTTTCGATAATAGCATTCTTACAGTAGAGTGTCGCGCCACTGGTGCATAAATGCTGTCAAAAATATCTTCCTTCTTTTGCTGAAAGCCTCTCGCAACTAGTCTTGCTTTCTTAGTCCCATCTTCTTTTTCCTTGAAAATCCATTTTGTATCAATGAGTTTCTTTCCATTGGGTACTTCATGTTCTTCCCATGTTTCTAATCTTGCAAGTGCTTCTAATTCTTTGTTAATAGCTTCCTTCCATTCTGGTTGTTTCACAGCTTGTTCAAAAGTTTCTGGAGTGTTAGCACTGAGGCATATTACTATGTTGGTTTCATTTACGCTGTCCACATTTGTCTCGTATTCTTTGAGATATGCAGGAGGTTTTATATTTCTCTTTGGTCTGCTTGAATTTTCTTCAGTTCTATCATCGTTTGTTTCTGCATCTATGAATTCATCTTCTTTTTCAGCATTTGTTTCTTCGTCACCATCTTGAATATACCTGACTTGTCTATTTTCTTCTTTTTCTGTGAACTTTATATCACTTTCATCAAACCTAACATCTCTTGATACTATTACTATATTTTCTTCTGGATCCCATAATCTATAACCAACTGTACTGTATCCGACCATTCTCGTTACTTTGGCCCTCTTCGCTAGTTTGTCCGGCTTGGGTATAATAGTGGCCCATGCCTTTGAACCAAACACTCTCAACTTTGATAAATCATTTTTTCCGAAGAATTTTTCACTTGGTGTCTTGAAATCTATCGCCCATGATGGAGATCTATTTAACTGATAAGCTGCACACTGTATCGCTTCACACCACAGATGTTTTGGCAGATTGGTCTCAGCTAGGAGAGTTCTTATTTTGTCACAAAGGGATCTGTTCATGCGTTCACTGACCCCATTTTGTTGGCTTGTGTAAGGTAAGGTGTACTCTATGCTTATACCCTTATTTCTGCAAAAAAATTTCAAACTGTTCGCTGTGTATTCTCCTCCTTGGTCACAACGAATCCTTTTTACTTTATTCCCCGTATCGTTCTCAATTCTTAAAATATAGTTCATCAGTTTTTCAGTTGCTTCTGATTTACTTTTCAGAGGATATACAACACAAAAATGTGAAAAATCGTCAATTACAGTCATAAAGTATTTCTCACCGTTGGGTCCGGGCTGTCTGATTGGTCCTGCTATATCCGAGTGTAACATTTCGGCTACCAGGTTACTTCTTGGTCTTGGAACAGGTTTGAATGGGCATCGGGTGGCTTTACCTTCCATACAGGGACTGCAAGTATTATCAGACACAGGTAAGTTTAATATTTTTAGACTTTTCCTATTTAAATGGCCTAATCTCTGGTGCCATAAATCAGCTGTTTCAGTAACATTACACATTTCATGCTTATATAATTCGGCTGTTAACTTGTACAACTTTCCATTAATGTAACCATTAAGCGAGGTATTCTTGTTAAATATTTTGACATCATCTTTACTAAAGTTTACATTGAAACCTGCCTCTACATTTTTTTTAACTGACAGCAAATTATATGATACATCTCTCACAATTAACGCATGAATATTAATAGTGGTGTTTTGATATTTTATTTTAAGTTTACCTCTTTTATTGGTTGTTATGCACTGGCCGTTTGCTACAAATATCTTAACATTGTTATTTGTATATGAAATGTCAGTCATATAGCTTACATACTTTTCATTAATTAGATGTTCCGTACATCCCGAGTCTATAATAAGTTCAATAGTACTACAGGACTCACCTAGATTGGCTGTAATGTCACTAGCTATGAAACTAAATTCCTCATCTTGTACCTCGACTGCCGAAGCCTGCTGAAAAGTTGGTTGCCTATGGAAGTTTCCGCTTGAGCTTCCTCTAAATGAACGTCCACGCCCTCTTGGATGGCTCCGTCCTCGTCCTGATGACCATCCTCGATGTTGTCCTTGTCCTCGTCCAGATCCTCTGCATTCAAATGATTTGTGGCCAGATTTCCCGCAGGAGTATCATGTAAGAAAGGCATTCTCGTTGATATCACCGCCACTGTCCATTTTCATTTTGGTTTCCATGTCTAGAAGTCTTGCTTTGACAAATTCTATGTTCAATTGTTTTTCGGTTGCCATGGTTTCTATTGACGTAATGACTTGATCATAAATCTTGGGTAATGAAGATAACAGATAACAGATCTGGTCTTCTGGATCGACCGTCACGTTTATTGCGGCTAGCTCACTCAATAAGCTGTCGAATTTTAGGAAATATTGTTGCAGATCTCTTTCGTTTTCGTATCTTAGCGTAATTAGTCTTCTTTTCAAATATAATCTGTTGCATACTGTCTTCCTCTCGAATATTTCTTCTAGCGATGTCAGCATTTCTTTTGTAGTTTTTCCCTTTTTTATTATGTCAATGTACTTATCACTCAGACATTGTACTAACGTCGACTTCGCTCGCGAATCATCTTTGGCAAATGCTTGTAATTGTTCTTTAGTCGTAGGTTCCTCTTGCAACACATGTCCTAGTTGTTTTTCATCTAGTAATAATTTAATTCTAAATTTCCAATTACTAAAATTTCCCGTTTCCGTCAACACTGGTAAAAATGACCCCGCAGTAGCCATTATCTTTTTTCTTCTTTTATTCGTGGATCGCAACCCGATATAGTTATATTTTGTAATAACTATTAACGCTCTGCTACCATGTTGATTTTATATCTTGGTAGGGAGTATATGGAAAGCTTAGACTTGTATAAGTATCTTGTTTTAATCAGGAACACATTTTATAATAGCACTTCAATATAAATATCAAACAAAACAGCAGCTATGACAACGGTGGAATGGGTAATGTGCCACAGACAAGTAGACACTAGTGCTGTGACTACTAACTAGTGATGTAGTACATCTCAACAGCGCATAGTGTATTTGTGTGTATATTGTGCGTGTGGGTGGAGTGAGTTTAGTGTTTTTGTTTGTGAGTGATTCCTTTCAGGAGGTCTCTCAGTTTCTGCGTAAGTTAGAGTGCTCAGCCATTCGTGGAGTTTTCTTTTAGATTGGTTCACAGTAAGGTTTCTTAATGGAAGTCTGCGGTTAACTTTGTTATAGATGAAAGGGTCGAGGAAATGACTAAACCTTCTAGCGAAAGCTGTGTCCAATTGGGAGAGTGGAACTTTAAAAATTCGTTTTTGAAGCATCGGACTGTAACAGGGAGACTTTAGGACTTCAGCGTGCATCTTCGTAGTGACTCGCATAATGAATAAAGAGCGTACGGTCAGCACGTTCATATCCTTATAAACACTAGTCGACGGATACTTAATTCCCTTTTTCAAAATCACCTTTAAAACAGCTCTTTGTGCCCTTTCCAGCGTAATCATACTGGTTTTTGCTGCACCTCCCCAGGTAGAAATGCAGTATGTCAACACCGACTGACAGATACTGATATATATGAATCTCAGCAAGTCTTTCCCTGCAGCGTTACGTAAGTTCCTGAACACATATATCAGTTTACGCACTCTGTTTGCTGTTGTAGTTACGTGTGGTTGAAAATCAAGTTTCTCGTCTATAACAACGCCAAGGTATTTAATATTAGGGGTCCTGCTGATGCATTCACAAGAGCAGCGTAAGGGTTGAGGCCCATCATGCACGCATTTATGGATTTTTAAGCCGGGGAAATAAGCAGGTGCCGATGTTTTTGTTTTGTGGAAACAAATATATTTTGTTTTAGTTAAATTAAGGGTCAGAAGATTATTTTGGAGCCAGCCTGCCACTTTCTTTAAACCACGCTCCGTAGTGTTGACAACCTGTTCCCATGAGCTCCCATAAAAAACTATTGCTGTGTCATCTGCATAGCAAAAAATATCGGCTTTTGCAAGGTTAGTACTGGCCAAGTCATTGACGTACAAGATAAATAGTGTAGGCCCCAAGATACTGCCCTGTGGGACACCGAAGTTTACGGGTAAAGGGCTGCTTTTGTATTGATCAGCAGTAACATACTGAGTCCGGCCCGTCAAGTAGCTCCGAAACCAGTTCAGGGTGCTCCCTCTGATACCACTGAATTCCATTTTTCTCAAGAGAATGGGAATGGAGACGGTGTCGAACTCTTTGGCCGGATCCAAAAATACTCCAAAACAAGCATTACATTTATCTAGATGATTTGAGATTGATTTTATCATACCTGTAACAGCATCCTCTGTTGATCTGTTTCTCCGGAACCCAAATTGTGAATCGGAGAGAAGTTTGTTCTTCTCCAAAAAACTTACCAGTCGCTTGTTGACCAGTTACCCTAAAATTTTGGAAAACACGCCCAGCAGGGATATTGGTCGGTAATTGCCAGGGTTAGCCTTATCTCCAGTTTTGTGTATAGGGGTGACTGCAGCGACTCGCACTTGGCCGCTTTTTTTTTAAAGAATACTTTTACTGTTAAAGTTGATTAAAATAACTATGTGATATAAATATTCGTTCTTTTGAGCTTTTCTTTTTCTATAAGTACTTAATAACAATATTTAGACTCAAATATTTTATTTTTTATTTATTATATTTATTAACCAAAGATATAAAAAACTTATTCTAAAACATGTCCCTGCAAAACTGTTTGAACAGTTTGCCTGCAGGTAAGTCTCTTTTATGCTTAATATACATAGCATAATAATAACATCGTTTTTAATCCTATTTTATACTTAAATGCTAACTTATTAATCTTGTTATAAATATGAGTGTGATATGATAACGCTTGCTTGCAAAATAAGCAAGCAAGCAGTTACTTAAGTGTAGGTATGCAGTAGGTGTTTTTTTAGTGCTTTTTTAAATTTATGTTTATTTGGTTCATTTCGGATGTCTTCGGGTAAAGTATTTAAGAAGTATGGAAGTCTCTTGGCTAAAGTACGGTCTCCAAAATAGTTATCAACCCGAGGTACTTCATACTTACCCGCGGACACCGACCTTGTGCTATGTTTGTGTTCTATCGGTATTGGGCTATGTACTCGATTGCTATGATTGTTAACTGCTAAAAGGTATTTATGTTTTAGGCTAACCGGAAGTATTTTACAGATTTTAAATAATTTTGAATAATCGCCCTTGCAACTGTTTTTTGTTTTTTTATTTACTAGTAATTTTAAGAATCTAATTTGCAATGCTTCAAGTTTGTCTATGTAAGATTTGAATGTAAGTCCATAGCAATCAAGGGCATATCCCAGCACCGAGTCTACTATAGCAAAGTACAGACATTTTAGTATATTGCTTGGTACTTTAAAGCTAAGGTGGTAAAATTTTCCTAGGAGTAATCTTAATTTACTACAAATATAGTTAATATGTTGTAGCCAGGAAAATGTAACATCAACCTTGACGCCAAGATATGTAACACAGTCTACCTTTTCAATATGTTTGCATTGGCAATTATTTAAACTATTATGAAGACAAGTAAAACTATGGGTATACATAAGTGGTGAGGTTTCAGCTATTGACAAATAAGGTGATTGAATGATGAGGAATTTGGTCTATTATTATGGGACCATTTAACGACTGCGTCTATGTCCTGTTGAACCAGGCGACAAGTTTCTGAAAGGTTGGTTCCGGCAAGTAGGGTGCATAGATCGTCTGCAAACATGTGCGCGGAACAGTGACGCAGTACTCCACACAGACTGTTAACGTGCATGAGGTAGCACACAGGTCCACATACGGAGCCCTGGGGGACCCCGCAGCGCACCCGCGTCTCGTCGCTTAAGCCGTCGCCTATCTTGACGCGATATGCACGTGATGTGAGGTAGTCCCGGAACCAGCAGTTCAGCGGCTGCCCCACACCACATTCGTCCATGCCCTTTAAAAGAGTGTCGGTAGGATAAGGTAAATAGGATGAATATAAAAAAATAAAGCGACATCATGTTATGGGATCTATACATGTAATGATTTGTCAGCCCCAATTTATCAGAATCTGACTAATTGCTATCGTCTGGAGGCATTTTGCGCTGCTGATGTAACAGTCAAAAGTGTCAAACGAGTTGTACTGACAAATTGTATGCATGTGGATATGTGGACAACCAACACAATTTGACCATGGCGTTAATTCACTTATGTAAAACTAAAAGGATTAGCGGTTGTGGAAATTACCCAAAGACATACAAACTTATTAAACTTACAAGGCTACAATCTCACAGACTTTCTCTTTATGGTATTAGTATAGATTTATTCCCAATTTTTACAAGCTTTATATTAACTTGCACTGTTCATATGTACGTAAATATCAGTGGCGGAGCGCCCATACAAGCCGATTCCCACCGGCTTCCCTAAAATGTCATGCTATATATTACCAAACTCATAAATCATCAAAAAACAGCCCCTTTTTTGGCTCCGGGTTGTCCAATGAAAATTCTTACGCGCCGCCACTGTTAAATATGTAAGTAAGTTGTCCGTCAAAATTTGTAATCCATTTTTCAGTCACTTCCCGTTATCCAATTGAGCTGAAATTTTGCATGCATAGGTATGTATATCGCATGACAATGCAATATTACGATGACTTGGAGCTGATCTGATGCTGAAGCTTGAAGGTGGTCATAGGAACTTCGCATTAAAACGACACAACCCCATCGAGTTTGGGCTTGATGATGGTATGCAGAAAAGTACAGTCGGCAATAAAAGCTTGTACCAAAAATGAAATTTTTGACAGAAACTAATTAGGTCAAGGTAAGTTTCTATAACATACCTATGTATAATTTTTTTTTTTTACGGAGTGGAATAGTAGATTGTTAACCAAGGGCTGAAAGGCACCCATCCCTGAAATGGGTGACTTTCACCCGAGTTAAACACACCACTTTTCATATCGAATACGAGGAAAGTAAATAAAAACCACAGAAGGAAAATTTTACAATATGTTTATTCAAAGTATAGGTACAATTACTTGAAATCAATGGAAAAGTAGAGCAATTTGCGAATGTAAATTGTATAGTAGGTATTTTTGTCGGGAATATTCACATTATATACAGTAGACGGCAAACTTCGTGCGCAAATGAGGGGAAGTGGGGGGGCAGCTTGCACGTACAATTCGCCTTTGCGCAGGCAAGGTCATTTGCGCACGAAGTTTGCCGTCTACTGTACCAAAACCGGCCAAGTGCGAGTCGGACTCGCGCACGAAGGGTATTAATAAAATATATATTTTATTCTGTTTTTAGTATTTGTTGTTATAGCGGTAACAGAAATACATCATGTGTGAGAATTTCAACTGGAACTATCACGGTATCAGTGAGATACAGCCTGGTGACAGACAGACGGACGGACGGACGGACGGACGGACAGCGGAGTCTTAGTAATAGGGTCCCGTTTTACTCATTGAGTACGGAATCCTAAAAATTAGCGCCACCTGAAAACAAAACAATTTTGGTTAGGACACATAGTACCTACTTATCAGAGCCCGGATTTTTCACGGCAATACAAAACACTACTTATCGTAATCTAGCCAGTGATAGAAAAATTGTTTTATCGATATCGAGTATTATTAGGTATATAAGTAGGTATAAAAGTAACATGCCGATATATTTTGACATTATTGACAATTTATAGTGTGCAATAGGTTACCTTTTTATATTTATAAATAAAAAAATAGAAGTTTACTTTTCTTCCGAAAAGAAGAGCTTCTTCAATAGAACAATTGCAATATTCGACTGTGTCCATTGCGGAATCCTTTCTCATTCTGAGGGCCTACCGCGAACGTCATTCCAAGTTTTCCCTCTCTGTCGCACTTATGTACCTACGAACTCGAAAGTATGACAGAGAGGGGAAACTTCGAATGCCTTTCGCGGTAGGCCCTCTGGATACTGTTCGTTGCTACGTAAAATGGAGTAGACTTTTACCAGTGATACGCAAATTTGAAGCTGTGCTCGAACGAATAATCAGGATTTATTATGAAAATTTAAGAGAAATATCTGAAAATATTACCCAAAGTGAAAATGAATTTTAAAAATTTGCTCCCTTGACGTCAAGTGAAGTTGAACGTACATATAAACGAAACTGTTTACTCTCAGAGAATGTTGAAAAACTAATGATTATGTACTGCTGTGTTCTGACGTAGATTACAAAGAAGAAATTTCATCTGTTTCTAATATATAATTTCATACAAACTTCACGTATTTTTTACCCAACTGCCGAAGGAGAGGAGGGTTATGTTTTTCGAGCGTATGTATGTATGTATGTGTGTATGTCTTATTCTTTGACACGCCCTGTAGCCTAAACCGTTTGACGGATTTCGACATATGAGGTGTCGTTGGATTCCTCTTAATCGTGGGAGTGACATAGGCTAACATATTTGCAAAAAAGCAGTTGGGTTTTTTGAAAAATCTTTTTATTTTATTTATTAAATATTTATTTTATTTGGTAACGTTTTTTCTTCTACTACACAATTATCGATATCGATAAAATAATGTTTCTACCATTGGCTAGATTACGATAGTGTTTTGTTTTGCCGTGAAAAATCCGGGCTCTGCTACTTATTTATAAATAGGGAACATTACTGTAATGTTCTGCCGCCAGATGCAGCACTACCACTAATAGTAAAACAGTATAGGAATATAGGGATTCACACACCCATGCACAATTGATTGTCAAATGAGTGACAAGGATGCTTGCATCTTCAGTATGCGGGTCCTCATATGTCAAGAGTGTTAGCAATGTTCTATACCCTATGTGTTAGGCATTGTTATTTGCCGGTAGACTTAATGAGAACAATTGTTATACCGGTTGTAAAGAATAAAACTGGAGACTTAGCAGACGCCAGTAATTACAGGCCTATTTCCCTCGCGACTATTATTATAGCGAAAATGCTTGATAGTATGCTTAATTCACAGCTAAACAAATATGTACGACTAAAACACAATCAGTTTGGGTTTCGACCAGGGTTATCCACTGAGAGCGCAATACTGTGTCTTAAACATACTGTCAAGTACTATATAGATAGGAAGACTCCGGTTTACGCGGGGTTCTTGGATCTATCTAAGGCTTTTGACCTGGTTTCTTACGATGTATTGTGGAAGAAGCTGCAAGCCATACAACTACCTACTGAAACAGTACAAATACTCAGGTACCCTTATGGAGGCCAGGTCAATGGCGTTAGATGGGCGGGTACACTCTCGGATACATATAGGTTGGAGTGTGGAGTGAGGCAGGGGGGACTGACCTCGCCCACGCTCTTTAATCTGTACAAGGACGGACTTCTTGACGCGCTGAGTAAAATGCATGTTGGCTGTCATATTGACTCATTATGTGTAAATAATATAAGCTATGCAGACGACATGGTTTTACTCAGTGCGTCGGCTTGTGGCCTACGAAAGACTATTACTTATTCTGTGACGAAAGTTACTCCTCGTATGTGAGAAGTACGCACGTGAACACGGGCTTAGATATAATGTAGCCAAAAGTCAGTTCATGGTATTTGAGCCGGGCATTAATAGAGTATACGGAGTGCCTCCCATATACCTAAATGGTGCTCCATTAGAGAGGGTGTCAAGCTTCAAATACCTAGGTCATATTGTCACAGCTGACTTAAAAGATAATATGGACATAGAAAGGGAACGGAGGGCTCTGTCAGTGAGGGCCAATATGATTTCCCGTAAGTTCGCGCGGTGTACGAGGGAGGTTAAAATAACTCTGTTCAAAGCATATTGTACTTCCCTGTACACGTGCGGATTATGGAGGTATTACACGCAACGGGGCCCACGGAGCCCTCCGGGTCCAATATAATAACGCGTTCCGGGTGCTGGTGGGGCTGCCCCGCTTCTGTAGCGCATCAGGGATGTTCGCAGAAGCACGTGTAGACTGTTTTTATGCGACTATGCGCAAGCGCTGCACATCCCTGGTGCGCCGGGCGCGGGCCAGCCCCAACCCTATCCTGCGGTCGATTTGTTCCCGATTTGTCGTATTCCTGTTTCGTCGTATTCCTGATTGGTCGTATTCCTGATTCGTCGGATTTTTATTTTCGAATGAAACTATGCAATTACCACGGCTCTACTTACGTTTTAAAAATGAAAAGATTTTTTTACAATAAAAGCATTTCAATATAAGATATTTTTTTACACACATGTTATATTGGTATTATATTATTAAACCATCCTATCCTATACTATTAAACGAGCAATATTTGTATATATATATATATATTTGCAATCACGTTATCGGAAACGGCTCTAACGATTTCGATGAAATTTGGAATATAGGGATTTACGGGGGCGAGAAATCGATCTAGATAGGTCTCGTTTCCGAGAAAATTCGTTTTCTCGAGATTTTCTCGCATAAAGATTTGTTAGTGCGATATAGTACGTAATTTCACCGCAGCTGTCACCGCTTGATTAGACGAATGGTTATAACATTGGCTTACAACACCTTTGGTCGGGGGTTCAAATCCCAGCGAGGGAATGTTTCTTTTTGCTTTATTTTTTATAGAGAATGATTTTTCGTAGTATTAAAGCCGGGAAAAGCATGGTCATACGTTTTTTTTATTGTTTATATATCTTTTTGTTTTTAAATTATAATAGATATTAAAAACATGTTTTTTATAGCACTGTGCCTTCTTTTTTCCATAAGGTTATTTAGGTTGAAAAAAGTTAGATTACTCAAGTGAGTGGGCAACTCGACTGTTAGAGATTCTTAAGCCGCCCGAAGGCCTCTAACTCGGCTTAACGACTACTGTCATAGACAGCAGCCGGGATCAACTGCTTAACGTGCCTTCCAAAGCACGGAAGCGCTCATTTTAGTAACCACTCAAACAGGCGGTCACCCATCCAAGGACTGACCGCTGCCATATTTGCTTAACCTGCGTTATTGTTTCCGATTCGCAGGCGCCACTGGGCTATTAACGCTTCGCTAGATGGTGCTCATCATTATCTGAAACTTAATTCAGGCATTAATAATGCCTTTCTTTGAATTTGTGATTCTAAATGCTGAGTTATGAATATTATTATTTATAATTGCTGGTTGTAATTTTTCCCTTTGTAGGTAAAAAAATGGTTTATAGAATCTCTATATTTTATTATTAGAAAATTATATCCGTCGCAAGTTTTTTTTATGTTGAATTATTTTTTAAAGAGCATTGTGTAATGCAATAGCTACTCACTTAACTCCATCTAGAGAGTTCTGCTCCATCATTTTTATTTTTGTTGGACCCTGAACAATTCATACCTATACCTTTTTTTTCTTGGGGAAAACCTGCGAACCAGCCTGGTACCCAATCATCGGGGGATGACTGGGTTCTGTGGTATTTCTATCCAAATCTTAATAGGTCAAGTCGTTTTGGAGATAATTGAGAATACAAAACATCCAAGACTCAGAAACAAATATTCATGTTCATCACACAAACATTTGCCCTTTTCCGGGATTCGAACCCGGCGACCCTCCAGCTTCGTAAGCAGTGTCACTACTCCTTAATAACTCTATTAATAACTTCCAAAAAAGGAGGATTTTTATGTTTAATGTTTGATTACCTCAGAACTCCGTCATATTTAATTTATGAACCGATTCGTATTTTTTTATTTGAGTGAAAGTACGAGTATTTGCTTCCAGATTGGTCCCATTATTTTCAAAAAGCCAGTTAGATGATGGAATCCATGAGGAATTGAGGGAAGTCCTCAATTGTATTAAGCACGCGTCACAGAATAAGTAAACGCGTGTATATATTTTGGTATTTTCTATTATAACTCGTGTAGGTATAAATTTAGCCTCGGAAACAACAAATTTGGTGACATTTAACCAACTGAACTGAGGAACTTATTATGAAGACTCTTGTAGGGAACCATAATATCGGCCTTTAAAGCCAACGCCAAAACCAAACACCAACACGAGTGGAGGAATGAGGCTGGCTAAAGGCACTCTAAGCTCTTCATAGAAGGAGTGGACTCGGGCTGGACCAGAAAACTCTGGAAATCCAGTAGGAAGCAACTCAGAATTATATCTGGGGTGTTCACAGGTCACTTCAGGGTCAAGGATCTCTTGGCCAAGATGGGACTATCGGATAGTTTAGACTGTAGAATGTGTGGCGAGGAGGATGAGACTATGGAACACTTATTGTGTTAATGTCATGCCCTTGCCAGACAAAGAATGAACTACTTTGGTAACGGCTACCCGCCACCAAAGGAATTCAAGGTGCTCTTGGTGAACTGCATCATGCGTTCTGTGGAAATGATGGAGCAAGCCTGGGAGCAGGTATAAAGGAGAGGGCAAATGCACAAAAGATCCCACTGGGTCGAATTGGGCACTAGATAAGATTATGAAGACTACAGACGTCACATATTCTGTTATTCCGTTTAAGTAGCAACTAATGAAGTGCCAAAGCTAATTCTGAGATCCTTGAGGAATCGACGGAACTCCTCAAATATTATCGGCCAACTTATAGCGACTTGGGTGTTTTCTGCAATAAGTAATCAACGCATTTGCTCTCGGAAACAAGTTCATGCAGTAGGTATAGTGGGAAGGAAATGTTAATGTATGTTCCTTGGCGAAGTAATGAATTGAATTCGGTTTAAAATTTGTTTTTAAAGTAAATTGTGAATACCATTTGTTGGTAACTTTTTGTATTAGTTGTTTCCTTTATAGTCGGGGGTTTATATTTAATAATTTTCAATTCCAAGGCGAGTTTTTAAGACCAATGAAATAAACATCTTTTAAAAATAAAATTAAAAAATATATAGGAAGTAAACTTACTCGTATTTTCACCCGAGCAGAGCTCGGTCGCCCAGATATTATATATTGTATATGTATAACTGCTCTTCGGGAAGGCCGATAAATAATGGTCCATTATTTGTAATGATTTTATATAAACAATTCCGACGAAACGGGAATACGACGAATCAGGAACCCGACGAATCGGGAATGCGACGAAACAGGAATACGACGAATCGGGAACAAATCCTGCGGTCGATAGCGGACAGGCTAGATTGTCCATACATGAGGCACTGTTGCGAAATGCATGTTTCCAACAGTGCCTATTTTGTGTAGAAATTTAATTTATATTTATGCTATGCCTATGTTGATATGTATAGCCTGACAAGTTCCTATTTAGCCCTGATATAGTGTCGCTAAAATCAACTTACATATGGCAATAATACTTGTACTTACGTCATTATAGTCGGGATAGTGTGTATTGGCATCGTGCAAGAACGAGTGAGATATACAATATTATGTACTTGTAGATTGTGAAACTATGTTTTCAGGTAATCGGAAGAGAATGTCTAGTTGATAATTAAATATAAATAATTACCTATCCGGCCAAATCTAATTCTAACTATTCGACATCCATAAATTTATCAGATTCTGGCTCCGATGTATCTTCACTTTCGTCAGTTGATGAGTCACTTTCAGGACCACCAACCTCGATTATAAATCTTTCTGGCTGTGATTCCATTATAGGAACTTGTTTCCTATATCCGTCTTTTATTTTAACCTATTAAATAAAATTCTTAACAATGATTAATCTAAATACCTGAAAACCAGCTTAAGCTAACCAGTTCATTACAACCGCACTATGAATATCAGTATCCGTCATGTCAACAACTAATTTCAAAACATTGTTTATTGGAATGCTGCTGAATCCTTCGTCCTTTCTCTGCCGCAACCATTTGAATGTATTTAAAATGTATTTTTTGCATCCGGGTGATCTTTTTTGGGCATTTTGATTTCTAAATCGATTATTATTCTGAAATATAAGGAATGATTTTCGTTTTGTTTACATCGGTGACATTCAATGACTTCCAACGTCTGTTGTCAAAAAAAGACATTGCCATTAAAATAAATTAGTTCCACTGAAAATCCGCAACATAGCGACGGCTAAATAGGAACTTGTCAGGCTATAATTTCCTGTATGAGTCCTGTGTTACTTGAAATAAATGTTTTCATTCAATCATTCATTCATAGACAATACCGCAAGTGGGAACGAAATACAATGTCAACGCTGCTAGTGTCGCCACCTACGAAGAGTTTTGCGTAATGTTCCCTATACCGAGGCAACATCTATAAAAAAGCAAAATAGGTGTAAAGAAGTGCGTGACCAAAAAATCTCGATGAAAAAATATAAAAAATGGTTGTAGTATAATAGCGAAGAATTAAAGGACAACATGTGTATTATTAAATAAAAAAACCATAAAATGTTTACCCAGCAACTGAAAAAATTGGTATATAGTAAAAATGATGATAAAAGGCAGTTACGAGTATAACTTTACCGTGGGGTCACTATAGTAATACACTGTAGATTATAGGACTAGCTGATAAGATATGCACATTTAAATCATATGTATTGGCGGTACTTGTTAATTATTAATCTACCCATAAATGTATTGTATAGTAATAGTCTTGTTTTTAATAAATGTTATCATGAATTTTCAACCCTTTGGTTTAATTTTGTTCCCCCGGTTTTTAAAGGTAGACCAGAAGGGTAATTACGTAACGTTCCGAACGCGCGTTAGGACAATCCAACTGTCATTTTTCCATATAAAATTTGACATTTAGATTTACCTAACGTGCATACAATGCGTTAAGTACGTGATCGCCCCGCAGAAATATGTATATGACCAGGGTAGCGCAACTAGGAACAAAAATATGAATGACGTCCAACTGCTCAAATTCAGATCATATCTGACAAGTTCTGACAAGTGACAAGTTTTCTATCTGTGCTATTGCTATGGCGGACTCATGCTATCTCCTACTTCCGTTCTTTCTCTGTCTGTCATTTTGTCATGGTGACTTTGGCCGGTTACCATGGATATTATAACTTCAATCACGAGAAAACATGTGTATGTCAAACAATGCTTTTGACGAAATAAAATTAATGATTATCTTAAAATAAAACACGTAAGTATTAATAACGAAATATCAAGCGCCAATATTGATTTACTTATGATAAACAACGGTTGGTACTTGGATAAAACCTACAAGCGCGAGGTTTCTTAGTTCGAGAAGAATTCATTGCGACCCGCAAAGATATGTGTACAGATTGGTGAATTTTTATAAATATATTTGGAAATAAGTGTGTTGTAATAAAGGGGTTGCATTTGAATTTCGCATTGTAGGGAGGAGGGTGGGAGAGGGGGGGTAGGAACCCCCCCCCCCACACCCCTCCCCAAAGTTAGGAAATCAATAGTTACCACGAAATATTTTTTTTATTTTTTGAGGTTATGTTCTATAAAATCAAATTACTTACGACCAAATTAGTCTTTTTTTGGGGGTGGGCAAACTCGGTTCTGTAACTAATATTGTGAATCATACAGCTCCGGCGCTGCGGGCAAGCAGCCCTATCGCCCTTGCGTAACAAATTATAGGCACTCATGGTCGAGCGGGCGAGGGCTGCTCTCCCTTCGCGCCTCCGAATCCTCCGATTTATAAAAAACACTCTAGGGATAGGGCAGACAATACCACGTGGAGTCGGGGTTGGCAGATTCGGTTCTGTGGCTATAAAATTGTATACTTTAGAAATTAACTTCAAACACGTATAAAAAAAAACTACGCGTCTCCTAGACACAAATCGGGTGTCATTTGAAAGGGGTGACCAACCCCTATAAAATGACACCCTCCCCCCCCCCCCCCCCTCCTCATAATGCGTGATAAAATTGTATACTTTAGAAATGAACTTCAAACACGTATTAAAAAAAAAACTACGCGTCTCCTAGACACAAGTGTCATTTGAAAGGAGTGACCAACCCCTATAAAATGACACCCTGCCCACCCCCCCTCCCTACAATGCGAAATTCAAATGCCGACCCGAAATGAACTGTATGAAATATTTGTTCTCCTTTTATTATTTCATACCTTAATCGGATAAGTTTTAGATTTTGTAAACCAATTTTCTGTTCATGCAGTGGGCCCAGCGACGTCCCTAATCATAATTTATCGATATCGATAACGTTGGGTTCTAATATTATCGATATCGATAACGTTAAGTACTACAACCCTACTATCGTCCTCGTTCGTTAGGTTGGTATGTCTACTTCCGTACTAGCGTTTATTTTTATTGGTATTGTGGTATTTCAAACTAGCTAAAGT
This sequence comes from Epinotia brunnichana, assembly GCA_963854355.1. Lineage (NCBI taxonomy): Eukaryota > Metazoa > Arthropoda > Insecta > Lepidoptera > Tortricidae > Epinotia > Epinotia brunnichana. The sequence continues at coordinate 39,174,596 of OY977935.1, read as the reverse complement.
TCGAATAAGTTGTCATGTCAAAATCAAATGACAATGTCACTGTCATCCAAAACCTTGTTCGAAGTCCCGTCTCTTATTTATATCTCTTTCGGGACAGGTCTGGAGGTGGGGTAGAAGAGCTGTCAGATTTGACAAGGACAAAAGACGAATCGTTTTGAATCCACGAATTGCCGTTCCCGCCGCATATATAGTGCTTTTCTCCAATAAAACCGGCCAAGTGCGAGTTGGACTCGCGCACGAAAGGTTCCGTACCATAATCTATAAAAACGGCAAAAAAATCACGTTTGTTGTATGACAGCCCTCCTTTAAAAAAATATATTTTGTTTTTAGTATTTGTTGTTATAGCGGCAACAGAAATACATAATCTGTGAAAATTGCAACTCTCTAGCTATCACGGTTCTTGAGATACAGCCTGGTGACAGACAGACGGACGGACGGACGGACGGACAGCGAAGTCTTAGTAATAGGGTCCCGTTTTACTTTTTGAGTACGGAACCCGAAAAATGCGAGGAAATCAAATATTATTTTCAATAATCTTAAAACAGCGAGTATTTCAATATAACCTATCAAGTTCCCACCCATCTTTATTATTAGAGTATGTACACGGCATGACTCGTAGTGCCAGTTTCAATTTACATACTTAAAATAATTAAAAACATTAGAATCGATCACAGTTTTAAATGTTTACTTATTAAAAATTAAAATGGATTGAAATCTTAACGTATTTAAAGTTCGTTATGAAATTTATATCGATAAATATTGTTGTTTCTTCGTTTCAAACTTTTTGAGACATTTTTAAGAACGTCACTTCGATCACTTACAAAAGTAAGAGTTTTGTCTATGCCTTAAAAAAATACAGAAAACGCGGGAAAACTTTAGGCACACTACAAACCGGCGCAATTTGTCACACCAACTTGCAATAGTTGGAAAGAGACAGCCATACATTTCTTTCATTCTAACAATAACAAGTTGTTGTGATATATTGCTAGGCCTTAAAACGTAGTCAATAAATATGGTTAAAAGGTAAAAAACTATACATTAAAGGATTTTCATACATTTTCCTGGCCGCTAAAGCTGTACAATAATGTCTTGTAACTTTTTAAATTTGCGCTCGGCAGTAACGAGGAACTTCACGGACTATTTTTGCTACAGTACCTAAGGCGGACATTTCCGAGCATATTGGAGAAAAGAAAATTAATAAATTACACAAGTATTTTATTTTTGCAATTATTTATCAATATTATTAGTACAATTAACTATTTTCTATTTTAATTACGCATTGCTGCCATCTATTATCACTTATCAGTATTTGACACCTATGAATAAATATGATGTGACTAAATTGGAAATCACCAGATATTCACAGTAGGGCCCATATACTTAATGCCCTTCTTTATTTAGTAAACTTATTACCGTGTACCTAATACAAAGAGTAAAGTAAGTATATAGGTAAAGAGTGCCCTCTTGAAGCATTTAATGGAAACCTGTTTGATAGCGCCATCTTTTAATGCTCCCGAAACTAACTATGTATGTGTGCGTGTGGAACCAGTACCTACACATACATACAAAGCATACTTTACTACTAGTTGGGCAAATTTTTCTATCGTTGTCGATTTTGTTTTCGTCAGAATTGGCTAAAACTTTTGTTGGTTGGAAGAGCTCGTGATTCTGTACAATGTCCGCACAATTTCCTACATTTTTTCCATTGAGTGAAAAATGTGATATTCTTAAGTCAATGGGGTTTTTAGAATCACAAGCTCTTCGAACCTACCGAATTTTATAAAATTCTTACGAAAATTATAATCGACAACGATAGAAAAATCGCCCCAGGTTATCAATATTTGGCGTTAAGCAAGTCGATTTAAATTCTTGCAAACAAAAATCCTTTTGTGGGCGAAATAAATTCAATTGACATGCTTATCTCCAAAGTAGAAAATGCATTCGAAAATAACAGTGTAAGTGAAATCTTAACACGATCAAATTAAATAATGGATAAAATCTCAAGTCAAATTACAATATTTGCATAAATGTCAAAATAACTTAGGTACCAGAATTCCTATTATGGTGATTGTTTTATTCTATCCTGTTTTTCCTACATTCACAAAATATACATCCCTAAATGCATAAACGTAGATTCACGCCTTTATTCCCAAAACTTATATATAATATAATCATGTTTATTTCGGAGTAAAGGGTACAGTCAGCATCAAAGTAACTACGCAATCGAAGACGTCAAAAGTTCTTAATCCCTTTTAATAAAGACGTTACTAGCAAATATCCTTGGAGGTTTGTCGGAAATATATATATGTTTCCTACGAATTTCAGTGTTTTTTTTTTCAACAGTAAAGTATGCTTATATAATTCAGAATGAACATCTAGCTGAAGCTTACCAGCTAAATAAAGCGAAGGCTCTGCTAATCTATTTCTAGGTACAGTTGTTATGGGTTTTGTCAGCATCTGTAAAATGGTTGTCACAAATGATCTTCTTCCTATAGTAGTCATAATCGGATGATTTCTCCAACTTTCAAACAACAAGAGTATAGCTTTGAATTGCTCAGGAATCTTGTAGGGATTCTTGAAACGATGGGTTGGTATATCTGAAACAGTTAAGAATACGGATGTTTAGGACAAGTTGACATATCTAGTTTCACTTCACTGTTATTGTTAGTGAATCACGTAATACGTAAAATATAAACTTACCATCGGATTAACAGCCAACAGCTCATAATATGGGCATTTGTATAACAAATATATATGTCCAGTATATCAGTACTCGTATATGCGCAAAACAACACAGTAACAAAAGAAGACAAAGAATGCAGGGACCTGAAGTTACTTCTCAACAGCGAAGTGGAGGAGCACGTGACAACAATAAAGCAGTATATATTTAATGTTACTTATTGTTTGATTTATAGTAAAAATACGAAAGACAATTTGACATAAAAAAATTCTAACAGAGAAACGTATCCATGGTAACCAAACCACAGATTACTAATATGTAGCTAGAACCAAACCATAGAGTTGGTTCACCATACTTCACAGCAGTTGCCGTCAAAACCATAGAGGGGTTGGTTAGGCAAATGTGACCAAGTGAAAAATAAAGTTAATGTAACAAACAGTTGAATTCATGTAAATTACATTATTGAATAATGTTATTTTTCAACACACCTGCTCGTAAAGTAGGTCTTATTACAGCGTATTTACACTGATAATGCAGAATATTACCCATGCCGTGCCTTTTACATTACATTATCGCACTAGTGCCTTTTCATTACATATCTTTTTAAATATTAGCAAAATAATGCAGAATATTACCCATGCCGTGACTTTTACATTACATTATCGCACTAGTGCCTTTTCATTACATATCTTTTAACATTTTCATTTTTTATTTTTTTATTTTTTTTCCTCGCAAATGTGTTGAAAAACGTCGTATGAAACACGTGAGCATTGGTCATTACACTTCTCGTCTCCATTAAGCCTTCGCCTTCGGCTCAGGCTTAAAAACCGACTCGAGTGTAATGACCAACTTAGCACACTTGTATCATAATGTACTATTATTTTATTTCAAAATATTATTAAAGAATAATATACAAAACATTTTATGACTCATAATTTTACAAGGATTTTATAGCGACATCCTGTGTCATTATTTTAGTAACCGAAAATCTACTTTGCGGAATAGTAAGTTTTTAGGTGCGGTACAAGATGGTAGCTCTATCTATATCAAACGTCAACGGGTATGTCACTGTCTCCCCCCTGACCTAATACTAAGAGTGACCGCCTGATGATTTCTTTTCTCTTGGTTTACGCACACGGCGTGGAAGTGCTCCGTGCAAAAATAAAAAAGTAATTGTTATCGGATTAGTTTTCAGTGCATCAATTTTACGTTAAAAAACTTATTTAGAAATTGGTTCATAAATTATGGAAGTAAATATCAAAAAATCTTGTCCAAACTGCAGTCAACTATACAACTTAATATGTAAGTATAACTTGTTTCTTAACATATTTTTTGAAGTCCCAGAAACTGGCCCCCCTTTGGTACAGTCTGACCAAGAAAATAAAAAAGTCTGGTTGAAGCATTAATAGTTTGTGATACGTTTTTGGTCTTACCCTCAACATTAATAATAACGAATGCCTTGTGTGCGAGTTATTTAATCATAGTTTGTGATAGATTCGATTTCTTTATTACACAATACATACTTCATTATAAATTACATTCAGGTCAATTCAAAAGAATCCCTATTGTGGTCGTCTATACATTTGATAAATAAAAAACAACAGAATTATAAAAACAAGACAAATAATGCAAAATCAAAAAATACATATGGTTAAAGATCATTTACTTATTTTCGTAACAGTTAAAAAATTACAGTTTACAGTTTTATAGCTTCGTTAACGAGCGCACAAACAAACTTAATAACTATTAGAAAAAAAAGGGTAGTTTTACAACAATCTTTACTGATCGCGCGCAAAGCGTACCTAGTTAAAGAGTATTAAGTCGTATAATTATTGCACCTAATGCATTTTACATACGTATTAAGTAAGTGTAGGTACATTTATATTTTAATTACCTATGTAGGTATATACTATATATATTTAGGATTATTAGCGTTCATATTATATACTGTACCTACTTTAATATAATAATTAGATATAATATATTTGAACATATTATTGTTTTTAATAGTATTTTATTTTTGTGAATATACCCCTAATTTAATTTACTTAGTGTCATTTTATATTATTCAAAACATGGTTTTGGAGTAAGGATTTGAAGCGGGACATTGTTGTTAGTAGTTTCTTTAATAATTTTGGGAAGTTTATTAAATAATTGAGCACCTTCATCTCCACTTATAATAAATCTCTAAATTAAAAAAAGAATCAGCCAGTTTGAAACTAAGCTTTGCGCGGTTCGAATGTTCTCAGCATCCCATGAACGGAAAAATATGAAACATTTTATATAGGTACATTATTATTCTAGCTGCAACTTAGGATAGTTTTTATCCGACTGCGACAGTTAATTAATTTTCCGAAATATACGACTTCATTTAATTTTCCATTTATTTTTATTGAAATCAAACGCTGCTCCAACTGTCAGCTATAAGAACCGTCAAATTTTCGTCAAAATGGCGGCATTGCTTTGCCTTTCACTTATTAATAATTTAAATCCCGTCTACGATAGACCTTTACGAGACAAATGCTAAAATATAAACCATAAAAAAATATTCGATTCTGATATGAGAACTTATATGCGCAAATGTCGTTTTATGTCGTAATTTCAATAAATGAAATCAACAAATTTGAACAATATAATTAACACGAATTTGTTTTTTTTGAATGACAATGGCACGCGCTCGGCGCATTCAGCCAAAGTACCTGCGGCGCTACCACGAAAACCGATACTCAATGTTCATATATTTGCATCCCTGTCACTCGAGTATGGTTAGTGCGATAGAGATAGAGATACCCGAATATTTTCGAATTCCGAAGTTCGTGGTTATAGCTCAGGAATCGAAAATATGGTAAATAATCATAATGTATTTTCTCGAAAAAGAATTTAAAATAAATATAGTCAAATGGAGAAAAAAACAAAGCAAGAGGTTATATAGGTAATGATTAAGTTATAAGAGTCCAAAGTTTTAAGAGGGGGTATGTTCTGTCCCTTTTCCGCAAAACGCAACTTCATATGAAACGATTGTTTTTTACTATGACGCTCGAGTATATTGACGTCACAGTCCCTCATCGTTTTCTCACTCTAACAAGCGACATTAAAACGGATGTAGCTTCATAATTTTTTGAGATATTTGAATGGGAGTTTCATTATCTTCTATCTATTTATACATAATAAATGCCTATGTCCTGACTGACTTATTCACTCACTCACTCACTCACTCACTCATCAACGCACAGCCGAAACTACTAATCTTAGAGAGTTGATTTTTGCACAGTATGTTGCTTTTATAACGTGGGCTAGGGATAAAAAGGGATTTTTTAAAATTCTACCCCTAAGGGGGTAAAATGGGGGTGCAAAGTTTGTATGGGAGAACCTTTTTTTTTTGAGCTATAGACTTAAACTTTGTAGAAAAATTTGTTATTAGAATACAAATGAAACACTTTCAGCGTTTTGGAAAATTCCACCCCTACGGGGGTAAAATAAGGGTGCAAGGTTTGTATGGGGGAAACATTTTTTTTTTAAATAGAGACTTAAAACTTTGTAGAAAGATCAGTCATTAGAATACAAATAAAGAACTTTCAGGGTTTTAGAAAATTCTACCCCTAAAGGGGTAAAATAGAGTGCAAAGTTTGTATGGGAAAAACTACTTTTTTTTAAATAGAGACTTAAAACTTTGTAGAGAAATTATTCATTAGAATACAAATAAAGTACCTAGATTCAGTGTTTTAAAAAAATCTACCCCTAAGGGGGTAAAATAGGGGTGCAAATTTTGTATGGGGGAAACAATATTTTTTTTAAATAGAGACTTAAAACTTTGTAGAAAGATTAGTCATCAGAATACAAATTAAGTACTTTCAGCGTTTTAGAAAATTCTACCCCTAAAAATAGGGGGCTAAAATAGGGGTGCAAAGTTTGTATGTGGGAAACTATTTTTTTTAGCTAGAGTCCTAAAACTTTGTAGAAAGATTATTTAAATACAAAGAAAGTACTTTCAGCGTTTTGGAAAATTTCACCCCTAAGGGGGTAAAATAGGGTGCAAAGTTTGTATGGGAAAAACATATTTTTTAATAGAGACTTAAAATTTTGACGAAAAATTACTTATTAGAACATGAAAAATACTACATTCGGCGTTTTACAAAAATCATTCCCTAAGGGGGTTAAAAAAGGGTGCAAGGTTTGTATGGGGAACACTTTTTCTGAGCTAGACACTTAAAACTTTGTAGAAAGATTACTTATAAAAATACAAAAAAAAAGACTTTCAGCGTTTTGAAAAAATCTATCCCTAAGGGGGATAAAAAGGGGTGCAAAGTTTTTATCAGGGAAAGTTTATGTTTTTGAGTTAGAGACTTGAAACTTTGTAGAAAGATTACTTATTAAAATACAAAAAAAGAACACAAACCGTTTTAGAAAATTCCACCCCTAATAGGGTTAAAAAGGAGAGCAAGCTTTGCATGGGCAACACTTTTTTTTGAGTTAGACTTAAAACTTTGCAAAAAGATTACTTATTAGAATACTAAAAAAGAACTTTCAGCGTTTTAGAAAACTCCATCCCTAAGGGGATCCTTAAGATCCTTAAGAAGGGTAGCCAGTGTTGTGTGGGAAAAACTTTTTTTTTTACTAGACTTAAAACTATTCAAAATGTTACTTATTAAAATTAATAATAAAGTACTTTCAGAGTTTTAGAAAATTCCACCCCTAAGGGGGTTAAGAAAGCTTTGTATGGGCGACACTTTTTTTGAGCTAGAGACTTAAAAGTTTACGAAAAAAGTTCTTTCAGCGATTAGAAAAATTCAACCTCTAAGGGGGTTTAAAAGGGGGTTCAAATTTTAAATGGCGAGCAATAAAATTTTAAAGTGTGAGTAAGAGATTTTTAACTTCTGTCTTATTCTGTACGTTAAAAGACTACAAAACTGATTTCAGAGTTTTTCCAAATTCATCCCCTAAGAGTGTTAAAATTGGTTCAAAGTTTGAGTATTTCAAGGCATTTTTAAAGTATGAGATTTTTAACTTTGGTTTTAGACTGTTTGTTCACAAACTAGAAAATGAACATCAACTTTTTTTTTAATTATCCCCTAAAAGAGGGTTCAAATTTTGTATTGAGAGAAATCATTTTCTAAGACGATAAAAAGTTCTACGCGGACGAAGTCGCGGGCAACAGCTAGTACAGAATACTTTTTTTCCATAAATTGTTCGCTGCGAGCGTAATATTAAGTCATTGGCATTTCGTTACTTCATTCTCTGTACATGATGTTTCCTAGTAAAACTAAGCTGAGTTCTTGTATAATTTTTAAGTATTTTTCTTACTAAAAGACAGGAATAATACACGTAGGTCTGAGTTACTTTTAAGAGTTTCGTTTTATTATATACAAGCTTTTGCCCGTGGCTTCGCCCGCGTAGTAAGTGTAGTTTTTGCAATAATTGTTTAGTTGTTACGCCGGCAACGGCCTGCTACTACTAACTTCCCTTATGATATGAATAACACTTATGCATGAAATGAATTGATGCAATTCATCAAGTTAAACTTGTGGCCTGGACATTATTATAAGTTAATTTGTTAAAATTGTTAAAAACCACTTACGTATTTACCTACCTATAAGTCTATACGTCTTCTGTATAAAAAAAACACACTCATTCATATCAAACGATTTTTATTTATTAAAAAATCTATCGTATTCTACACATTCTACACTAATCGATAAAAAAACGGCCAAGAACGGGTTTGGACTAAAGGCAAGGGGGCAGAAAAAAGACTAAGAAATTTTTTGACCGAAAGTGCAAAATATATTGGAATCATAAAAAACTTGGAATAATTTCAATCAATACGCTAAAATAAAGCATGTTTTGTAGTAAAAACTTTTCTCTACTCGTAAAATCATAAACGGCCGAGATATTGGACCTCAAAATTGAAAAGTGTCTAATACTGAATCATTATTGTAATTGTAATCATTTATTTCAGATATAAATCCATAAACTTTGTTAGTACACAGTTACACAATCAATTAAGATATGTTAGTAAATTAAATTAAACTATATTAATCTATACTCAGTGATCAGCTTCCCAGTCAGCTTGACCCAATGTCTGTAAATGCCACAGTCATACCTATCAGCAACTATCAGCTAATACATTCAGAATATTGCTGGAGCTGCTTCTTGCCCGATGCATTAGAGATGCCGCTCGCTTGCGCAAGATGGTGTGAAAACCAACCGCGAACATTTTCGAAGCACTGCAGAACCAAGGCAGCCCCATCAGCATTCTGAATGCATTATTATACTGGACGCGAATGGCGTTAAGCGAACGCTGAGTATACCTTACCCACAGGCTGCTCGTGTAAAATGTCTGGCTGTCGTGTAAATTATAATACCCGTATCATCAAGTCCTAAAATCTTCCCAACTTTCAGGTCAAATATCTCGGCCATTTTTGATTTTAGAGAAAAGTTTTTTCTACAAAACATGCTTATTTTAACGTTTTGCACGATTTTTTTCTAAGAATTTTATGATTACTGTATATTTTTCACTTTTGGTCAAAAGTCCTTTTTTTCTGCCCCCTTTGCTTTAGGCGGACCCAAGAACGTGTCGGACCACGCACAACGAAGGGTTCCGTGCATATTAAAAAGGTCGTATCGTCACAAAGATCTTATGGCACTTACATCCCTATCTATAGGGAAGGCAGTTTTTCAGCAATTACTCGAAAACCTTTGAACTGATCTAGTTAAAAATCAACTTGACTTTCCGTTTCATGTATAGAGCACTCCTAAAAAAATATTTAGCGGCTACTACTATGTAGCGGCTAACAATATACACCTATCCTACAAATTTTATTCAAATAAACCTTTTAGTTTTCGAGTAAAATGCCTGTAACATACGGACTGACGAACAGACGGACAGATGGACATGACGAAACTATAAGGGTTCCGTTTTTGCCATTTTGGCTCCGGAACCCTAAAAACGATATATTATCCTTATTAACGCTTTTAGGGGATGAATTTCAGAAATCGATGTAGGTACTGAGCATGATTGGCTATATAAAACTTAAAGGTGTATGAGCGCAAAGTTTGAACTCTCATATTATGTTTTCCATTTGGCCTTTAGTTTATCATTAAAAAGCACACATTACTCATGTAAACTTTCAACCCTCATCAAAAATGCCCTTATCAATGTTTTTAACTGTAAATTAGGAGCTTGTGACCGAAGTTTTAAACGTCTAACTTTAAAAACTACATGTTTTCCATACAAACTTTCAACACTTTTTTAAACCCCTTAGGGGATGATTTTTCATAACAACGCTAAATCATTTGTTTTGCTTTTTAGCAAGGAACCTTCACACAAAGATTCAAGTCTATAACTTTCCAACTGAACGATTTCCATACAACGGTTCAGCCCCTATTTCACCCCCTTAAGGGTTGAATTTCGTAAAATCTTTTCTTAGTACACGACAACGTACACGAAAAGAATATACGTTCCGAATTTCATGCGTTTATCATCAAAAATCGCTAACTTATGTGAACTTTCAACCCCCATCTTAACCTTCAAGGGTACGGGTCGGGCGCGGGCCCTCGCAAGTTGTAAAACATTGAAACTACACTTCAAACACACATCGAACGCGGGCCCGCCACGGGCCCGCGGGTCCGCGTTCGATGTGTGTGTTTGAAGTGTAGTTTCAATGTTTTACAACTTCCGCGGGCCCGCACCCGACCCGCGCCCGCGACCGGTGTGTGGAGGCCTTTAGTCTGCCTGTGGAACGGATAGTCATGCCCGCAACCTCGACACGTTCAAACATGGATAGGTTACGTCTAACAAATAATAGAATTTCAATAAGATTCGATACGTTTTACTCTCGAGCTCGAAATTAATAATGACGAATGCATTGTGTGCGACGCAGGTTCATGGTCTTCTCTCCCTCTCACTGAGCATAAGCGTGAGCGAGATGGAAGTGCATGTTCGGAAGTGTGTAACATCACTTTTTAGTAGGTACATATTAATTGATTTTTGGAATACTGGATAATTTATTAAAAATCTATGCGGTTATTGTATTAGAACAATAAAAACGCTAACCTTTTTCATAAAAAAAACATAGATTTTTCGTTGAAAATTACGAAATCTCGAACATATAAGTTTATTTTTATGGTGATATTGAAGATTTTTTTGCAGAGTTACCAACCCATTTTTTAATACGAGTATTATGTTCGGTTATTGTGTTTCTTTGTTTCTTTTTCAGTCTACAGTAATTTTTCTGTAGTACAATTCTTCATTATTTCTTGACACTGGAAGCTCAAAAATCAATCTTTTCGTCAGATCGTGAAGCGGCCTCGCCTTAATTTATACTTCTATACAAGCCAGCTTTATCCCCTCTCATTTACTCTTTTTTTTTCAATTTACAAAAATAACTTTACATATTATATCAGTCAAATGTTACACATCTAAAACTCTGCAACAATTATACACTACCTACCTATAATAGAAGTGGACTGTCCTTCTACAGTATTAGGTATTTTGCACAAAAACTACGTTTTGAAATGTAATTATTATAGTAATATGGTTTTTCCATAGCCGAATATCATACATATTCTATGTAGTAAAACTTTCCACATTAGGTAATAATCTATAGGTATTTTTTTGTATAAATGTATTTTTATTAATTGTTCAACGTGGCTGCCGGCAACTCCGGCACCATAATACATATACAATGTACCATGGTCAGTTTAGATTTAGTCTAGTTTTAGCTTAGGTTTTAATGTTTAGTTTTATTTATTACAAAACAATATACTCGTAGATGCTCTTTATTGCACACCTCAATAATAATATTAGAAAACCAATACAGAGCATCAAATGAAAACAGGCAAACAACAGGAAGACCCATTACCAAAAAGTGATCTCTGACAGGCAACTGTTATAAGTTCTTCTTAAATATCATTTTATTATTCTCTATAACAGTATAGTCTTATTTCTATCTTATTGATAACTAGCTGTTGCCCGCGACTTCGTCCGCGTAGAACATGTTATCGTCTATATGTTTGTTTAAGGAATTAATATTTAAAAACATTGAAATTAGTTTTGTAGTCTTTTAGTAAACAGTCTAAAAGCGAAGTTAGAAATCTCTTACTTTCAAAATGTCTTGCTCTCTATACAAACTTAGAACCCCATTTGAATCCTCATAGTAGGTAAACAGTCTGAAACCGTAGTTACAAGTTTCTTACTTTAAAATGTCTTGCTCTCTGTACAAACTTCGAAGCCCCTTTAAACCTTCTTAGGCGATGAATTAAAAAAAACGCTGATATAAGTTTTGAAGTATTTTTGCAAACAGTCTAAAACCGAAGTTACAAATCCCTTACTTAAAAATGTCTTGCTCCCCATACAAACTTTGAACACCCTTATAGTCCCCTTTAGGAGATGAATTAAAAAAAACGCTGAAATAAGTTTTGTAGGTTTTTAACAAACATGCTAAGATCGAAGTTACAAATCTCATACTTTAAAATTTTCTTGCTCTGCATACAAACTTTAAACCCCCATTAACGCTTTTCGGGGAAAAATTTAAAACAAAACACTTAAGTTTTTTTATTGTAATAAGTATTTTTTCTAGAAACCATTAAGTCTCTAGCTCAAAAAAGTGTTTCCCATACGATCATTGCACCCCTTTTTAACCCCTTAAGGGGTGGAATTTTCCAAAACGCTGGCAGTACTTTTTTGTATTTTAATAAGTAATCTTTCTAAACCACTGAAAGTAATTTACGTATATTTGTATTCTAATAAATAATCTATATACACTATTTCAAGTCTCTAGCTCAAAAAAAAAGTTTCCTCCATATAAACTCACCCCTTTTTATCCCCCTTAGGGGTCGAATTTTCCAAAACGCTGAAAGTACTTTATTTGTATTGTAATAAGTAATCTTTCAACAAAGTTTTAAGCCCCTCACTAAAAAAAGATTTCCTCCATACAAACGTTGCACCCCCTTATAAACCCCGAAGTTTCTAAAACGCTGAAAGTACCTATTTAATTTTAATTTTAATAAGTAAGCATTCTACAAAATTGTACGTCGGCTAAAAAAATGTTTCCTCCATACAAATGTTGCACCCACTTTTAACCCCCTTTGAGATGGAATTTACTAAAACGCTGGATTTCCTTTTTTTCTGTATTTCAGCAAGTAATCTGTCTACAAACTTTTAAGCTTCTATCTCAAAAAAGTGTTTTTCCCATACAAACTTTGCACCCTCAGGGGTAAAATTTTCCAAAACGCTGAAAGTACTTTCTTTGTATTCTAATACACTACCGGTCAAAAGTTTAAGTTCACTCTATGTTTTAGGTTACAAATGAGTACTTTTGGACAATATTTTTTTGCAGTTCGGAAGCCGAAATTTGTTTCCAACTGATCCGTTATTGTTTCCAGAGATTTGATTAATTAGTCAGACACAATTAACGGACATTTCTAAACAACGCATTCCCTAAAATCTTATAGGAATGACGGCAAAGGCTGTGCCATATATGGCCTTGCCACTTAAAACGTACAATGATCAGATACAATGTTGGTTTTTAGGGAATCAGTTGTTTAGAAATCTACGTAAATTGTGTCTGACTAATTTGTACCAAAAACAAAGGGTGAACTTAAACTTTTGACCGGTACTGTAACTAATCCTTCTACAAAGTTTTAGGTCTCTAGCTCAAAAAAAAAGTTTCCCGCATACAAACTTTACACCCCTATTTTACCCCATTAGGGGTAGAATTTACTACAACGCTGAAAGAACATTATTTTAATTTTAATGACTAATCTTTCTATAGGTACAAAGTTTCAAGTCTCTATATATAAAAAAGTAGTTTTTCCCATACAAACTTTGCACCCTATTTTACCCCCTTAAGGGTGGAAGTTTTCAAAACACTCTAAGTACTTTATTTGTATTCTAATAAATAATCTTTCTACAAAGTTTTAGGTCTCTAGCTCTAAAATAAAGTTTCCTACATACAATGATATGACTAAGTATTTACTACTCACGTTGAAAAGTTATGTTCAATTAGATAGGTATGTCACGTTTTGAAATAAAAGACTATTTATTTTTAGTTTTACATAAGTGAATTAACATAATCATTCACAAATACAAATCTAAAATAACTTAAACAAGAATAACAAGAAAATAAAACTAGACTAAATTTAAAGGAAGTAAAAATGCATAAGTATTATAAAAAGAACACCGTCGAGGATATCCTCTTGCGGCATTGCCCACATGACGCTGGCTGCGTTACCTCTCTGTATCGCGAGGGCGATTCTTTGAGAGAGGTAAGCGCCAGCCCTGGGGTCGCCTGAGGTGTTGATGAGCCGCCTCGACAAAGCTCTCATGAACGACCTCATGTCAGCTAACTAGCGACCCAATGTCAAAGACTATTTACATATATGATTATCAAATATTTTTATTAAAATGTAAATTTCCTCTTCGGGTTCACCGGTAGATGTAGAACTGAAAAGGAAAAGTCGTTTTGAAGTACTCGTACCATTCCAATACTACAAAATCACTGATTTTATATAAGGTCTATAAGGACTGGGTAAATGCTCTGAAAACAGAAGTTTCCATACCATGTCCATCTTCTTGGAGATGAGGCAAAAGAGAGTTGGACTCCAGAATGATCGGCAGTTACGGCGATTTGGTCGCAACTCTGGCTGTGATGAGACTGATGAGTTAGTTGTGGGTATCGTCGCGTCAGCTTCATCATCATAAATTTAAGAGCCAGGCTCTTGTCGGTGGAGTAATCGCCATTCTGTTCTTCTTTCTGCCACTGTTTTGAGCTCCTGATACGACATTACATTAACTTTCTCTTTAGCTTGGTCCATAAACGCACAACATAATTCAACAGTAATCAACAGCAACCAGTCCATTTTGTAGTATTTGAATATTACGAGTACTTCAAAATTGCTTTTCCTTTTCAGTTCTACATCTACCGGCGAACCCGAAGAGGAAATTTACATTTTAATACACTATTTGATAAAACATATGATAATATGATATATATGTTTAGTCTTTTATTTCAAAACGTGACACACCTATCTAAGTAAACATAACTTTTCAATGTGAGTAGGTAGTCCTATCAGATTTAAAGCTAAAAATTGTACATAAATAAATTCGCCAACTACTAAACAACATATAATATATCTAGGAACCAACTATGCCGCGGACGATATTTATGTAGTTTTTGTTTTTTGTGTAAAAAATAATTACCGTAAACCCGGGTTACTTTGGCCCTGGGGGGCAACATTGCCCACCCGTGAATAAACACTTTTTATTAATCCAATATTCCTACAAACAATACCACACGCTAAAGCAACGTTTGTTTTAACGTATCATAAATAGTTAAGACAACACTCATTAAATAATAAGAGTTTTAAGGATGGGCAATGTTACCCCCCAGGGCCAAAGTAACCCGGGTTTACGGTACCTAGTAATTTTAAAGTGGGTAAGTAATTATATTTTTTCGTAATTCAGCACCAGGAAAAAACTCTTTATTCAAGTTCTATTATTTAATAAAATAAATTAGGAAATTTCTTTTCATATGATATGACACATTCAACATTAAAATGAGAGCGCTCGTTGTGCTTGACGATTTCTTTAAATTTATTTGTAAGTAGACCGCGCACTATTAAACTTAAATATTTCGTGAAATATGAAAGATATTTATGTATTTTTTTTTAATACTTTATACTTTTTATTAACCTTGCGCATAAAAACATTCATGTTGCATGCATTTTTTTAATGAAATCAAGTAAACTACAAATAAAGTAAAAAAAAAATATAGGCCGTTTTTTGCCAGAAGATTTTGGTATATCTTTTTATATAATTTAATTATAAACAATTTATACAATGCGCTTTCATTTGAGATATTACACATTCAAATTAGTGCATTTCTTTAGCTTGTATACATTTATGAATATTTTTTAAAGAAGTGGCGCTCTCATTTAAACTTTAATATTTTGTGAAGTATGAAAGGTATTGGTGTCGATTTTGTTTTATAATACTGGTTATTTACTCAGTAATATATATATGCATTAAACCATTCATTTGGATACATTTGTTTAATGAAATCAAGTAAAAACTACCAATCAAGTAAGAAAAAAAAAGTTAACATGCCGGTTTGTGCTAAAAGTTTTCTGAATATTTTTTTTAAATATATTTTTATTACTAAAATATATAACAAGCTTTCATTTGACTTATTACACATTAAAAGTAGTTCATTCGTTTAGCTTGTATAATTTTTTTAAATATTTTTTAAAGAAATGGCGCTCACAATTAATCTTTAATTTTTCTTGAAGTAAGAAAGGTATTGGTGTCAAGTTTTTTTTTAAATACTTGTTATTTACTCATTAATATATATATGCATTAAATCATTCATGTTGTATAAATTTTTTTAAGAAATCAAGTAAAAACTAACAATCAAGTAAGAAAAAAAAACTTAACATGCTGGTTTTTGCCAAATGTTTTCTGAATATTTTTTTTTATATTTTTTTGTAACAAATATATGTAAAGCTTTCATTTGAGATATTATACATTAAAATTGGTCCATTAGTTTAGCTTGTAGCATTTTTTAAAGAAGTGGCGCCATCTCTGTTCCTAAGGGGTGAAACTTCCGCTGTTGCGGGTCAAATCACTCAGTTTGGTCCAGACTATCACTGTGCCAAGCGGTTTGCTTTCTTCACAAAGTGCAGCATTTTGTTCATAACAAGTATAACTATTAGGGACTAGCTGACAATCAATTCAATGGCGCCTTATGAATAGGGCTTGCCCATCTGGCAATTTCGACTTATTATTAATTGAGTCAAATTCTCATTAGATGATGTGAGACGGCGCTATCCAATGACAGGTTACTACTCTTTTCAAGAAGCGTCAAATAGCTTTGTTCAAATTACGACCGTATATGTATGTCAGACCTAATAAAGTTTATTTTTGCAGAATGTTGAGATATTTTTTACTGACAATTCGTATCAGATGTTTTTGCAATCCATATGTGATTCGATAGTTATGATTTTATAGTCTGAGATTTTGTGAAGTATCGGATATTTATATTCGGTCTGATCCGATATTTGTGCTGCTACAGGCAAATGATTATTATGCGGGCTGTAAATCATCACATATTTTTACCGGCGATGTTTCGTCATATATAATTACGACTTCAATTGATGATCAGATATTTTTCCAGCGCTGCCCATAATCATATATTTATGCTGGTGACTGTACATATTTGTTCACCCTGGACTTTTTTTGACTGAAATTTTTGACTTCTGGTTTGTTCACATGTATATGATATTTAAGTGTGTATATAATATCGATCATTGCATTGTTTACAAGTATATGACAAACATGTGCACATATATTTATGGCTGCGTGTTTGTCTACATATAATTGTCTTTAATTGTACAGATATTTATGAACGTATCAGCGTACAGATATTATTGACTCGATACATGTATACATATTTCTGATCGAATCGTCGCATGGATATTTATGACTAATCGATAGTACAGATATATTTGAAGCTCTGGGAACGTACCGTCAAACATGCCTACTTTGCCACCAGGGGGAACTTTGCCCAAGAAGCAAATTTTAAAATTTTCCTCTTGGGCAAAGTTCCCCCTGGTGGCAAAGTAGGCATGTTTGACGGTACATAATATATTTATGCCCTTGACTGTACACGCAAGGAAGTTAAATCCTACGGCACAACAATAATACATGTAACGAAGACCGAGAGACTGAGTACACATACTTCTAAAATCTTCTCATATAATATAATGGTGCTTTTTAAGAGCAATTACCCCGTTTTTTGAATTTTTTATTTGTATACACACAACTTTCTAGGTCATATGGAAGTGGGTTAGGTTTTTGGTCTATCCGTCAGCTAATAAGTCAGTGATAAAAATGCAGATATGAATCTCAATAACCGTTTTACCAGTATATATGAAATTTCGGGTTCTAGTTAATCTAAGGGGTTTTAATATACCAAATACCTGATATACCAAATTTCATGTTTCTTTGTTAATTAGATTTTGAGTTATTAAGGAGTCAAAAGTGGCTCCAAATGGTTCGTGTAATATATGTATAATTAAGTATAATATGTAGTGTGTCTCTGACGATGGGGCTTTAAATGCAAATATCGATTATGGTCCTGAAACTGAACCACTTTTGTTCCGCAACTTTGTAAAATAACTATAATTTCTATAATTTGGTAGAGTTTGAACTTTAACTGTACCATCAATGTATTGCAAACACGGCCTCATTATTTGACATCCATGACACTGACAAGTATGAAAACTAACTAATGGATGATGTACATTGAAAATTTTATTTAATTTGTATGGAATAATGAAAATACAAAAATAACGTATTTTTGAAAAGTTGTAGAACAAAAGTAGTTCTATTTCAGGAGCATAATAATCGACATTTGAATTTAAAGCCCCAAAGTCAGAGACACACTGTATAACACACGGCTGCTGAGTCGCCAGTTCCTTTTGGCTTTGAACTTGGCAAGGCACGCTGCCGCGTGTCTAGATTGTATTAAAATTAATAAATAAAAATGAAATAAAAAATTACCTACTTGCTATTATTTTCAGGTCTCGGGCCCCATCCCAAAGGGAATATGCCCCTGTTCCTAGCCTGTGGGCATACTATGTGCGAGACATGTGTCAAAACCATCATCAGATTCTCTGAGCCCATTGAGTGCAAGGTGTGTTATCAAAGCACCGAGATGAAAATAAAGGACTCCGCCAAGTTAGAAAAAAATAAAACGGAGTTCTACAAAACATTCCCCATAAACATGTTTATGCTCGGAGAACTCACAATGGAACTGATGATCGTAAGATAATACGTAATTGATTGTAAAAAAATTACCACTCGTGATTTCTAAGGATGTTCAAAATAATTTGTTGTACCCTTTTACTTTCCAGGAAGCAGACTGTAAGAACGATGACGATGAAAGTTACTTTGTGGATCTCAAGTCTATCATACAGAGCACAGACACCACAACTGGTACCTATTTGATATTTATTTTTATAATATCTTGTCCTTACTCTGTTTCGGTTTTAATTAATAATTTATCTGCTTTGCTGCAAAGCAGATACATATTATAACATAACAATAACCGGTTTTTCAAAATTCCGAAACCTGGTTATGAAATTTTGTCGCAATAATCGGTTATAACCGGTTTATTCGGTTTTGGTTAAAACCGTTTTGCATTCCCTAGTCATAGCGCTACCAAATTATATTTTGTTATTTTCCTTAAATTTTTTTAAAGTTGCTGTTGATTCAAGTTTTAGTCATTATACCGACCGCCTTAGCCTAGTTGGTAGTGACGCTGCCTAAGAAGCAAGAGGTCCTGGGTTCGAATCCCGGCAAGGGCATTTATTTGAGTGATGAGCACAAATATTTGTTCCCGAGTCATGGATGTTTTCTATGTAGGTATTTAAGTATTTATATATCTATATATAAGTATGTTTATCTTCGTCTCGTACCCATAGTACAAGCTTTGCTGAGTTTGGGACTAGGTCGATATGTGTGAAAGATTGTCCGCAAATATTTATTTATTTATAATTTACTAGCTTCTGCCCGCGACTCTGTCCGCGTGGAACTCGTTTATATCGTAGCTCGATAAAAACTTTCACCCGACGATTTCCGGGATACAAACCATACAAAGCCTTTATCTCTAAACCAAATTTCATCCAAAACTTTACCTCCTATTTCACCCCCTTAGGAGATGATTTTCAGGACAAAATCTATCTAATGTCCTTCCCCGGCGGGACTCGGAACTATGTTTATACTAAATTTTATCTAAATCGGTGTAGCGGTTGTAGTAGTTCCATACAAATTTTCATCCCCCTTTTCCCCCCCTTAAGAACTGATTGATGGGATAAAAACTATCCTTTGCCCTTTCCCAGGACTCAAAGTATCTCTACCGTCAAACATGCCTACTTTGCCACCAGGGGGAACTTTGTCCAAGAAGCAAATTTTAAAATTTTCCTCTTGGGCAAAGTTCCCCCTGGTGGCAAAGTAGGCATGTTTGACGGTATACCAAATTTCATCTTAATGGGTTCCATCCAAAATTTTATCCAACGTTACACCCCCTTAGGGGGATGATTTCTGGAATAAAATTATCCTATGTCCTTTCCCAGGACTCAAAATATCTCTACACCAAATTTTATGTTTTCGGAACAAAATCTATCCAATGTCCTTCCCCGGGGCTCAAACTATATATTTATACTAAATTTGATCTAAATCGGTGTAGCGGTTGTAGTAGCTCCATACTAACGTTCACCCCCCCCCCCCCTTAAGAACTGATTTCTGGGATAAAAACTATCCTTTGTCCTTTCCCAGGACTCAAACTATCTCTATACTAAATTTCATCTAAATCGGTTTAGCGGTTTAGGCGGGAAGAGGTAACAGACAGACAGACAGACACACTTTCGCATTTATAATATTAATATTAGTATGGAGTATTAGGCCAAGCAAATTAGATACAAAAAAAATGTTCTCACGCCACTGTTCGGAAATGTGGCAATAGATGGTCTAAAACCAAGCTTGAAAGTAGGCAAAAGCTGTAGCACCTGAACCACCACTACTACAATGTTTCATTGTAGAATAGAGACGAATCCACGAATTGCCATTCGCGCCGAAGCAGATATACCTAGTGCTTTTCTCCAAAAATGCGAGGAAATCAAATAATATTTTCAATTAATAATTACAAATTTGTATTTGTAATTATCTTACAACAACGAGTATGTCAATAACCTATCAAATAAGTTTTTTTTAGATAAATAAATTGATTATTTATTTATGCATCAGGCAGGCAGTTGAAACCTATCCAATTAACTTTAAGTATATAATTGTTGAGCCTTAATTTTCTTCTTTGTACAAATGTGCTTGTCTAATTTGTTCTTGAATCGGTTGACAATGTTGACATTGAGTGCTGAGACCACATTGTCTGCCAGTTTGTTCCAAGCTTAAATAATCATGGCTTGAACATTTTTCAGGACAATGCATAGAATGCCACCAATTCACGTCGAAAATGTGCCAGCAATGTCAAACAATTTTATGTGAAAACTGCTTCAACATAACACACAAATATGTAGTCTTCAAAACTCATGTCCTCCAAAATATAGGTTCGTATCTATGCATTATTAATATGGACATACACAATCTCTTATGCGAGTGTCCAATTTATTACGCGGACACTAAAAATCATTCAAAAATTCATTCATTCATTTTGAAATTTCAATTTACTTTTGTGAACTATATCGTTTTTTTTGCTGAATATAATACTAAATATAAAACTAATTATTCTTTAATGTACAAAATTATTATTTGCCTACACATCGCTTTTCGACACTTTTCGACAAGCTGCAAACCACATTCGTTTGAATTCTTCTAATGGCTTAAGCTTATTAAATTGATTTATTAAAGCTAGGTTTAGACGAAGCCAGTGCTTGCTCACTGGCTTGAAAAATAGACCGGCGCTCTACTCCCGCCAGTACTGGCAGCCAGTGCTTTACATACAATAACAAGCCAGCACTCGTCTAAACCGGGCTTAGTGTCATTTCACAATAGCCCAAGTACCGCTCGACAGGACGCAGTTCTAGACAATTTGGTGGATCGTCTTCTTTTCGAAAATTATTTTTGTATTAATTAAAAAAAATGGCTGAAATGTAATGATGTTCCCCTCCTAAGGAATTTTTTTTAGGAACTGCTGTTCAAACATTTTGTTTTTGTATATGCGTGTGCCAAACGGCTAAACTGTACATCGACTTGCGGTTTTAGGGTACCGTACAAAAAAGGTAAAACAGTCCGTCTGTTACAACGTTAATATCTCAAGAACTACTGAAGCTATCATTTTGAAAAGGTTAAGCCACGTGTATGCAAAATAAAAAAAATTATATACATTTTTATTTTCTGTGTAAATGACGAATATGACATGACGGGGGTTAAAAATTCAAAGTCTAGGTAATAGATCAAGTAGGGCATCATATGAAAGGGCTTGAGTTGCGCTTTCTAAATCCGTTTTTATTCTTTTTCTACAGTGGTAAAATTATGATTTATTAAGGAAAATGTAGAAAAATATACCATTCCAACATATATGATACAGGATCTAGCGTAATTTTTTTTATTTATCAAAAATCATTTCTTAACTAAGTTTGTAATTTTATCAATTTTGTATGCAATTTTATGTCTTCAAATTCCTACGAGATTATCTTGAAAGTCCCTTCTTTCAAATAAAATAATAATAATCGAAATCGGTACGCGTGATAAAAAAATATAAACAAACATACTACTAATACTGTCTTATATTATGCAAGTTATTAGTACCAAAATGCAGATGGCGTTGTATACAACGGTAACTTCTACTATGAGCTGTTGTGATTGTTATGAATGAAAGGGTCTTGACGTGACGGTATGGTGTATGAACATTTGTACGGAACCCTCGGTGCGCGAGTCAGAGTCGCACTTGACCAGTTTTTTTATTTTTAATCGTACGGCTTACACTAAATGAACCAGCTACAACCGTTTTAATGTTAGTTACTTGTTAGAAAGAGAAAACGCTCGAGACTCGTGACGTCACGGGTCTCAACCGTCATACTAAATGACAATCGTTTCATATGAGGGCGCGTTTTGCGAAAAAGGGACAGAGCATATACCCCCTTTTATAACTTCGGACACTTATAACTTAGTGATTATTTATTCTTTAGTGTTACTTTTTTCTCCATTCGACTGTATTTTTAATCCTTTTTCGAGAAAATGCAACATTGTTGATTATTTTGTTTCGTGTCCACACCCCTATTAACACATTCAGTGCCTATAGTGTGCCTGCGTCGTAGGCGCTTTCCGCTACATACGAGGAACGTGATCGGCTACGAGCGTAGCGCGTAGCGATTCGTGGCATTGAATGTGTGTCTATAAAGCGATGACTAGATTAGTACTCGTAAATACGAGCAGTGCTATACAGGTTGGAAAGTTAAAACGGGGCAGTAAGGGCAGCTACTAGATCCCTTGCCGCCACGCAAAAATGGCATTGGGATTCCATTCCTAACTTTTTAAGTGATGACAATCTACATTCACAGATTTTTGAAAAAGAGTACAGTCAGCGAGAAAATCATCACTTTTGACGAAATTTTTTTTTAATGCCATTCAATCCCATTCCTATTAAGGATCAAAATACTCTTCGGGACCGACTAAGGTTTGACTACTAGAACGCCCAGAAATCAAAGAAAACTTTTTCCATACAGTCAGTATGGGAATCTCAAAGTGCAAGTAGTCCTTTAGTTAGACGATCATCAAATTGTATGGAGACGGAGATAGCTTATACAATTTGATGATCGTCTAACTAAAGTACTACTTGCACTTTGGGATTCCCATACTGACTGTATGGAAAAAGTTTTCTTTGATTTCTGGGCGTTCTAGTAGTCAAACCTTAGTCGGTCCCAAAAAGTATTTTGATCCTTAATAGGAATGGGACCGAATGGCATTTAAAAAAAATTGCACTTTGGGATTCCCATACTAACTGTATGGAAAAAGTTTTCTTTGATTTCTGGGCGTTCTAGTAGTCAAACCTTAGTCGGTCCCGAAGAGTATTTAGATCCTTAATAGGAATGGGATCGAATGGCATTAAAAAAAATTCGTCAAAAGTGATGATTTTCTCGCTGACTGTACTCTTTTTCAAAAATCTGTGAATGTAGATTGTCATCACTTAAAAAGTTAGGAATGAAATCCCAATGCCATTTTTGCGTGGCGGCAAGGGATCTAGTAGCTGCCCTTACTGCCCCGTTTTAA
This sequence comes from Epinotia brunnichana, assembly GCA_963854355.1. Classification (NCBI taxonomy): domain Eukaryota; kingdom Metazoa; phylum Arthropoda; class Insecta; order Lepidoptera; family Tortricidae; genus Epinotia; species Epinotia brunnichana. Next base: position 39,151,137 of record OY977935.1, on the reverse strand, counting down.
CTCTCCACCCTGTATATACTACTTAGGTACTACTCAACATGTTGGTTCCAGAGTTGAGCTGAATATGGGAAGTCTTCATGTCGAATGTGTTCTGACAGTTTTTATATAAAACTTTGTGATATTTCTGTAATAATATTGTATTTTTGCAGAACCGTTAATCCAATCCAACATGTGTAAACTGCATACTGATAAGACAGTTGAGTATTACTGCAAGGACTGTGCTCAGTCTTTTTGCATGGATTGCCTTTTGGTGGGAGATAAAAAGTCTTGCAAGAACCATAATGTAGTGTCTATGCTAGAAGTGGTAAGTACTTCTGCTTTATTTATTTTATTAATTATAGTGGATTTGCATATAATTGTTTAGATTGGATTATAAATAGTTATATTATTTTTCAGAATGAAGAATTTCTGGGAGACCTAAATGGGTTATTTCCAAAGGTAGACGAAACCTTCAGGAGACTTACGAAAACGGCAGTGGTGGGTATTCTTTATGGGTTCAATTGTGTTAGATGGCAGTTAAAAGATTGACGAAAAAGTAGGTAAGGTCAGTGCGGCCAATCCCGTCTGCGGGGTATTGCCGTACAACCGCTTTTGCGGAAATTCTAGACACAATATGCGCTTAATTAAGCAGCGACTGTATTTGCTACCAACAGTCAAAAACAGATGGTGCTCTGTAGGCAGCACATGCAAAAATGGTTTTGAAAGTTTCGATGTGCTCCGAAGTCGACACACGAGTTCGGAGCGTTGATCCTTTTTTTGAAATTGCGATCAGAAAATGCGGATTTTGGTTTAGTTAGTAAGTATGTTTATTATAAATATTGTTCGTTAATCAGGCTTATTGGTAGGTTGATCCATTTTACATTATCGTTATTTGTTGTGAAACTACAGGTTGTTAAAAATGTATAACTCCTCAACTCTCAAGTGGGAAAAGCCGTCCGGTATGAATCGGTCAAAACCGTCACATGCCGAAATATCCCCATTTCATATATTGCCTACCTTTTTAGGGTTCCGTACTCAAAGAGTAAAACGGGACCCTATTACTAAGACTCCGCTGTCCGTCTCTGTCTGTCTGTCTGTCTGTCTGTCTGTCTGTCGGTCTGTCTGTCTGTCTGTCTGTCACCAGGCTGTATCTCACGAACCATGACAGAAAACACAGTTGCAATTTTCACAGGTTATTTCTGTTGCCGTAGAATTACATAAATATTTATAGATAATGGTACGGACCTCTTTGTGCGCGAGTCCGACTCGCATTTGGCCGGTTTTTTTAAATTTACCAATACAGTACGAAACTATGGGTCAATTATGTTTTCTAAAATTGCAGAGGTGATCGAGATCGAAGTACCAAAATTCTGTATTTTTATTCTAGAATTGTAAGCTGATGCGATTTGTTAAGGCAAAATAGCAACATGTCGTACACGTCGTTGTTTAAATTAAAAAGTAGACGTTGGTTTTAAACTTCAATAAAAGGTTTATTATTTTCTAATTTTCAAAATAGGCCGGAATAGCCCCAAAAATATATTTGGCCATAAAATAATTAATAAACCTTAAATTGAATTCGCTAAGGTTTAGTTTCGAACAAAAGTACATTTACATTTGCTTACTTGACATACATATTTGTAATAAGTCCGTACACGAAAAGTAACTGCAAGACGGAAACGCCCCAAACCCTATGGAAAATCCGTCTGCTGACATGTTTTCCAAAAAACATGTTGAAATAAGCTGAAGTATTAGCTATTTAACACAAATATCCTCAAAAAATTAAATAAATGATTAACCTATTTATTATAAGCATCAAGTTTATAAAAAGTGTATAATAACATAGTTATGGCCAACTTATACAAAAATACGACGGTTTTGCCCTCATTGACATTACGTTACTTAAATTATATTCTAAATAGTGTTCTAATTTACAGGACGTAGGGCATATTATGTATAACAAAGCAAACGAAACTGGATCAGCATCAGAGCTGAAGCAAATTTTTGCCACAGTAGAGCAACATTTTTCAAAACTCAATTCTGTGGTACAAAGACATAAGATTGAAATTACAGAAATGATTACTAATTTGAAATGCTCTGAAAAACAATCTCTCTACAAAATTAAAGAAAAAATTACAAAAGCCATGAAAAAGGCTAAAGTAACTTTGAATACCATGACTCTCGCACTAGATAAAAAAAAACAAGTGAGTAATCATTTAATTGATATAAATCGAATTTGTATTTAATTTATGGTTTGTAACTATTTGTGTGGTTTTAGTTGAATTTGTGCGTGTTACTGGCAGATGCCAAGCAGATCGCCGAATTGCCATGGTATTTGTATGAAAACGACATCAAGAAGGAAAATTTAAAGTGAGAATTATTCATTTACTATCTGTTATCAGTTATTCAAGTTGTGAATTCGTTATTGCATATTGATTTATCTATCTTCAGCGTGGCTGTCAATGACGATGTCTGTAACCTGATCAGCGGCTACATACATTTGGAAACGAACGCAAAATCTGGTTATTATAGTTTGCGTTCAACAACAGAATTGGATGAGGGAACTGAGATACCACCAGCACCTATTGCTCCCGTTTATCCACCGGAACACGGCAAAGGTTGACCTCTTATTAGCATTTAAATATTTTCAGAATCATAAATTTTCAATTCGGCTATCATAGAAGACGGCAAACATGCATTTGGTTTTTTTTTCCTTTATAACTCGAAATTTAAGCACTGTGGAAAAAAAAGAAAAACTGTTTAGGAATATGCAACACATGCGCCCTTTCTATGAAATCCCACATGACCTAATGGCTAGATTTTGAATGTTTGCCCCTCCTCCCTCATCATAGAAAATAGATGGGTTACCTTACCACGAGTATGGAAGATGAAAACATTATACATACTTATATTTTTATGTTCTTTATTGTACAACTTGTTGCATGCAATTATTTTGATAGACAGACAGAGTTAAGGTTTTTTTTTCCTTTTGTTAAGGAACCCTTAAAATACATACGGAAATAGTAAAATTGATAACTTATTTAATAATGTATTCATGTCAACACAATAAAATACAATAAAATTGATAACTCCTCAGTCCCCATTCGTTTCATAAAACTGAATTTTTCACCAAACCACTAAACTTCGCGAGAAAAGTGCTAGTTCCACAAAACTACTAGGAATAATGAGTTACAATAATAGCTTTACTGTTGTTTACAGACGTGCGTCAAAAGAAAGCAAAGGCGCCTCAGCCACAGAAGTCGTTACCGTTCTACCAGCAAGTGCCGAAGTTCCGCAGCAAGACCGGCTCCACGTCGCTCTACTCCATCGGGAGCGATCCATCCCACTCCAGCGGGGCGACGCGATTCAGTAAGACTGCATCTTCTAACTAGTACCATTTAGTTCAAAATTCAAGGAGGTACCCCTGGTGTACCGTACCAGGAAAATTTGCAATAAATTATTTTATAAAATAGGTACGAACAGGGGAGTAGACTCAAAATTTAGAATTACTCCAAAAGAAAAAAGGCTAAACAATATGCCTAGTGAGTTTCGTTCCCATTAAGATATCTCAAAGAATTACGAAGCTACAACCGTTTCAATATTGTTTGTTAGAGAGATAATGCTTGTGGATCGTGACGTCACGATCCAACAACGTCATAGTAAATGACAATCGTTTCATATGAAGGTGCGTTTTGCGGAAAAGGGACAGAGTTTACCCCCGTCTAAAACTTTGGACACTCATAACTCATAACTTTGTGATTATTTATTGTCTTGTGCTACCTTTTTCTTCATTTGACTACATTTTCAATCCTTTTTTTCGAGAAAACAGCATTATTGATTATTTTATTTAGTGTCTACACCCATATTAAAGTAGAATTTGATTAAACAGGACCTGACCTACATGTACGTCAAAAAGCGCGGAGTTGGGCCTCAAGGTTGACATTGTTCTCATTTGGTATGTTTAATTAGCTACTTTATTTTATGTTTCAGATGAAGCGTTGAGTAGGCCAATGCAACGTTTCAGTGAAAACATCGTTCAAAAACAACTTCAAGAAGGTATATCTAATTTTCATGTTTGCTTGTTAGTATAGTAGTAGTTTTTGGTTATTAACCCTAGCAAGTCGAAATATATGTGGTTTTCGGGTTAAAACATCAAATCCATAATACCCTTGATGCTCTGACTTTCGGGAATGTTGCTGTCATGGGCGAACCAATAGAACGGGTGGTAGAAGCAACCAACCACGGCCTTCTTATGGACGGGAACTTGCGCTTTGAGAACCACATACTAAATGTTGTGAGTAACTGCTTCTATCACCTTAAAGTTCTATATAATGTACCTACGTGATTACCTTAGTGTCGATATGCGTGTCGACCTATGTGAATCACTTATATTATCTAGTTTAAACTATTGCGATGTCGTGTATGACGGGTGCATTACTGGTTGTTCGAAGATGTTCATACAACGAGTGCAGAAGGCACGCGCTCGTTTTTTTGTTTCCGAGTCCCTCCCCGGTCCCACATCACTCCATACTACAACGCCGCTAACTTGCTGAACATGCCTGCACGCCGGCGCCTGCACCTGATGGCCTCTCTGCTGTTCAGGGTGGTAAGGCACGAAACCCCATCTTACCTTTTTCGAAAGCTGGTATGGTCTAAAAGTGCACTAGATTCAAGGCAGCGGCCATATCATACCTATGCACCGAACCGCTGTTTTCCGAGGTAGCTTCAAGTTCGCGGCGTCTAAGTGCTGGAATGATATCCCTCCCCCTATCCAAGGGGCGCTTGGCAGATACACCTTTAAGCGAATGCTTAAGGGCTATTTGTTGACGCTCCAAAAATCATAATCCTAATCCTGCACTGTGACATCGAAAATATGCCAATTGCTTATTTTTAATTTTATTATTTTTTACCTAGTTGTTGTTTTAGTTTCATACCTACTTAAGTAAGAATGAATTTTAATGTGTAATGTTAATTATTATTGTCTTGATTGATGCTGCATGTAGGTAATGCGTTCATTACACCCCACTTCCTATTTATGTTTATTTCTCTCTTGGCTACCCCAATAATATGTTAGTATGTAGTTTAAATATTAACACTGTATGACGTTTCCGTGAGTCACCAATGGTGCTGGCTGAAAACCAGCGCTGTAGGTGTCTGACACCTCAGCATAATGCTGAGCCAATGTCCGGTTTACTGCCGCAGAGACACAATTGTTTCATGTTTTACATGTTTTTTCTTGTTTATTTTATTGTTTAATATGTGTGTCCTGTGTGTTTGTGTATAAATGTATTTTTCTTTCTTTCTTTCTGTTAGTGTTCCACCAAAATTGGTCCAACGGAACACTTATGCGATCACTTGGAGGCTGTCCGTCTGTTACAGCCTGTTTTCTCGAAGACCGTTTGACATAGGAAGCTGACATTTGGTATAGATATAGAAATGTCTTGCCTAATTACATAAATAAAGTCAAAACGTGTAAACCCCATGGGGTAGTTTTGGGGGTAATAATGGTTCGAGCATTTTTTGGATTGTAAGGAACGTGTGGGGTATCATTCGAAAGCTCATAAAATTTTGAGACGGTATACAAATTTTGAGTTCTTTTTACGATAACTCTTTCTAGTGTAAAATATATAACCAAAGTAACTTTTTTTCATAGGTTGCTTCAATCAGCTCTATTTCGTAAATTATAGGCATTATAGCCAACTAAGACTTGGATATACACATGCATAACTTAAAATTGTGTGTAGATGGCGGGAAAATTATCAACATGACGCTAAAACTCAAACTCAAAGATTTTTTATATTTTTTTATTTTTTGGGACAATCTTACACAAATCAACCTAGGCCCACGGTAAGCTCAATAAGGCTTGTGTTGTGGGTACTAGGCGATGTTATATATAATAGATAAATACATATAGATACTTATACTTATATACATATACTAGCTGTTGCCCGCGACTTCGTCCGCGTAGAACTTATACTTAGAAAATATAATGCAAACAAACTTCTACTTACCATCTTAAGGGATGATTTCCGAGGCAAAAACTATTCTATATCATTCGAAGGGTCTCAAATTATCTCTATACCAAATTTCATCTAGGTACATGGATTTTATCCAAACTTTCACCCCCTATTTCATACCCTTAGAGAATGATTTTCGGGATAACAACTATCTAATATCATTCTTCGGGACTCAAACGATCTGTATACCAAATTTCATCTAAACGGGATTCATCCAAATTTTCACCCCCATTTCACCCACTTAGGGAGTGATTTCCGGAATTACAACTATCCTATGTCCTTTCCCAGGACTCAAGCTATCTCTTTACCAAATTGTATTAAAATTGGTTCTATCCGAATTTTAAACCCTAATTTCACCCCCTTAGGGGATGATTTCTGGGGTAAAAACTATCCCATGTCCTTTCCCAGGACTTAACCTATATCTACACCAAATTTTATCAAAATAGATTACATCCAAATTTTCACCCCCCCCCCCCTTTCACCCCCTTAGGGGATAATTTCCGGGATAAAACCTATTATATGTCCTTCCCCGGGACTCAAACTATTTATATACCAAATTTCATCTAAATCGGGGCAGCTGTTTAAGTAGCTCCATACAAATTTCCACCCCCAATTTCAGCCCTTCAGATATAAAAACTATCCTTTGTCCTTCCCCGGAGCTCAAACTATCTGTATACCAAATTTCATCTAAATCGGTTCAGCGGTTTAGGCGTGAAGAGGTAACAGACAGACAGACACACTTTCGCATTTATAATATTAATATGGAAGTATGGATTATTAGTATGGATAGTATGGGTTCTTTCCGCTTGTCTTCCAAATAGAGGTGTAGCTGTAGACTCACTTCAAAAGAAAGAAGAAACGAAAAACTCATTCAAATATCTCAAAAAATTACGAAGCTACAACCGTTTTAATGTCGCTTGTTAGAGTGAGAAAACGATCAGGGACCGTGACGTCACGATCCTCGAGCTTCATAGTAAAAAACAATCGTTTCATTATAAAGGTGCGTTTTGCGGAAAAGAGACGCAACAAACCCCCTCTTAAAACTTTATACACTTATAACTTAGTGATTACCTATACGAGTATAGCCTCTTGCGTTGTTTTTTTTCGAGATAATACAACATTATGATTATTTTGTTTAGTGTCTACATCCCTATTTTCGATAAGATAAGATAAAATAAGATTTCTTTATTGTCAGAACTGTGTACATTTAGTTGTTTTGGGTAAAATAAAGTCCAACAGCTTGCCCATTTCGGACGTACAATATTAAACTTAAAGCTAGTCAAATATATACTAAAACAATAACAACAATAGTATTTCCAAATAATTTTAATCATATTTCACACATAAAATATTAATTTAGATCTATCCGACATCCGTATTTTCTTTTAAACCACGAACTTCGGAATTCGAAAATATTCGGGTATCTCTATCTCTATCGCACTAACAAATGACAGGAATGCAGATATACGAACTTCGAGTTTCAGTTTTCGTGGTTTGGCTGAATACGCAAAGAGCGCGCGCGCGTGCCATTAAAAAAAACCAAGTTTATATTGTTCGAATTTGTTGTTACATTTTGTAGAAATTACGCCTTAATTCGACATTTGCGCATATAAGTTCGCATATCAAAATCGATTAATTTTATATTTGCTTTTGGTACCTATGTGTCTCGTCAATGTATATCGTAGACGGGATTAAAATGATTAATAGGCGAAAGAAAGGCAAAGAAATTCCGCCATTTTGTCCGTAGTATTTCTTATTAGTCTGTGATTTTGACGTTTCTTTTAGCTGACAGATGTGGCGGCGGTATACTTTATAAGAATAATAAATGAAAAATTAAATGAAGTCGTATATTACGGAAAATAAATTAATTGTCGCAGTCGGATAAAAACTATCCTAAGTTGCAGCTGGAATAATAATGTACCTATATAAAATGTTTCATATTTTTCCGTCCATGGGATGCTGAGAACATTCGTACCACAGAAAGCTTAGTTTAAAACTGGCTGATTCTTTTTTTAATTTAGAGATTTATTATAAGTGGAGATAACATCCATAACTCAGGAACAAATATTCGTGATAAACACACAGATAAATGCCCTGACCGGAATTCGAACCCGGGACCTCCAGCGGCGCTACCACGAAGGTCGAATCTCGAACTTCGTATATCTCCGTCTCTATCGCACTTACGGTTTATGGTACTCGAGCGACCGAAACAGAGATATACGAAGTTCGAGATTCGAAGTTCGTGGTAGCGCCGCAGCTTCGTAGGCAGAGTCACTACCCACTTGGCTACGGAGGCCGTTATCATGTTTGAGAGATTTATTTGTATGACATACGTTCACATGTGCTAGTTTTGCAGCCCCCTGCGACCCCTCCTCATGTTGCATGCCAGTAATTCAAATTGCTTGCGATCTACTTGCTTGCCATATACAGGCATGCCAGTTAGTGTACGTGACACTGACATGACAATAGCTGGCACGTGCAAGTGTGCCAGTTACAGGCATGTGTATTCCCGGGTTAAGTAGATGCATTAAGGGTAAAGTGAATCATGTAAAATAACTGGCAGTAGGTACGGAACACTATTTGCCGAGTTCCGACTCGCACTTGGCTGATTATTAAATGAATATACTCCCGTTTTATCCCATATTTACATTACCCCTCTTAGTTATTATGGATAAAATCATGGAAATAAAGGAAATGTTGAACAGGGGCCTATTTCTCAAAAGCTTGTAGCTTGTAATACAAGCGAAAGTCTCTTTCTACTAATAGGAGTTGAAAAGAGGCGTCCGCTTGTATTCCAAGCTAGAACAAGCTTTTGAGAAATGGGCCTCACGTCATTACAATTTGAACCTTATTAATCACTCCAATTGTAAGATGAATTAGAATGCCTTTTTTTTAATTTATTGACCAATATACTTTGAGTAGTACATTTTGATATACATTTTTTACACCAGCGGATACCTCTGGGATATAATGCTGATGAATAGTTCAATATGATACATTCATTTACTTGACTAGGTACATCACCGTTATAGACTCATAAATATTACAATACACTCGTATTGGGTTCAGATAACGTCAAATACCTTTTGATACTAGGTATCGATTATAAGCTATTGTAAATTAGAAACACATTAAAAACAGACATTTACTTATATAAAAGTTGTACTTATCCATAAAATATTTCCATTTACAGGTTCTCAGGAGATGATTTACATAACGCACATTATAGATCCTCATAATTTATATCTCCAACGAGCTTGCCACCAAAGCGTGGTTAGAGATATGCTGCGAGAGTTTAAAAATTCCATTTCGTTGGCGAAGCCATCTATTGCACATGTTACAGAAGGTGAGTACAGACACCAGTAGCTTATCTATTGCACATGTTACAGAAGGTGAGTACAGACACCAGTAGCTTATCTATTGCACATGTTACAGAAGGTGAGTACAGACACCAGTAGCTTATCTATTGCACATGTTACAGAAGGTGAGTACAGACACCAGTAGCTTATCTATTGCACATGTTACAGAAGGTGAGTACAGACACCAGTAGCTTATCTATTGCACATGTTACAGAAGGTGAGTACAGACACCAGTAGCTTATCTATTGCACATGTTACAGAAGGTGAGTACAGACACCAGTAGCTTATCTATTGCACATGTTACAGAAGGTGAGTACAGACACCAGTAGCTTATCTATTGCACATGTTACAGAAGGTGAGTACAGACACCAGTAGCTTATCTATTGCACATGTTACAGAAGGTGAGTACAGTCACCAGTAGCTTATCTATTGCACATGTTACAGAAGGTGAGTACAGACACCAGTAGCTTATCTATTGCACATGTTACAGAAGGTGAGTACAGACACCAGTAGCTTATCTATTGCACATGTTACAGAAGGTGAGTACAGACACCAGTAGCTTATCTATTGCACATGTTACAGAAGGTGAGTACAGACACCAGTAGCTTATCTATTGCACATGTTACAGAAGGTGAGTACAGACACCAGTAGCTTATCTATTGCACATGTTACAGAAGGTGAGTACAGACACCAGTAGCTTATCTATTGCACATGTTACAGAAGGTGAGTACAGACACCAGTAGCTTATCTATTGCACATGTTACAGAAGGTGAGTACAGACACCAGTAGCTCAATGCTTGAGGCGAATTAGACTCGTGGTCTTCTCTCCCTCTCACTGATCATAAGCGTGAGCGAGATGGATAGTGCGTGTTTGGAAGCGCGGATATCATGTTTTTTTATTGATTTTTTTTATGCGTTTTAATAAATAAAAAAGAAATAGCTGATTTCCCTCAAACATGACATTTTTAGAACCAATTTTAATATGTTTAACTGTTGTGCATAATTTCTTACGATTTTTTAAGTGTATTTTAGACCTATGTTCGTGATTTTTTTCTATAGAGCGAAAGTCAAAAACTCAGTATTCGAATAGCTGATTTCCCTCGAGAAACGCCTCAAGATTGCCAATTTTTAGTGCAGCCGTATTATATTCAAACAATAGCTTTAGCTAGATTACTTGTATAGCAGCATTAATTTATGGTTTTATATGGCTAGAATATGGCCATCAATTGTTTCCTTCTCTTCGTATAGAAATACAAAACGGCACACACGTCAAATCCCTATTTTATTTATTAAAATTACTCCACGGCCAAATAGACCCTTTAACAATAGCTACGACTTTTTAAAAATCCGTTTTCTGAGCTCACGTCGCCTATATATTGTCTATTGCCTTAGTTAGAACATTAAAGCCGACTTCATACTTATCGGTCGTGTAACGCGGCAGTACGATATTCGTTTCATTCATTTAGTACGGTTAGATTGTGACGTGTAGGATCTTTTTGTGTGCGCCGGAAGACGGTCCGATAAGTATGAATCGGCTTATTAAGGAGAAGGCGCTTTAAGCGCATCTTTCCGAAAAAAGTGCCGTATTTCGAGCGGGACTACACATTAAAAAAACTACGCACAAATGCAAAACTCTCTCGTTACTAGACACATAGTGCACATCCATACTAAGAGGCACTCTTCAAATACTTAAGTAATTAAAGCAATATCTAGTCGACTTTACAAATACTTAAGTAATTAAAGCAATATCTAGTCGACTTTACAAATACTTAAGTAATTAAAGCAATATCTAGTCGACTTTACAAATACTTAAGTAATTAAAGCAATATCTAGTCCACTTTACAAATACTTAAGTAATTAAAGCAATATCTAGTCGACTTTACAAACGGTAACACGAGGTTCATTATCGGATTAAGTCAGAGGTGCCTCGCTACAAATGTTGCTAAGGATCATATTTGCTTGTAGTTTCATACAAAATATAGAAGACACTAGTCCTTAATACCCAAATTACGGTGAGACGTCAAATCTTAAACGAGAACGCAACAGTGTGGCAATAGGGATAGGGGTGAGCTCAGCGTCTCCTGCGGTAGACTGGATACCTACAACAGACTAAGTATTTACTGTGTTATTATTTACTTAATAAATAATAAGATTGATAAGGATATTTTCACCTCACTTGCTCGGAAAGGCTTTTTTGTATGTTTGATATCTATTGAGAAAATCGCTTCTTATCCACATGTGAAGAAAGTAGACGTAGAACGTTAAAAGTACTATGACGTAGAACGTCAAATGTTTATTTTTGGTTTTTTGTTTAGGTATTTTATGACATATTTTTTTTTAACTTTTTTGAAACATTCTTAAATATTTTTTTTTAACTTTTTTGACGTTTTTTTAAAACTTTTTTTTAACTTTTCTTACCTTTTTTCTTATTTTCCTCGCTGTAGTGAGGTGAAAATATTTGTGTTATACACGGGTGAAAAGTAATTTTTTAATACAGTTGCTCAAAAAGTGCTACTTTACGTAGCTGTTTAGCGTGCGGAAAGTTGGTTTTCGCGCACTAGTGCTTTTTACTTTTCCACGTACATCGAACGACGTTTTTTTAATACAGTTGCGAAAAAATAAGAAAAACAACAAGTAAGGAATTTGAAACTTTTATATTATTAATTCTGTAACATCATTGTAATACAGTTGAAAAATAATGAAGTTGTTCAAAAATATATTTTTGTATTACAGTTCTTCCTTACTTGTTGTTTTTCTTATTTTTTCGCAACTGTATTAAAAAACGTCGTTCGATACACGTGCGGAAATGTCATTCTTCACTCGTCCCGAGTCTTATCTCGGAACTCGTGATATAATGACATACTTTCCGCACTAGCATCGAAATGTACTATTACGTCTCGTGTGTTGAAACACTCGCTACGCTCAGGATTCTATTTTTGAACCACTCGCTTCGCTCGTGGTCAATCATAGAATCCTTTCGCTAGCTCGTGTTTCAAATGAACACTTGCAGGTAAAATACAACTTCCCCCCCTTGTATAACAAATAACTATTGTATGATCATTATATATTTATAGACAAAACAAAAAAAAAACGCCGTGCTTAATTATTAATGCAAAAATGGCATTTAAAGCTCGCTTAACCAGATTTTCAGGAAAAGAATATGAAAAACGTCTGCTGTAATTTTATTATATGTCTCAATTTATTATGTTTTCAAACCGATTCGAGTCGATTATTTATTTAGCTCCATAACTCACTTTTTTGTGGTGCGCGTCACTGCGCGTGCCACGGCCGCTGCTGGAGATCATACCGCGTGCTGATTTCTGGCCGTAGGGTGTCGTGTTTTAGCGGTTCCGGGGCGACTTACCAAATTCTACACCGGAGCTGACGACGAAACGGAGCCCGCTTTCGTCGCGTAAATAATTTGTTATTAATTTTAGGAATATGTATAATTGTATTGTATGTATGTTAGTCTTGTAGGTATTTGTAATAAACATTAAACAGTGTGGCACTAGCGGTGATCGCGGTGAAATATAATTAAGTTAAAATATTGTTTTACAGGAAAGTTGTACCTGGCGTTTAACAAGACTGACAACATGTGGCACCGCGGCCGCATCGTCAGCATTGACCGCGAGAAACCACACAAGCCGGTGTGCACGGTGTTCTATATTGATTTTGGAAACACCGAAGTTGTACCAATTGATAAGTATGCATCTCTCTTACATTGGAAACAATGGCAATAGGTTTACAAACTTTACTCCTGACTTCATTACAGCATTGTTACAAAAGTCATGTGAAATACAGGGAACTGGCAATTTCAGTAACTCGTTTTACACTTAGACACACTGGCACCGTCCCACCTCCAACGGACTACTTCTAAAGCGGGTGCAGCGGCGAAAGTTGACAAAAAGTCCACGAGGTCACAAAGTCCACTGCCAGTCAACCTAATTCACCTATCAGGGGAAAAAAGTTGACTAAATGTATCGAGGTCACAAAGTCCACTTTCAGTCATCGACCTAATTCACCTACCAGGGGAATAAAGTTCTAATCTAGCTCAAAATAAAGCACCTATCAGGAAAAAAAAAACTATAAAGTATACCTAATGGACCTGCGGCTGGGTTCAAGGGCACAAAGTCCACTCTCAGATAAGATAGCCTAATTTACTGATAAGGGGAATAAAGTTGACAAAAAAGTATACCTAATGCACAGTTAGCAGGTCACGGGTGAATAAGGTACACATTCAGTTAACTTAATTCTCCCGTGGTTGGTCGCGGGTGCATTAAGTATAATTTCCGTCAACCTAATTCACCCGTGGTTGGTCTTCTCGGGTGCATTAAGTATACTTTCCGTCAACCTAATTCACCTAGGTGAATTAAGGGTGAATTAAGAGAACTAAAAAGTGTACTTTAAACCGCCGAGATTTTCTGAGGTGAATTAAGTCCACTAAAAGTGTTCTTAATTCCCCTAGGTGAATTAACCCGGGTGCATTAAGTTAACTACAGGGAATCGTTTGGCATTAAATGTATTATAATATATATTTTAAGTACTTTATAATACACAGAATGCAAATATATATGGTAGTTTATATTTTAAGATTGCCATATTAGCTAGTATTCATCTAAGTTTTGAACATACGTGGTCCACATGGGGTTTCCAATTGTAGAACGTTAAGCTAGAACTTCGTTTCAAATGTAGATACTAAACATGTTATTTTTATTGTGCGTAGCTTACGCCTCCTGCAACCTGCACTCCATTCGCTCCCGCCATTGGCCATCCACTGCAGGTTGGCTAACTGTGAGCCCAAATGTGGAACTTGGACCAGTGATGACTCTTACCTCATTCAAAATATTATAAACAAGTAAGTTTAGTCGTTTGAATTGGCTGTATGTACTCATACTCATTTATTTATAATATTATATATGTATTACATACACGGCTTATTTTATTGTATACACGGCTTGCACCATTGACCTTACTGTGCCCTAAAATGACAACTCTAGCTATACAGGCCGAAATAATAATGATTGTTCAAATTTTTCCCAGGCATCAGGTAAGTATCAATAAAAGATGCAATTTCTGAAAAAAAAACAGTGGAAAAATTTTCACAATAAAATGTGCTGTCCGAATAAATAATTAGTAATAATATCTAATAATCGGGATAATCAGGAGCTGAGTGACGATCGGGGTCAGCGGTGCGGGGGGAAGGGCGCGCTTGCCGCCTCCCACACAGCGCGCTACCGCGGTATCCACGAAGGCATGGTATTTTAGAATATTTTTCAGTTGCTGTGTCTCAATATTTAATACTGAAAGATACTGAAAGAAAAAACACGTATTTTTTATTTTTTTTCTTAGGAATCCACTGTGAAAATTTGAACGGTCATTATTATTTCACCCTGTATATCAGTAGTTGCCAAGAAAGAGCGTTTACATATAACCTGCATCAATATATATGTTTCATTCAATATGTATGTACAGTCAACCAATTTGATTCCTAGGCCATCATAGAACCTTGCCGTTGTAAATGCTATGTCAATACGGGTTACTAGGATTATTGCGTCGTTATGTAGCAGTTAAAGTGACAGGGTTCTACGGTGGCCTAGGAATCAAATTGGTTAACCGTATGTAAATACTTAATGCGCTTCTGTTAATATGCGCGATATGCGCCATATTAGCAAATTAACATCTACAGATTAAAAACTTTTTATTTTATTGAGATTTTATCATGATGTGAATTGACTGCTCACATCCAAACTAAATAGCGAATGAAATAGCGTCTTTGACCAGTGTGTGTTGGCAGTGATGACATATGGCACTGAAACGTGGTCGCTTACAATGGGCCTCATAAGAAGGCTCAAAGTTTTCCAAAGGGCAATGGAGAGGGCTATGTTGGGAGTTTCTCTGCGTGATCGCATCAGAAATGAGGCTATCCGCAGCAGAACCAAGGTAACCGATATAGCCCTCCGAATCGCTAAACTTAAGTGGCAGTGGGCGGGGTACATTGCACGTAGAACCGATGCCCGTTGGGGCGGAAAGGTTCTCGGGTGGCGGCCACGTACCGAAAGGCGCGGCGTACCTGGTAAAGGTCGCGGGAGTCCGCTGGATGCGGGTGGCGCAGGACCGGTCATTTTGGCAAACTTTGGGGGAGGCCTATGTCCAGCAGTGGATGTCTTTCGGCTGATATGATGATGATGATGTATTAAAAACAGAAAAACCAAAAGCACAAATAAATCGGGTTTATTTATTTTAAAAGCATAATATCGAAAACTTTCAAAATTATTTATATTTATAAATAATATACAAAACATTCTTCGGTGGGCATTACGTAGGTCCAGTCCAGGGGTATTAATATACGTACATACATAAGGACATAAATATTTGTACACGCCTTTATCTATGACATTGACAATAAAATCCTGTACAGATATTTATGTCCTTATTTATTTACGTATATTGATACCTGTAGTTTGATTACCACCATATCACCTTCAATAATAGTGCGTGTTGTTAGGGGATTCCGTCGAACAAATACTTCACTTTCAGATACCGGCGCCATATTTTAGTAAGATTTATAGCTAATGTTGGTAAGAATTATAGCATATTTGTTTAGCTTTTATATGATATAACACACGTTTATTTATATTACATGGTTCAGGTAAAAATCCCCTTTTCAAAAAGCCTTCGCGGCAATGAAGATTGTGTCATTAGTCATTACTAATGGACTAGACACTTTAGATACTGTCTCTTTGCAGTTTTGCGGTGCACATAACATGTCTAACAAAATACTAAAAGTTCGTGCTGGTTTCTGGAAAATAGTAATTTGGATAAAATTTATCTTGTAGGGAATGTCGCTTTGCGTAGTTGGTTTTTTTTAGCACAATTTTCCCAATGCTGCTCTTGTCTTTTAATACAATAATAAATCAAAATAAAAAAACTAAAATTTAAAGCTGAAATATGTTTGTGTTATAGATTACATTAGTGTATTTTGTCTAGTTTTGCCGCAAAGTCGGGGTAAAGAGACTTTATTTTTCTCAAAAGAAATGTAACATTTCACTTAATGAGATATACATGCATTAAATTATATTAAAAATATATATGTAGGTACATATGTTTACATATTTTTTGCCCGTGAGCGACTCTATTTAACAAGTACTAATATTATACACAAGTTACTAATAGGTACATGAAGACTAAACATATAGTAAGCACTTAAAATCTGAAAGTTTTTAGATTTTTTCTTGTTTTTTTTTATACTTTTGCTAATAGTAGGTACTTAAACAAGCGTATATATTGAAATATAATGTGTAAATGAACTATTGACAATTTATTCAGCTTTCAGTTCGTACCCCACATGTGTATGTACAGTCAGCATCATAAATATGTATGTCGTATATAACGTATGTCGGTGGAATATAGTTGAAAATTGGATACATATATTTGGAGCTGACCGTACATGTATTATGTACCTATTTATTTTACGTTACATGGTTTGGATGTAATTTACACTTTTCCAAGCGCGGCGACACCTTAGAGAATTTCTCTCGGCAGTTTTGTTTGGAATCCAGGAGACATGCCTAACAACATACTAAAATATGGCGCCTATATCCGAAAGTGAAGTATTTTCCCCTAAGAACATGCACTATTATATAAAAAAATACATAACAGAAAATAACCTAATTTGGACGTCGCTGAGGATTTCTTGGAAAGCTTAAATTGAAAACCATAATATACGTACCTCCATAAAAAAATGTACGTATCTAATACTGACTCCTTAGGTTTTTGTTCCGTGATAATTTGTCATTTGTACCCTACTAACAAAATTAATTAGGTATTCAAAACCATGAAATGACAACGAGTTTAAACATATATAAAATTATTTACGTTATCAATAGAACTTAGTTAAATAAAAATGTATCCCATTCTTTAAAAACAAATCTATTGCTATATTTGCGATTAACGCATTTTTCACCGAACAATTTAGTCAGTTTAAAGTGTTTTAACAACCGTCTAGTCTCACGATCGATATTGATCGGGCGGTTCTTTTGGACGGCCATTTTTTCGGCTGATTATGTATCTCGTTACTTATACTAAATCAATATATTTTGTATGGCCGTTTATCGTTTTAGAAAGTTTGGGACTACAAGTATTGGAATTCTATGTAACATTTCAGACGCGTGGAGCGAACCAGATTGTTCTTTTTATTTATGACTGAACTTAAACAGTATCCTACACTTTTCTTTCCGGTATGTAGGCAATTACAATTACGGCCACCTTTTCGAGTTTTATTTGAGAGCATAATGTTTATTGCAGCAAACAAGCGGTGATCTACATCCGTGAGATTCTGTCGACTGTCAACTCCGGCATGACGCTGGTGTGTGACGTCACCACGTTCGAGGACGGCGTTAGTCTAGCGCACGCGCTTGTCTTTCACGAGCGAGCGCGCATCGTCAACCCGAAATTACACGTAAGTCATGCATATACGAGTATATGTTATTGTTATGTAATTGAGGGTACCTATCGCAACCTTGAAAAAGTTGTTTCTCTGAATGAGTGATTTGCTAAAGTTTCATTTGTCCAAAGGCATTTTTTTCAGGAACCACTGACAATTCTAAGCTGTTTAGAATAGTAACGTCTAGAACCCATTAGGTTAGGTTCGACTTGTTTAAAAAAATAGCTGCCTCTGAAAATTGTCTATTCGGCCAAATAAATCCTCGGAAAATTACTTATTCAGACAAAATTGGACGACCTCTTTAGCCTAGTTGGTAGTGACCCTGCCTACGAAGCAAGAGGTCCTGGGTTCGAATCCCGGTAAGGGCATTTATTTGTGTGATGAGCACGAATATTTGTTCCTGAGTCATGGATGTTTTCTATGTATTTAAGTATTTATTTCTCTATGTAAGTATCTATATCGTCGTCTAGTACCCATAGTACAAGCTTTGCTTAGTTTGGGACTAGGTTGATTTGTGTAAGATTGCCTGCAAATATTTATTATTTATTATTATTAAACAATTTTTCAACACGCCTAGAAATAAGCACCGATATTTATTTCGTTTAAATTAGGTACTTATTACACTTATATAGGTATCCCACCAAAAACATAAATGTAAAAAAGGAGAGCCAAGTTCAATACAAAAATTATGCTTGAATGTGGGTTTTGCCGCAAAAAGAATGGAGATCTAAATGAGTGCCAAGTTCTATGCAAAATCCAAATACTTATGTATTTATAGGAACAAAATAACATTATGCACAAGTATTAAACTCTATGTCTTTGCTTTATTGGATACCTATAGCAATTGCTGTTTTAAAAATGTGACTTGCCAGTTTTCATTACATCAGTCATTTTATAAAGTTATTCAACATATATATATATTTATTAATTCTGATAAAAACTGGCCAAGTCAAATCTAACTTACTTTAAGATCTCACATTTTTAAATAACAGCAATTGTTATAGGTATCCAATAAAGCAAAGACATAGAGTTTAATACTTGTTCATAATGTTATTTTGTTACTATAAATACATAAGTATTTGGATTTTGCATAGAACTTGGCACTCATTTAGATCTCCATTCTTTTTGCGGCGAAAAATTTTAATTTTAATAACAATAAGGAAACTATAGGTCTAGTGATATTGTTAATGTATAGCTTCCAGCTAATTAATTTGTATATTTTAAGACCGTTTGTTTCTAAATAAAAAAAAAAAAAAGAATCCCACAGCCAAGCATACGTTTTGTATTGAACTTGGCTCTCCTTTTATACATTTATGTTTTTGGTGGGATATCATTACTTTTAGTTAAAAAAACTAGGCAGGTATTGAGATTTACTTCTGTTCTGTGTATAATTATAAGGTGCCGCGCGTCGCCGACTACACACCGTTGGCCGGTTGTTTAGCGCGTATTACAAGTTTTTTGTATAGGGACGCCCCTTATTTTTTGACTTAATTTTATTTTTATATTTCTGTTATATAGCAAATATAATAATACATATATTGATATAATTTCAAATATCTGCTTGTAACGGTTCCAACGCTAAAATTAAAAAAAATAATTGTATGGGATTGGGGAACCCCCCCTATTTTTAAACTTTTTTTATTTTAAGATTTTTTCCTACGCTTACACACAATTACCGAGCTGGATTCCAAATTTCGTCCTTCTAGTTCTTCTGGAAGCAGGTTAGGTTTAGGTACTATATGTCAGTCAGTCAGTGCTAAAATATACAACTTTTTGACCTTCATATCTTTATAACCGTTTGAGCTAGCTTCTTGAAATTTGGGCTTCTAGATGTCCTTATGGATATAATTAAATACACGTAGTTTTATGTGTTTACGTTAAAGAGGTTTTGAGTTATAATCAGAAGGGTCAAAATTGGCACCAAGTTGGTTCGTGTAATGATACAGTTGGCGCTTGCTAGCCAGTTCCTTTGCTTGAACTTGGCTTGACACGCTGCAGCGTATAAATCGCATCGCAATAAGCATAAATCCCACCAAAAACATATATGTGAAAATGGGAGCCAAGTTCAATATTAAGAATATGCGTGTTTGTCAACTTCGCTGACAAAATAATTGAGATCTAATTAGGTGCCAAGTTCAGTTGATAATCCTTAAATAAAATGTATTCTTAAGAACATGCAATTTCTTATTTTTTCTATTACAACAATGTTTGCTATATAAAATATAACTTCTTAAATTTGAACACTATAGTACATTACTTACCTAGGGCGGTTAAACAAAGAATGTCTCAGATCACAGGTATTTGACACCCGAGCCGAAGGCAAGGGCGATAAATATGCGCTCTGAGGCTTTCTTTATTACCGCCCGTGGTAAGTACAACATTTTACGTCTCTATCTGGCCAGGAAGTGGGGTTTTCCGCACGCATAGCGTGCGGTAATTCCTACTTTATGGCCAGGTATGACGTAAAATTATTTACACAAAGCAGATACTTAACATAGGATAAATTGATGCTTAAGATTTGACTTGGCTAGTTTTTACATACAAGATATCTGATATTTGGCAAATCAACTTATCATCTTTATGTAATACGTAAGTACTTAACTGTTTTTTCAACACATTTGCTCGTAACGTGCCTCTTATTGTGCCGCTTTTGGGCTCATAATCCTGGGTATTAAACACGTGTTTAATAACATTACGACACTCGTGTAGTTATGTTTATATGCCGATTAAGACACGTTAGTACCTTGCAGCAAGGTGTATGTATGGACTCGGCGCATTCTTAAATTGACCGGGTTATACAGGTTTGTTTTTAATTCTCGGCAAATGGATTCTTACTCGACTAAACAAATTAAATCATTCTTGTGGATTAATTGAATATTTCTTGTTGGATATGATATAGAAACGTTTCATTTAGTTAAACTATTTACTTTTGATAACATTTTACATGAATTTATATTGAAT
This sequence comes from Epinotia brunnichana, assembly GCA_963854355.1. Classification (NCBI taxonomy): domain Eukaryota; kingdom Metazoa; phylum Arthropoda; class Insecta; order Lepidoptera; family Tortricidae; genus Epinotia; species Epinotia brunnichana. The sequence goes on along the minus strand of OY977935.1, from coordinate 39,130,381 downwards.
AAGAAAATATTTATTTTATTTTGTATTGGCTGTTTAGAGATTTCATCTAAGCCTCGCTGCGGGCGCACTGCGCGAACTTCACGAAAAAAAAATAGTTGCGCGCCATTATAAGTAATTTCACAAATATTTGTAAACATTGATGATGCGTGTTTGGTTATTATTAAAAATGTTGACTCGTGGTGAATAGAAAAGTGATAAATAGAATTGACGCCACTGTACATTCTTGGAGATGTACAAATGTATGTGAGTAAAAACCTGTTGTCATCAATAACTAAAGTAAACAACTTATGAGCCTGTAACATTTTAATTTTATGAAAAGGATTTTTTCCTCGCAAATGTGTTGAAAAACGTCGTATGACACGCGTGAGCTTTGATAATTACATCCTCGGCTCTCTTATCACGCTCACCTGCGGTTTGCGTGACAATTCCGCCTCTGATGTAATGATCAACATACCTCACTTGTATCACAATGTACTAATACCTACCTATATTGTAAGGTAGGTAATATGTTACTCTTCGAAAAATTTGGCTTGCTACTAAAAACTAGCCAAGTCAAGTCTTTGAGCATCAATTTATCCTAAGTTATCTACTTTGTGTAAATAATTCGTATGTTCAAATTTAAGAAATTATATTTTTACATAGCAAACATTGTTGTAATAAAAATAAGTTCCTGTCAAAAAAATAATTTATGGTACAAGCTTTTATTGCCGACTGTACTTTTCTGCATACCATCATCAACTTCTCGTTGAGACGATTCTAACGAGCCCAAACTCGAGGGGGTTGTGTCGTTTTATTGCGGAGTTCCTATGGCCACCTTCCAACTCCAGCATCAGATCAGCTCCAAGTCATCATAATATTGCATTGTCATGCGATATACATATGCTTGGCAAATTTCAGGTCAATAGGGAAGATTACGCAAAACTCTTCGTAGGTGGCGACACTAGCAGCGTTGACATTGTATCTATAAATAATAAATAAATAAATAATAAATAAATATTTGCGGACAATCTTACACAAATCGACCTAGTCCCAAACTAAGCACAGCTTGTACTATGGGTACTAGACGACGATAAACATACTTATATAGATAAATAAATACTTAAATACCTACATAGAAAACATCCATGAGTCGGGAACAAATATTCGTGCTCATCACACAAATAAATGCCCTTACCGGGATTCGAACCCAGGACCTCTCGCTTCGTAGGCAGGGTCACTACCAACAAGGCTAAAGCGGTCGTCAAAGCGTCTCGTTCCCACTATTGTCTATGCAAGCATCCTTGTCACTCATTTGACAATCAATTGTGCATGTGTATGTGAATCCCTATATTCCTATACTGGTTTACTATTAGTGGTAGTGCTGCCTCTGGCGGCAGAACATTGCAGTAATATTCCCTATTGGATAACGGGAAGTGACTGAAAAATGGATTGCAAATTTTGACGGACAACTTACTTACATACCTACATACATTACATACGAACAGTGCAAGTTAATATAAAGCTTGTAAAAAGCGGCCTAGTGCGAGTCTGACTCGCCCATGAAGGGTTCCGTAAAATAAATTACGGTTTACGATTTATGACGTATTAAAAAAAACTACTTACTAGATCACGTTCAAACCAATTTTCGGTGGAAGTTTGCATGGTAATACATGTACATCTTGCTTATATATTTTTTAGTTTTATCATTCTCTTATTTTAGAAGTTGCAGGGGGGGGGGCACACATTATACCCCTTTGGAAGTGTCTCTCGCGCAAACAATTCAGTTTAAAAAAAAATATTTGAAACCTCAATATCATTTTTGAAGACCTATCCATACATAACCCCACACGTGGGTTTGATGAAAAAAATATTTTTGAGTTTCAGTTCTAACCCCCGAAATTTATTGTTTTTTGTCAGACAGACATGACGAATCCATAAGGGTTTCGTTTTTTGCCACTTGGCTACGGAACCCTATAAATAAGAAATTGTATGTTCTTAAGAATACATTTTATTTTAGGATTATCAACTGAACTTGGTACCCATTTAGATCTCAATTATTTTGTCGGCGAAGTTGACAAACGCGCATATTAATAAAGAACTCGGCTCCCATTCTCACATTTATGTTTTTGGTGGGAACATTTGTAAAGATTTTTTTATTATTCAAATATTGTGTTTTCTTATGAGATAATGCACGAGTTCCTAATACAAAATACCCAAAGCCCTACAGGTGTGCCTATAATATTTGAAGAGTTCTCTCGATTCCTCCGGACTCCATCATCAGATCCTGACCAGATGACAAATCTAGGTACTTCACTAAATGGTGATTTTTAAGAGCAAATGCACGAGTAAAAGTATACAAAGTACCCAAATCTCTATATAGGTGTCCCTATAATATTTGAAGTTTTCCCTCGATTTCTCCAGGACCCCATCATCCTGACCCTGATCAGAATTACTTCGGGAGTCCCTTTCAAGAAAAATAAGATTTTTTCAAATCGGTATCTGAGGTAACAAACAGTATACCTAAATAAGTAATAATAATAAAAAACTTAATTATTCCACAGATTTTTTTATTTGTATACACACAATTACCCAGCTGGATGCCAAATTTTACCCGTATATTGGGTAATATAATTTTGGGTTCTAGTTAATCTAAGGGGTTGTATGTTAAATAGATTTTGAGTTAGGTATTGAGGAGTCAAAAGTGGCTCCAAATGGTTCGTGTAATATAACGCACGGCTGCTGCGTCGCCAGTTCCTTTTGGCTTTGAACTTGGCTGGACACGCTGCCGCGTTACTAGATATACCACGCGTTTTCCGCTTCGTAGCAAACAGTTTGTCGGCTCGGCCACGTCGAGTATGTATAGTTGTTATTTTCTAAGCCGTCCGTTCTGCAGTGCGGCGTTCTTTAGTGCGGAACGGACGGCTTAGAAAATAACAACTATAACAGCGGCAGCGCGCAGCGGTGCCGCAAATATGTGGAAGCGAGAGGCCGCGCTTATCATCTTAAAAGACGGCGCGCGCTGTCTCGCGGTGAGATAAACTATCTGTCTTTTTCTAAGTGTTCTAATTAGAAAGTGACGGATAGTCTGCGTCTCTTGTCTTTTGATAATCGTGCTGGTCTTTTGCTTCCTTATAGTTACTGCGCACCGGTGTTGCTGCCGCTCGATGTCGTTGCCGAGTACTATGTACAGAGTACAATGATACTAAGGGCGGGTTGCACCAGCTTACGGTTACAGACCGATCAACGTTAAATATGGCGTCGGCAGCTGTCATTCCATAGAAACTTGTCAAACTTTCCATATATTCAGGATGTAACGGACACCGCTAACGACTACAGACTGTGTGGTGCAACCCACTCTAGTTATTTTTGGGGGTTTTACGAGCGTAATCGAGGTTCTGTAATTTATTGGTTTATATCTTATTTATTCTTTTCTTTATTTCATTTCCTTCTTAGATTAGGTTTTTACAATAACCATATAAAAAGTAAAATATAAAAATATACATACAAAACAAAATCATTATAAAAACCTAACCTAGGGTGCCGCTGGCAGCGAGGCGGGGCCTAAGCTACCGGTGGTCAGGGTGACAGAGACAGGAACTTCCTGACTATCCGCGCAGTATCCAGGAGTACCGCCTTCTGTATCTGGCCCTTGATCCAGCCATCTAGCGAGAGTCTCTTGACGTGATGGTCGAGACTCTTCGCTATTAAACCGTTCGCCGAAACGACTATCGGGACGATGATCGTCGAATCAACATCCCACATGGCAGTTACCTCGTGTGCCAGGTCTAGGTACTTGCTGGCTTTGTCCTTCTCGGCCTTCACGAGGTTCCCGTCATGGGGGATGGTGATGTCGACCAGCACTGCCTGGCGTTTCGATCGATCTGTCAGCACGATATCAGGCCTATTGGCAAGAATAGTCCTGTCCGTGATGACAGATCGATCCCAATAGAGCGTGGCACGACCATTTTCGAGAACTGGCGCAGGTGTGTACTTATAGTAAGGCACCTCAGAGACCACAAGACCGTATAGCAGAGCAAGTTGCTGGTGAATAATTCTGGCTACAAGGTTATGTCTGTGCAAATACTCGCCGTTAGCAAGATGACCACAACCGGAGATAATATGCCTGAGTGACTCCCCGGGACGGCGGCATGCCCGACAAATGTCGACCGTACCGTACTTCAGGATATACCTCCGGTAATTGTTCGTCATGATAACTTCGTCCGCAATTGCACAGACAAAACCTTCGGTTTCCCTGAAGAGATCCCCGAAACGTAGCCAGTTCACCGACGCGAGCAGATCTACATCGGGCCCTGTGAGGGCCTTGTAGAACCGCCCGTGAAGCTCTTTGCTCCTCCATACCGCCCTGCGGTCCTTGGCGCTCATTACTTTATTAAGTCTGCGCCAGTTCTCGTTTGCCAAGGAGAGCGGGGTGAAGTTTCCGTCTACCGCCACTATGTCGCAGTAGAAAAGGTATGCATATTTTTTCTTATTATTATGATTATATTTGTCCTTTTTTCAGTATCCGAAATTCAGCGGGTTGAGAGAAACCCCGCAATTGTTCATGAAGAACAATACTTTACAAGTAAAATCCAAGGATGAAGTGTACATAACGAACATTTACAGCCCTGGCAAGTTTTTTATTCGAGAGGTATGTTTACTTTAAAAGTAATTCAAATCTATCAAACAACTTTGCCACTGAAAGGAACTTTACTAATTTTTCTTTGGTTTTCAGCGCCATTTGCAAATCGCTTTCGATAAAATAACTGAGGATTTAAAGCAGGAGTACAGTTTGGCCACTAACACTGAGAGTGTATATCTTCCGGAAGTCGGTATGAACCAATTTATCAACTTTTTCTACTCCTGTACATCTGTCATTTATATAGGCTGTAGCTCAAATACAATGACCCTGTTAATGAAGACGAAAGGTTGTTCCGTGAATCGATATGTATTATATTAAATCATTATAATCACACAATAATATAAATTACTTGACATTGCTATTTTACCGACAGACAGCGACAGACATAATTTATCTCATAAAGAAAACTGTTAGCAGCCAATATAAATCTACATAAGGTATACAACCTTAACACGCCTCCTTAGATTTATATGGCAACACTTATCTGCGATATTAAATTAACAAAGAAAAACATTTCAAGCATGGCAATAACATATCAAACTATATTCAACATTTGTCTGAATTTGAAGAACTTAATGTTTCCTAACGATTTTGTAAGAATGTCTGCAACATTATCTTCCGAATCTACTTTTACTATATCAATGGTTGCATTCTTAACATTCTCATGGACATAGTGATAATGCACTTCAATGTGCTTCGAATTCTTTGTGAAATTACCATACTTAGCAATAGCTATAGCTCCTGAATTATCTTCATAAATATTTACAGGTTTATCGAACGCTATAAAAACATCATCAATAATACTACGCAATAAGCTTATTTCAGTTACAGCTTCTGACAACGCAATGTATTCAGCAAAAGTGGAAGATTTCGTTACACTGCATTGTTTCTTTGACTTCCAATACACGGCGTTACCAAATAATCTAATCACAAAACCAGAGGTAGACTTCCGGTCTACAATATCTCCTGCCCAATCGGCATCAACATAACAATCCATAATATTCGCCTTTGAATTCTGATAATATGTAAGGCTTATTGTCAAATACAAGTATTTTAAAACACGTAACGCATATTTGTAATGATCTCATCATAGCAGTTTTGAAATCTGCTCAAGTAGTTGACACAAAAGGCAATGTCTGGCCGAGTACCAGAACTTACGTATAGCAAAGCTCCTATCAAATTTCTGTATTTAATATCCTCATTTAATTCGCGTTTCTCAAGTTTGACATTAATCTCCATGGGTGTTTTGTACAGTTTTGAATACTCAATTTTATATTTTTTGGCTAACGACTCTATGTATTTTTCCTGGCTCAAAGTCAAAATATTTGCTTTTGCATAATCATACTCAACATCAATACCTATATAGTTTTTAACTTTGCCCATGTCCTTCATTTTAATATAATTGCTCAGTTTACTTTTAATTGTAAGAACTGTTTGTTCATCCTTGCATGCAATCAATAAGTCGTCGACGTATACTAATATATAAATCGTTTGGTTATTATCATTTTTGACATAAAGACAATAGTCATATTTACTTCTCCTAAAGCCAATAGTTGTCACAAAATTGTTAAAACATTCGTACCATGCACGTGGGCTTTCCTTTAAGCCGTATAAAGATTTGTATAGTTTATACACTTTGTCAGTACCATCTTGATAACCAAGTGGCTGTTTAACATACACTTCCGATAACACTTTGCCGTTCAAAAATGCAGTCTCTACATCCATTTGATGTACGTTTAAGTTAAATTGACAACAGTACGATAGAAGTAATTTCAAAGTTTGCATTCTAGCAACAGCTGAATACGTATCATCAACATTGTCGGTTTGTTGGTAACCTCTTACCACTAACCTGGCTTTATAAAGTTCGGTAGATTTCTTCTTGTAAACCCATTTTACATCTAGTACCTTTTTCTCCTGAGGTGCAGTTACCAGTGTCCAAGTATCATTTTTCACCAAGCTGTTCAACTCACGATCCATAGCCTCTTTCCATCGTTCAGCCTCATCACATGTAGTTGCCTCCTGAAAAGTATCTGGAATCATCGCATCACAATAGTTAACAGTTATACAGTAGTAGCCAAATTCATCATCAAAACGGACTGTTGCTTTAGTTTGTCTCGCTGACTTTCTTTGCTCATTATTAATTTCACCTTCATCTCCTTTATCATTATTATCTTCCGGTTGAATCTCATCTATCGTGTCTTCCCATTTTTCTTCATCTTTTTTTTTTGCAACTTCGTTGTCATCAAAACCAATAAGCTTTACATCTTCTTCAATTATGTCAACGTGTCTTGCTACGACTACTCTGTTATTAATTAGCACTCTGTATCCAACATCTGTATATCCCATTAAAATTCCCATTTCTGCTTTTTTGTCCCATTTTGATGCTCTTCTTGCTTCAGGTACTCTCACATAAACTTTACTGCCATACATTCTCAAATATTTTGCAGTTGGTTTCTCATCAAAGAATATCTCATACGGCGTCTTTTTTTCCGGTGTACTTGTCATAATCCGATTTTTTAAATAAGCTGCTGTCTTAATCGCTTCTGGCCAATATCGCCTATCAACTTTTGCTTCCGCCATAAGACATCGTGCCATATCCATTATTGATCTGTTGTATCTTTCTGCTTTACCGTTTAGTTCATGAACGTATGCGGGGCAAGGCTTTATCATTATTCCCTTCTCTCTGGCGAAGTTAAAAATTCTACCGTTTATATACTCTTTTCCATTGTCGCATCTTAATTCTTTAATCATTCTTCCTGTCATGTTGTGTACTCCATTTACATATTCTACGAAGCATTCATAAACTTGTTCTTTTGAGTTGATACAATATACTCTCGCTAAATTGCTGTAATCGTCTATAAACGTTAGAAAATATTTTTCTCCTTGATATCCCGTAGTTCTGTGTGGTCCATTTACATCAGTGTGTACGATATCTAATATATCGTTCGCTCTTGTCCTGTTGTTGTTAAATGGCAAGTTGTGCATTTTATTTTCAACGCAGATAGCACATTTCATAAAATCCGTTTCTATTTGCTTTGGCATTTCTTCTAATACTTGATTTTTGCACATCATATCAATACAATTGAAGTTTATATGTCCAAAAGTCCGGTGAAGCTTTTCTTTCATCGTCATTTCACTATGTACTGTATTTACGCCTATTTATTTACAGACAAAACTGGTTATTTTATACAATCTCTCATCCTTCTTTGCAATTGCTATCAATTCTCTATTCATGTTATATATCTTCGTTGTATGTCATTTCGAAATTATTGTATGACTGTCAGTAATCTTCGAATAGCTTAATAAGTTAGCTTTCATCTCTTTCACATAAAATACATTGTCTATTATCACTTTATTTCTGTTCGCATAAACAGGAAAGTACGTTATAATACTGCCAACCTTTGTGGCTTTCAGTATTCTTCCATCTCCAACCTTTACTTTTATCGGTTCTTTCAATGTCACAAATTTGTCGAAATATTCGTCGGTATTTATAATGTGATCCGTGCATCCGCTGTCTAGAAGCCAATTTATCTGTCCTGACTTAATTGGAACATCTTCCTTAGCCATAGTCGAGTTGTTAACAATCGATGTGTGAAAGCTCTTTTTGTAAAAATCCGTGTTATAATAACTTTCTCTGCCTCTATTCTGTCCATAATTGTAGTAGCCTCGTCCATGACCACGCGTTCGACCATAATGTCCGCGTCCACGACCACGGTTACCGTGCCAGCAATCTCTTTGTATATGTCCGAATTTTCCGCAAGTGAAACATTTAGGTTTATTCTCAGACTCTACTTTAAATGCATTCGATCGGTCAGGAATTTCTTCGTTTACTTCTAGTAAATTTTTCATTTTTATTTTGCTTTTTAAATATTCGAAGGTTCTTTCTTTTTACGGTAAAACGTCTATTAAATCGCCTATATGGCTGTAGTTTCCCGGCAATGCTTTTAACATATAGTTCAATTTTTCGTTTTCTGATACCATGGCGCCGGCTTTTTTCAAATCGTTGACACATCGTTCAAAATCGTCGAAGAAAATATTAATGTCGGAATATTTCGCAAGCTTTATATTTTCTAAATTGCTTCTGCATACAATTTTCAACGCGGTTGATTGTTTCAAATACATTTCGTCGAATTTTAACATTATTTTATATGCTGACTCTACTTCGCTAATGTATTCCAGCTGTTGGTTCGTGATCGCACTATATATATAGTTTGTAGCCTCAATATCCATGTTTTCCCAATTTGCCGCATCATCTTTATCGCCTTTTAATCGTATCACAACTTCTTTACATTTTTTAAATTGTAAAAATTTCAATATGCGAGTTTTCCAGTTCGCATAATCCGTCCCGTCAAAAATTGGTATTACAATACTATTACTCATTTTTACGACTTACATGTATTTCAATATTTAATTCATGTTTCCCGCTCTGCTGCCATGTTAATGAAGACGAAAGGTTGTTCCGTGAATCGATATGTATTATATTAAATCATTATAATCACACAATAATATAAATTACTTGACATTGCTATTTTACCGACAGACAGCGACAGACATAATTTATCTCATAAAGAAAACTGTTAGCAGCCAATATAAATCTACATAAGGTATACAACCTTAACAGACACCACTAATAAGTCTTCGAAAAACTCTATGCTCTATGGCCCAAAAACGCACTGTTTAGCGTAGGTACTTTTTTGGTTCATACATTTTTCATAAAATCACTGTTTGACTTTTTTTTATTTAAATCGGCCGCTGTGGTGCCAACTTCATAAACAAATATTTCGAAATAAAAGTATTTATTTACGATTTAACATTTGTATATTATAATTATTTACTACAATAATAATAAATCATCATCTATTGTGTGTTAAATTACATGTTTTATAAATTCTTGGTATTATTTATAAAAATAAACAGTTCGAATTCGGTCCGGGTCCGGACTCAGTTTGGTTCGGATGGCATGTGCAAACAAATTAAAAATAAAACAAACCATAAGCAAGAGCTGTCACATTTCCGATTTCCCACCAAAATACAGTTCAAAGTGAAAATACGTAAGATGATAAACTATTAGTCCTAAACTAATTAGATTTTATTCGTGTTTGTGAAGACAAAGGTGTACGTTCCTTATAAAATGGTCGAAGAAATTAATAACTGCACTCCTGAAGAAATTGCGTGAGTAGCAAAAGTACGAATAGAAAACTTGCTGCCTGAAAAGTTTAGCTATTCTATAGTATGCTATTTATTTAAAAATCGTCGTAGAAAAAGTATTGTTTGCAACGGTGTATAACTGGTCTAAAGCGCTCGTGGCGTCTTTAATTGCGATGCTCGCCAAGGCTCGCATCGCAACCCACGCCACTCGCCTTTTAAGACCCTTCTTATACAACAGTTGCATAAAATACTATAACGCAGCGCGGTAAACGTGGGTTCCGAGTTTATTTGATTGTACAAATTGAGGAGATGTTTACAAAAACAACATAACTGACATATTTAACGAAATCGAGTTATTGCTATGATTATCCGTCTGTGAAGACGCTACATTGTTTAATTAGGAACCCGTTGGCCCAAAATTACCCGTCTATCTTTAAAATATAATTACTCAGCTCTACGGATCTTATACTACAATAATAATGACATTTTGCAATACATTTGGTAATAAAACAGTTTTCGTAAATTCAATACTATTTTATACTATAAAATAAAATAAATAAATAATAGTACATTACTGTAGAGGCCGTGAAATAAGGGATTGCTGGACGAGTTTGGGGTACACAGCCGAGTCGTAGACGAGGCCGGATACAACGAGTCCAGTAATCCCTGTTCCGGCCGTGGGTTGAATATAGTGCTTTTCTCAAACGATGTGAGGAAATATTAAAATTAAAATAAATACAAGGTAATCGATTAAACAATTGTGTAATTTGCCGCTTTTTAGGGTTCTGTACCTAAAGGGTAAAACGGGACCCTATTACTAAGCCTCCGCTGCCCGTCTGTCTGTCTGTCTGACCGTCTGTCACCAGGCTGTATCTAATGAACCGTGATACTTAGACAGTTGAAATTTAAAAATAAACCGGTCAAGTGCGAGTCTGTCTCGCGCACCGAGGGTTCCGTACAAACTTTCACCACGCTTTATTAAGAAAAAATCTATGTTGGTTTTTCAGAGATAAGTAATTATTTTTCAAGTGAACCAATTTCGATAATTCTTTTTTTATTTGCTAGAAGGTACTTTCAGAATACTTCCATATAAATGAGATGGAAAATTTTTCAACACAAAAGTATTACATTACAAACTTAGGTAAATATTAAATGATTTTTGAAGAATAAAAAAAATACGCTAGATAGAGGTCTCGTTATACTTTTCCGGTACGTAACATATATATGTTACGTGTGTATTTATTAATAAAATATTATAATTTACAAAATTTTCGCTCGGTAAACTTCGGAGATAAGGGGGGTTTTGGCCTACTGACTACACTTTAAATTTTTGCTCACCCTCTTATCCGTCCTTTTTTATAGAAATTAAAAATATAATTTATTGGATCAGGCGTTACTTTGCGGAAGTCCATGATATTTTACGAGAACAATATTCCTTTGCTATTCCGCTATAAAACGTGCTGGTCGATCAGCGGAGATCAAATGCAACTATTTACGTATAAATATGCAAATAATTACAGCAAACCACCACCAATAATGAAAAAACGTCGACACGTGTTTCGCCTCTCTACGAGGCATCATCAGGAGACGCAAATAGTTGCATTTGATCTCCGCTGATCGACCAGCACGTTTTTTAGCGGAATAGCAAAGGAATATTGATCTCGTAATAATTAAAAATATATCTTTAAAATTTTCATTTTTTATACACGTGGTTATTAGCTTTGTATACAACTGTTCCAAATTTCAAATTGACAGCATTAGTAGTTACTGAGACAGATGGACGGAGTCGCACCATAAGAGTTCCGTTTTTACCTTATTGGTCTGGAACCCTAAAAACAGAATGAAATAAATATTTAAGGGGGCTCCCTCACCACAAACTGATTTTTTTGCGGTTTTATAGATACGGAACGGTAAAGGTACGGAACCCTTCGTGCGCGAATCCGACTCGCACTAGGTCGGTTTTTTATTTTTTAAACATGCCATTTGAACAAGCCGTTCTAGCACCATGTGATGTTTAACCGTACATAAGTATAGTACTTACCTTACCACAGATTTAGTTATTTTTATTTAATTTGCAAGTATGCTTACGGAGTCTACTGGTGGTTGGCAGTATGTAATGTTTCCTTTGTCAGTTTAATATTTAATAAGCAAATTTAAAAAGTTACCTAGAGTAGCGGACAATAATGGTTTTAGTTAGGGTTTTCATACATTACTTCTTGGCCAAGAAGTAATGTATGAACTCTCCCTACATTTGTAGGGAGCCTTAAACAAGAAACTTCATGTCTTCATTTCGTGATATTAACGAATACATTTCCGAGCATGTTTGAGAAATAGTAGATTGTACAATAAGCGCATAAAACGAGCCATTTAACCTGAGAAGTTTATATCCACCCGAGCCACCGGCGAGGGTGGATAGTTAAGTCGAGGGGTTAAATGGCAAATTTATGCCCGAGTTATACACACTTCTTTTCACTTTGCGAGAAAATAACAAATAATTGCAAAATAAAATAATAGCTAATTCCCGTCACTTAACTTTTTAAAGTTTTTATGTTTAATTTTCGACACGTGATATTAGACTTAGGCACTGCCAAGCAATTTAACGGTTCAATAGGTACGTTTTAAAATAATAATAGACTCCTATTTTATCTGGTTTTAATTAATTTAGTAATGGAAAACACGGATGTGAAATTTATTAAAGCAAATCAAATCAAATGATAAGTTTATTCTACGAAGTTTTATTGTGTGTGTGGCTGTTAGGCCCGATTATCTTAGTCTTTAAAACAATTTTACTTTGTGCATTAGAGCATTAAAGTGGCATTTTGTGCAGCATACATCCAGCACAAAGGCGAACTTTGCGAGCATGAGAAGTGAAAAATAACTTTTAACTTCTCATTATATATTATTGATGGTGGATGAATAATCTTTGTATGTACTATTTTCTCGCAGTCGAAGCGAAAAGTAGAATGTATTACTCTGGTCTAAATAAAAGCCATATTACTCCTCGAATTATTTACCCTCGCTTCGCTCGGGAAAATGTCTATCTCCTGATAATATGGCTCATTTTAGACCCTTGTTGCCGTATTGCCTTGACTTAATGTTGAACGGGCCAATACTTCGCGGGGCGCAGAACAATCGTATATTGGGCCAAGCTCTTATTTGTCAAGTGTTTGAGGTTTACGAGTAACATCCAATTATGAACTTCGCACTAAAACCTAAAAAAATACACTTGGTAAATGCTTAGATGTAATAGTACATTATTGCAGAGGCCGGGAAATTGCAATTCGTGGATAAGTTGATTTTGTCGGATGAAGCGAAGCTGAATCCGACAATAGAGACGAATCCACGAATTGCCGTTCCCGCCGCATATATAGTGCTTTTCTCCAATAAAACCGGCCAAGTGCGAGTTGGACTCGCGCACGAAGGGTTCCGTACCATAATCTTTTGTTGTATGACAGCCCCCCTTACAAAAAAATATTTTGTTTTTTGTATTAGTTGTTATAGCGGCAACAGAAATACATAATCTGTGAAAATTGCAACTCTCTAGCTATCACGGTTCTTGAGATACAGCCTGGTGACAGACAGACGGACGGACGGACGGACGGACAGCGAAGTCTTAGTAATAGGGTCCCATTTTACTCTTTGAACGGAACCCTAAAAATGCGAGGAAATCAAATAATATTTTCAATAATATTAAAACAGCGAGTATGTCAATAACCTATCAAGTTCCCACCCAACTTATTTTTTTAAAGTAGGTACACGGCATGACTCGTAGTGCCAGTTTCAATTCAGATACTTAAAATAATTAAAAACATTAGAATCTATCACAGTTTTAAATGTTTACTTATTAAGGCTTCTCACAGACTGGCGCGGCCTGGCCGCGGCGGACAATAGAAAACTTGTCAACAGCTGTCAAATTTACTATGGTCCGCCACCGCAGGCCGCGCCAGTGTGATGCAGGCTTATAGATTTAAACAGGATTGAAATCTAAACGTATTTAAAGTTCGTTATGAATTTTATATCGATAAATATTTTTATTTCTTCGTTTCAAACTATTTGAGACATTTTTAAAAACGTCACTTCGGTCACTTACAAAAGTAAGAGTTTTGTATATGACTTAAAAAAAAAAACGCGGGAAAACTTTAGGCACACTTCAACATTGGAAAGAGACAGCCATACATTTCTTTCATTCTAACAATAACATGTTGTTGTGATAAATTGCTGCCTTGAAACGTACGAGCATTTGGCTGTTTGCAGTGATTTGCCTTAGTCAAAACATATGGTTAAAAGGTAAAAAACTATATACAGTACCAGTAAAGGAATTCCATACATTTTCCTGGCCGCTGAAGCCGTACAATAATGACTTTTAACTTTTTAAATTTGCGCTCGGCAGTAACTAGGAACTTCACGGACTATTTTTGCTACAGTAAGGCGGACATTTCCGAGCATACTGGAGAAAAATATATTATCTGGAACATTAGGACGATATTTGTATGCAGGCATGGTGTGCGTGGTGAACACGGAGACGATGTCGGCGATGGCGTGCTGGGCGCGTGCGGTTGTGCTCGAGCTGCCGGGCCGCCAGCGCGTGCGCGTGTCCCTGGTGGACTCGGGCGCCGTGCTGCTCGTGCACTGGCGCGCGCTGCGGCCCGCGCGCGCGCACTTCACCAGGCTGCGGGTGCTGGTCGGTGTTGTGTCTACTCAGTAATACCTACATACACGCGATGCCGGAGGTGCCGGGCCGCGAGCGCGTGTGCGTGTCCCTGGTGGACTGGTGCGCCCTGCGGCCCGCGCGCGCGCACTTCACCATGCTGCGGGCTTTGGTCGGTGTTGTGTCTACTCAGTAATACATACACGCGATGCCGGAGGTGCCGGGCCGCGAGCGCGTGTGCGTGTCCCTGGTGGACTGGTGCGCGCTGCGGCCCGCGCGCGCGCACTTCACCATGCTGCGGGCGCTGTTCGGTGTTGTGTCTACTCAGTAATACATAGACGCGATGCCGGAGGTGCCGGGCCGCGAGCGCGTGTGCGTGTCCCTGGTGGACTCGGGCGCCGTGCTGCTCGTGCACTGGTGCGCGCTGCGGCCCGCGCGCGCGCACTTCACCATGCTGCGGGCGCTGGTCGGTGTTGGGTCTACTCAGTAATACATAGACGCGATGCCGGAGGTGCCGGGCCGCGAGCGCGTGTGCGTGTCCCTGGTGGACTCGGGCGCCGTGCTGCTCGTGCACTGGTGCGCGCTGCGGTCCGTGCGCGCGCACTTCACCATGCTGCGGGCGCTGGTCGGTGTTGGGTCTACTCAGTAATACATAGACGCGATGCCGGAGGTGCCGGGCCGCGAGCGCGTGTGCGTGTCCCTGGTGGACTCGGGCGCCGTGCTGCTCGTGCACTGGTGCGCGCTGCGGTCCGTGCGCGCGCACTTCACCATGCTGCGGGCGCTGGTCGGTGTTGGGTCTACTCAGTAATACATAGACGCGATGCCGGAGGTGCCGGGCCGCGAGCGCGTGAGCGTGTCCCTGGTGGACTCGGGCGCCGTGCTGCTCGTGCACTGGTGCGCGCTGCGGTCCGTGCGCGCGCACTTCACCATGCTGCGGGCGCTGGTCGGTGTTGGGTCTACTCAGTAATACATAGACGCGATGCCGGAGGTGCCGGGCCGCGAGCGCGTGTGCGTGTCCCTGGTGGACTCGGGCGCCGTGCTGCTCGTGCACTGGTGCGCGCTGCGGTCCGTGCGCGCGCACTTCACCATGCTGCGGGCGCTGGTCGGTGTTGGGTCTACTCAGTAATACATAGACGCGATGCCGGAGGTGCCGGGCCGCGAGCGCGTGAGCGTGTCCCTGGTGGACTCGGGCGCCGTGCTGCTCGTGCACTGGTGCGCGCTGCGGTCCGTGCGCGCGCACTTCACCATGCTGCGGGCGCTGGTCGGTGTTGGGTCTACTCAGTAATACATAGACGCGATGCCGGAGGTGCCGGGCCGCGAGCGCGTGTGCGTGTCCCTGGTGGACTCGGGCGCCGTGCTGCTCGTGCACTGGTGCGCGCTGCGGTCCGTGCGCGCGCACTTCACCATGCTGCGGGCGCTGGTCGGTGTTGGGTCTACTCAGTAATACATAGACGCGATGCCGGAGGTGCCGGGCCGCGAGCGCGTGAGCGTGTCCCTGGTGGACTCGGGCGCCGTGCTGCTCGTGCACTGGTGCGCGCTGCGGTCCGTGCGCGCGCACTTCACCATGCTGCGGGCGCTGGTCGGTGTTGGGTCTACTCAGTAATACATAGACGCGATGCCGGAGGTGCCGGGCCGCGAGCGCGTGTGCGTGTCCCTGGTGGACTCGGGCGCCGTGCTGCTCGTGCACTGGTGCGCGCTGCGGTCCGTGCGCGCGCACTTCACCATGCTGCGGGCGCTGGTCGGTGTTGGGTCTACTCAGTAATACATAGACGCGATGCCGGAGGTGCCGGGCCGCGAGCGCGTGAGCGTGTCCCTGGTGGACTCGGGCGCCGTGCTGCTCGTGCACTGGTGCGCCCTGCGGCCCGCGCGCGCGCACTTCACCATGCTGCGGGCGCTGGTCGGTGATGGGTCTACTCAGTAATACATAAAAGCGGTGCCGGAGACGTCGGGCCGCGAGCGGTCTTGCCGACTCCCTGACTATATAGGTAGGTATACTTCATATAAGTTTAAGTAAAAACCTAGACTATCCTAGCTGTCACTCAAGGCAGAAAAAAATATCAATAAAGGCTTCCAAAATGTATAACCTTAAAATGTAGATTTCAATGATTTTAATGGTTATAATTCGGAATCACAGAAACAAACAAGTATTGAACTGTTATAAATCGCTGTCTATTTATAGAGTGTTCCACACTATTAGTGTTTACTTACAATGAATACAGGCAACGGAGTGCCACCTGGCCGGCGTGGCCCCGCTGAACGGTGAGTGGAGCGCGGCGTCGGTGGCGCTGCTGCACCGCTTCCAGGAGCGCGTGCTGGAGATGCACGTGCTGGAGGACACGCACACCTGCGACTCGCTCGGCGTCACGCTGCTCCACAACAACGGCGACGATGTCGTCTGCGTCAACGACGAGATGATCAAATACAAGTTGGCTATCACCTTTGGGTAAGTTCACATTCTATCAACACTTCTTGATCGGGACATTTTAAGGGAACGCAGTGGAAAATTTCGCATTCTTTGAAACGCCGCTATGAATGAAAATGAAAAATGATTTATTGGTAATCAAAAGGTTGACAAAAGCAAGGTTGGAGTCTCCTTTTAAGTAATAAAGATACTTGTGTCAGAAGACACCACTCTTCCATAAACCGCGTAAGGGTACAAACAATAATTGTACATACATAATTCTTATTTCAAGTACCACTGTTGATACATGTACTTAGGTACCTACATATATACATAAAGCTAAACATACTTAATCTAAAATTAATTACATTAGTGTGTTTACTTGTGCGTGCGTGCGTGCGTGTGTGTGTGTGTATGCGTGTGTGTGTATGAGTGTGTGTGTGTGTGTGCGTGTATCTTTAATAGTGTTTAAGACATTAGTGCTTTAGCTTCATCGTAGCTTAACATTTTTAACCATTGCATAACTGATTTTTTGCAGTCAAATGTTTGCATGGAGAATATATTCAAACGCTCATTAACAACGTTGCAATGAATGCACCGGAACACGATTGCTTAAAAATCCAAGTTGGGTTTTCACTTTCTTTTTTTACCTCAGCCTGCTCAAACAATACATTAGTACCTAATAGACGCAAACAAATTTAAATAATGCCATTTTACCTGATCTAAAACCGATGATATTGAAAAGAAAACTTGATTAGACTAGGTATTTATCGAAATGATGTCAAAAAAAAACCGTTAGCGAATAGTGTTGCATCTTGTTTTCTCGTTAGCGGAAGGCACAAGTGTCTCTTTCATGGGGGCGTGGTTTACTCGCATCGAGGCATCCCTTTAATGGCTTGTAGCAAATTCGCTTTGTACAACAACATTATATACAACATTTTCCTTTTCAGCCATTTCAGATTCAACAAGTCTCCGCTCGATGAACCGAAGAAATCAGAATCATATAAGCAAAAAAATAAAATAAAGATATTAAGCCATGATTTGGAGGCTACGGACAATGGGCCCCTGAGACTTGAAGCGAAGTTGCTGCAGTACCAGTCACTTTCTTCATTTTACGTGTCGTTAGTTCGCCATCAGAAGATGTTTAGCGGCCTGTTTGAGAAAATTCAAACCGAATATTCAAAGGCGACTGCTGATGGTAACAAAAAAGACTGGAAGGAAGGCGACAGATGTTGCTCATTCTGTGAAGAGTCGAAAACATGGCGACGAGCTGTCATAGTAGAACTAGAAGACAACCAAGCAAAGTTGTTCTATTCAGATTTCGCGCTGGTCGAGTCCGTGGCGCTAGATAATATAAGAGTATTGACTCCAGAGTTTGAAACGTTAGGAGACGCTGCCATAAAGTGTCATTTGTCTGGAGTCATGCCGTCAGTTGGCACCCAGTGGCCTTCAATAACGATTGAATATCTCAAAGAACTATTGGAAGTTTATGAGAGAGTGTTTATAACCAAAGTAGGTAATTTCAAAGATATAAGTATGCCTGTGGAGTTATGGGTGTACCACACGACCCAGGGTGGGGCTCTTGAGCCCGACATTTCGGAGTGGCGGTGTCTAAACTTGAAGATCATCGAGCAGGGTTTGGCAATACCCGTCAAATCTTTGGAGGTATGTCATATTTATACCGCCATATTCTTGTTACAGCATTGAAAATAAGTTCACTTTGCATCAACATTTTATACAGCATGCCCGTTTTCGTCCCTTTTATAGGTATTTATTTTCTTGAGCGAATATTTTGCGGCCAGCTTCGAGAGTTGCAAAAGATAAAAAAACGTATTATATATGCGACTACATCGATATCTGCATTGTTTCTTCTGGATTTCGTTTACCAACTATTCACCAATTTTCTTATAGACTTGAAACACATCGACTAATAAAGGATGGGTTGCACCAAACCACCGCGGCGTTCGTTAAAATCTGAATGTATGGAAAATTTGTCAAGTTTCTATGGAATTATTTATTTATCATATGGCGTTTACACACGGTACATAGATCTATTCGTATCGATTGGAATGACAGCTGCCGACGCCATATTTAACGTTGATCGGTCTGTAATCGTAAGTTGGTTTAACTCGCCCTTAGAATTGTTTTGGTTTCAGCCCGCTACCGAGGAGTGGTCCGTTAAACAGGACGACGGCGAAATGCTGTCATTCCTGAACGTGACGGGGTCGATGCGTGACTGGCTGCAGCTGGAGCCACTGCCGAGCCGGCCGCTACCTGCGCCGGACACGCCCGTCTCGTTGCCCGACTGCCACGTGGACACCGAGCCGCAGGCCGGCGCCTCCAGCAAGGTCTTCATATCCGACTGGCTGCAGCTGGAGCCACTGCCGAGCCAGCCGCTACCTGCGCCGGACACACCCGTCTCGTTGCCCGACTGCCACGTGGACACCGAGCCGCAGGCCGGCGCCTCCAGCAAGGTCTTCATATCCGACTGGCTGCCCGCCGAACGCTTGCCGTCTAACGAATTCACCGCGGTGCCGACGTAAGTTCAATGTTTTTCTGAGGCTCTATATAGTATAAGTTTTATCGATACAATACGTTTCCGAATGCGTTTGCGTTTTGTTTCAATTTGGATGGCAACGCGAACAGCGCCTCTGGTGGTAACTATTAGGAACTACGCGTTGCCATGCAAATTGAAACTGAACGCAAAACTTATACTAGAGCTACCCAGCGATCGATAAAAGTATAGAAGGCGAGCTCATTACAAATGTCTACCCAAACTCGTGCCCAAAACCCGGTATGCGCATAGTCAACTGCGCATCCAATCACAGCTACACAGAATGTCAGCCTATTTTCAATTACCCAACACAAATGGATGCGATTGGTCAATATAGGAATGTACGAGACATTACTGTGATTAGCCGTCGTGCGTCACGTCGGACGACAGCCATGTGACAGTGACAACGAAAACGGATAATTGTTGAATGGTTACATGCAACAAGAAGCAACTTAGTTATGATAACGTTCTCGAGATATTTTTTGTTTAAGAAGTAGGGCTGAGTCGCAAGGTAATAAATAAATAAAAATACCAAATTATTCATTATTTATTTTTATTTACAATATAATACAAGTAGGCCACACGGTGGGTGAGCAGAGATACGCAATCATAACATTGCTATCTATATTTTTACATATGGATATTGTATTTCTAATTACAACACAAGTCCTCTTTTGTTTACGAAAAATAATTCGGTACCGAGATTAGTAATGAGACCTAAACCTCAAGTTCCTTTATTTAACCCTTTACCTACGGGGCCTTGAATCACGCCGTCATCGCTCAATACGGGCATGTTTTGGCGAGAGTCAGTGGTTAGGCATAATTTCACTTACTTGTACTTTTGAAGTATTACAGCTACACAGTTGAAATTTTACACACACAATAAATATAATGTCTATTGACACATTATATTTATTGTGTGTGTCAATAAATAATCACTTGCTGGCCAAGTCAAATCTTATCTACTTTAAGATCTCACATTTTCAAATAACAGCAAATGTTATAGGTATCCAATAAAGCAAAGACATAGAGTTTAATATTTGTTTATAATGTTATTTGGTTCCTATAAATATATATTTGGATTTTGCATAGAGCTAGGCACTCATTTAGATCTCCATTCTTTTTGCGGCGAAGCCCACTGCCAATCATAATATTTGTATTGAACTTGGCTCTCCTTTTTTACATTTATGTTTTTGGTGGGATATCATTACTTTTTGTAGAGAAAACTAGGAAGGTATTGAGATTTACTTCTGTTCTGTGTATAATACCTATGTGGTGCCGCGCGCCGCCGACGACACACCGTTGGCCGGTTGTTTAGCGCGTATTACAAGTTTTTTGTATGGGGACACCACAATTTTTTGACTTAACTTTATTTTTATATTTCTGTTATATAGCAAATATAATAATAAATATATTGGGATAGTTTAAAATATCTGCTTGTAACGGTTCCAACGCTACACTTAAAAAAAAATTGTATGGGGACCCCCTATTTTTTAACTTTTTTTATTTTTAGGTTTTTTCCTACGCTTGCACACAATAACCGAGCTGGATTCCAAATTTCATCCTTCTAGGTCATCTGGAAGTAGGTTAGGTTTAGGTACTATATGTCAGTCAGTCAGTGCTAAAATTTACGACTTTTTGACCTTCATATATTTATTTATAACCGTTTGAGCTAGCTTCATGAAATTTGGGCTTCAAGATGTACTTATAGATATAATTAAACACACGTAGTTTTATGTGTTTACGTTAAAGAGGTTTTGAGTTATAGAAGGGTCAAAAGTGGCACCAAGTGGTTCGTGTAATATTACACTTGGTGCTGACTAGCCAGTTCCTTTGCTTGAACTTGGCTTGACACGCTGCCGCGTGTCTAGATTATTGAACTATGGCAATAATGACAGTGAATCATATTATTGTAGTTATATACATAAGTTGAAAATAAATAACTTATTTAATAAAATGTATTTTTTCAGGTACATAAACGATGATTGCGTAGTGTTTTTACACAGCGTGTCGCACGAGAAGACGCTGGAGCTCACCCGCAAGGCACTCGACGTTCGCTTCAAGAACCCCGACCCCAAGGCCAAGTACGCCAAGTGGACCGTCGGCGAGCCGTGCATCGCGCTGTATTTCTTGGACAACCGCTTCTACAGGGGCCGTGTCCTGAAAGTTAATAAGGATACGTCCTCTTGCTTGGTGCAGTACGTCGACTACGGCAATGAAGAAATATGCTCGTTCCTCAATATGAGGAAAAGCATATCACTGCATCAAATTCCAATACAGGCCCACAAGTGCATACTGGCTCGAATTCGTCCAATAGGCAATCAATGGGATAGAACAATATTAGATTACATTCACAAAACGCTTGTAGAAAAACAGTGTTTGGTCAAAGTGGCCGGAGAACCCGTCGGTGACCTCATACCTATTGAGATGAATTACGACAAATTACGGATAAACGATCACCTGGTCGATTTCAATATGGCCAAATACACCGACGGCTCTAAAGCCGTTATTAAAAAATTCGCGCCTGACGTAGCATTAAAGAAAAAGGGAAATGAAGACTTGATATCCGACTCTGGGTCCGATTACATGACGGGTGACGATGACGGAGACAGCTCGGAAACGCTGTCCGCGATCTACGACTGTTCCTCTTACGAAAATACTGACTGGAATCTTCTGCTCATGGAACAAGAAGGTCAGCAAAAACAAGAAAAAATACTAGCGTACGGTAAAAGTGATGATGATGAATTCTTATCTAACATAGTTATAATAAATGCATTAGATATTTTAGAATTAGCCGTTGTCTACAACGATGAAAATAATTTAGTGTACGAAGAGATGTTTGAGTCTCTGCAAAAAGAAGCCGCAAACATGCCGCCACTGGACGGCACATACGAAGACAAACCTTGCATTGCACTGTTCAATGAAGAAAATGGTCAAGCTGCCTGGTACAGAGCTTGTATACAACGATACAGTGAATCAAAAGGGCTTGTTAAAGTACGTTACGTCGATTATGGAAACACTGAAGTTGTTCCTATAACAAAGGTGAAAGAAATAGGCGAGGAATGGTTGAAATTGCCGCCAGCAAGTATACAGGCTAATTTATTCGATGTAAAGATAAAGCCTCACGTTGACATCAATATTGTGTCATCTAAATTTATCGAAACATTCTTGGATAAGGGACCATTCCAGACTAAAATCATTACATATGAAAACTCCCTGCCCCAAGTAGAACTGAGAAATGAAGATGGTGAACTTGTGTACAGCAAGCTCTTGAGCAGCGGGTATTTGATCAACAACGATACTTTTACCACTGACAAATTTTAATTTTTTCTATTGTACTCGTAGTCGGCCCATGTTTAAGCGAAACTGAAAGATTAGGGTTTTGATAATAATGTTAATTGATATTAAAGTCAGGAAATGAATGCTCAAAAAGAAGTGTAGCGGGACACAATTTTTGACTTCGTAACTTTGTTTAGACTAGTTAGGAGATCAACATATCAAAAGTAGCCCTTGAGCCGGGGGGGAGGGGTTTGAAGGTCCCAGTTTTCGATTTTACGCTTATATCTCAGAAACTATGTATCACCACAAGACTACTCTTACAAAATGAAAGCTAATTACATTTGCTACAAATTTCAATTGATCAAGTTTTGCGATATCTTGTATAGTTTTCGAAATATTTGCTCTTGAAAGTCTGTAATTTTGGAAAACAAAAACTATCTTCTTCTACCTTGACAGTTATTCTTCATCAACCTGACGCACGAAAGTAGCAGATTGTCAAAGGCGCTAGCTATCAGCAAGTTTGTTAACCTCCATTTCACTAAAGACACCGAGATAAACGTCAAACAAAACCTCTTCTTGTTTGACGTTCATCTCGGTGTCTTCGGTGCAATGTATGTGAACAGACTTGCTGAGTCGATAGCGCCTTTGATGCTCTGCTACTTTCGTGCTTGAGGTTGATGAAGAATAGCCGTCAAAGATGAAGAAGGTAGTTTTTGTTTTCCAAAATTACAGACTTTCAAGAGCATCTCGAAAACTATACAAGATATCGCAAAACTTGATCGAATAAAACTTTTAGCAAATTTAATCAGCTTTCATTTTGTAAGAGTACGAGTAGTCATGTCGCTAGGACGCAAAGTTTCCCAGATATAAGCGCAAAACCGAAAACAGGGACCTTCAAACTCCCCTCTCCTCTCCGGCTCAAGGGCCACGGGCAAGGACTTTTGATATGTTGATCTCCTAACTAGTCCAAACAAAGATACGAAGGCAAAAATTGTGTTCCAAGCATTTCTTTCTATACCTTCTCGTTTCCTGACCTATATAGACTTTAAGTTAGAAGGAAACATGAAAACAAAAGTTGTGTTGACCTTTTTTAAATTCTCAAAATGGTGGTGGTGGTGTTATCTAGATATAACTGTTAGTTTATTACGAATAAATTTGTTATCCAGAAGATGTTATCTATCTTTTGTTTTTGTTACTCTTTATAGTTGATTAAAGTTCGTTAAGATCGATCAATATGTGGTATTATTTGTAATATTTAGTAACTGGGGATTTTCAAAAATGCGTGTACCCAATTAGCGTGAGTTGTGAGACAAAAATTAACTCAGTGTCAGTTTTGTGACGACAATTAAGTATTCAGTTTGTATAAAAATAACTTTATTTCCTATTTATAAATGATATGCATATACAGGGTGCGCACGGGAATTTCCGTTAACTTTGGCAGAGTACATTCACAGAAACAAATTAGCATATTTATTTTTGAAAAATCGATTTTTGTACAAAATAATTTAAAGTAACAATAAAGGATAATGTCTTATTAATTGTACAAGGGCCTTGAAACACATAAAATAAAATAAATGTATGTAAAAAATATGTAATATCGACCGAACTCACTTTGTAAACCTTCTAGTAGTGTATAGGAGGCTCTTAACTGTGACGTCATATGTTACAGTTAAGAGCCATTTACACTGGTTAAATCTGCAAAACTGATTAAATTAAACATTGAATATCTTGACAGTAGGAGTTAAGATACTACTGTCTTGGAGAAACTAACTGTATTTGATCTAAACTATGCCTTCTTGCAATTATCGGAAATTTCCGGGAACACGTTGTATACATGTTATTTAAATATGAAACAACGTCAACAACTTACGCTAATTGGGTACACGAATTATTGAAAATGCCCAGATGTTAATTAATAATCCGTCAGCCTTGTGACATACGATTTTTATAACTTTACAGGTTTCCACCCGCGACTTCGTCTGCGTAAACCCGGAATAAAAACTATCCTATATTTGAATCCAGGCTATAAACTATCTTCGTGAAAAATTTCATCCAAATCGGTTAAGCCGTTTAAGCGTGATTGAGTAACAAACATCCAGAATTCCAGACATCCAAACTTTCACATTTATAATAGTATATATATATATAGGATAGGATTAAGACCTTTTTATTAACCAAGTAAATAATCTTACTAATTTCGAGCCTTACTTTTTTTCGCGTACGAGGAAATGTTATTTTAAAATCTTTAACCAATTAATATCTTATGCTCGAGAGAGTGTTTTTATAAATTAACTTTTAAAGTGGTCGAATTATTCGAAGAAAAATTAAAAGTGAATACCTATCTATCTCTAAAGTGGATAATACATTTTTCACTTCTCATGCTCTAAAAGTTCGTCTTTATGTCGTGCGTAGGCGACATAAAGTCGCTTTTTATGCTCTAGAGCATAAAGTAAAATCTTCGTCGAAGACCAAGGCAATCGCTGCAACAGCCACACGAACATCTTTAAGAGTGCTCTTCAAAAAAGCGCTCGCTCAGAATTCGGTATTTTGACAGGCGTAGTGCTTTTGTGTGTGTAAATACTACTACCACCCACACAAACGTACCTAACCCCCACATGCACAGCTAGATCGCACCAGCCGCGGGTGCCGTCCCTTTCTAGCTATATGTAAGTGCGATCGGGATAGAACTAACCGCGAAGCTTGCCGATGCAAATAGCTGTATAGCGCACCGTTGGAATTCGCTCCGTGACCGATATTGATACTTGCACTAAAAAGTGGTAAACATTACTTCGCTAACATGATGCTCTAACTTGAACAAAGTAAGTATTTGATTTTTGTGCACATGTTTTCTATTTATATTAAAATACTATGACAAAGTATATTCATTCTTTTTTACTAGCTTTATATTAACTTGCACTGTTCGTATGTATGTAAATATGTAAGTATGTAAGTTGTCCGTCAAAATTTGTAATTCATTTTTCAGTCACTTCCCGTTATCCAATTGAGCTGAAATTTTGCATGCATGTGTATATCGCATGACAATGCAATATTATGATGATTTGGAGCTGATCTAATGCTGAAGCAGGAAGTTGGCCATAGGAACTCCGCAATAAAACGACACAACCCTATCGAGTTTGGGCTCGTTATAATCGTCTCAATGAGTTGTTGATGATGGTATGCAGAAAAGTACAGTCGGCAATAAAAGCTTGTACCAAAAATTAACATTTTGACAGCAACTTATTTTTGTATAAAATAAACTAACAAGTTTTAAAGTTGTCAGTAATAAGAATAATAATTTGCTGTCTGGCACTACTACTTTCTAGCCGTGTAGTACTGTCGGGTACTACAGAGTGGACTACAATATTCTCTGGGCAAAACTGGAGGAAGCAGATATTCCGGGTGATTGTACAGGCTTGTTGAGGTACTGGTACCAAAACCAATTAAACCAGGTGAGATGGGCCAGGACTTTGTCCACAGATTACAGGTTGGAATGTGGAGTACGGCAGGGGGGCCTGACGTCTCCTAAACTGTTCAACTTTGACTTATGTCAATTAGTACTGCAGTTCTTTTTAGGGTTCCGTAGCCAAATGGCAAAAAACGGAACCCTTATAGATTCGTCATGTCCGTCCGTCTGTCTGTCTGTCTGTCCGTCCGTATGTCACAGCCACTTTTTTCCGAAACTATAAGAGCTATACTGTTGAAACTTGGTAAGTAGATGGGTCATTGTCAGATTTAGGTTCGCGTCTCTTCGGTGGACATTGCCAAAGTTAAGGGCTATAAAGCCTAATTTTTGGTTGATCTCTGAATCCGCATAAACGGCGTTGCCCCTTCTATAATCCTATGAGATAAAAACATATTATATGTGAGCGTAAGCCCGTAACTTTTGACCACCGGAAAGATGATTTTTGTTTTTGTGACTGACAATGACCCAGATGTATTCTGTGAACCGCATTAAGATTTTCACACAAAAATCGAAAAAAAAACATTAAGTTTTAGGGGTCCCGATACTCAGAACTGAAACTGAAAAAAAAATTTTTTATCAAACCCATACGTGTGGGGTATCTATGGATAGGTCTTCAAAAATGATATTGAGGTTTCTAACATATTTTTTTTCTAAACTGAATAGTTTGCGCGAAAGACACTTCCAAAGTGGTAAAATGTGTGTCCTGTAACTTCTAAAATAAGAGAATGATAAAACTAAAAAAATATATATATGATGTACATTACCACAGATGTATGAATATATTATATAGTATTCTATGCTCTGAGTACATTACCATGTAAACTTCCACAGAAAATTGGTTTGAACGAGATCTAATAAGTAGTTTTTTTTAATACGTCATAAATCGTTAACCGCAATTTATTTCACGGAACCCTTCATGTGCGAGCCCGACTCGCACTTGGCCGCTTTTTTTTTAAATGTATAATAATAATTGCTAACATAGTTTTAAGTTTATTTTGTTACTAACAGTATATGCACTATCACATGGTCTGAAATAAAACTATTGAATTGAATTGAATTAAACGAGGATTTGAAAGACGATAAGGATATTGACCGGGAGAGGAGGGCCTTATCAGTCCGCTGCAACATGCTGGCACGCAGATTTGGTAAGTGTAGCAACGAAGTCAAAGTGACATTGTTCAATGCATTTTGTCAGTGTTTCTACACTTGCCAACTGTGGTCTAAATTTATGCGAAAGTCGTACAGCACCATGAGGGTGCAATATAATGATGCATTTCGCACGCTCATGCGGCTGCCGCGCTACTGCAGCGCGTCCAGCATGTTCGCTGAGGCGCGGGTGCCAGATTTCTTCGCCGTAATGAGGGCGAGAGTTGCCGCTTTCTGGGACAGGCTGGGGCGCTCTCAGGACGAGATCCTCAAGGTCATCTACAACGACCTGGAGAGCCCTATTTTCCGATATTGGCTATCTGTGCATGATGAAATATTTAAGAACTTCACTTAGGCGTCAGATAGCTAACAATTGTGCGTGGAATTATAAATCTGGTATCTAAGAAATTTCTCTAACCTTGGTCAACCAATATGGAAAACGCAAATCCGTTGAAGAGAGCAATGGTGGAAGAAAATAAATGGCTCTTTAACGGTTTAGAAAACGGCCGAAGGGGCACAATCAATTCAATCAAATTAAAATGCCTGACTGGTAGAGAATGCCTAATGGCATTAAGTCCGCCATTTTTACTTTCCGTTGTATAGTGCAATAAAGTTTAATTAAATAAATAAATCAAGAGTTTACAGAGCAGCATTTGATCTTAATTAAATAGCTATGCCGTACAATCATCATTGCAGCGGTTGGTATCTAAGAAATTCTTAGACTTAGCTTAGGGCCTGGAGGCAACATACCAACGGAACTAGTAATGTGCAAAGAACGAAAGTTTCTTCCTACATTACCCAGTTTTGAACGAAGACTATTTTTTCTTTGTACATTACTAGTAATGTAACTCAGTAATGTACGAAGAACAAGGGGATCATTTTTTTGATGTTTTAGTTTAACATTTTAATTTTAATTAAGTATCTTGTCAAACTTGTATTTGTATTTTGGGTTATGTTTCGCCTGTGAATAAATGATTTATTATTTATTATGTATGTCTTTCCCGCTCACGGGACAATGATGTCCCGGACCTTTGGGAGGCGTGCGTGGGGCTAGGTACCTACAAAGTACCAACTGAGCCAACACGTAGAGGCCCTTTTGACAATTTAATGAAATGCAAGGAGTACACCGAGCGGATGCTGTCCCTGCCCGTGTCATGGGACGCACACAGAGACAGCACCCGCTAGGGTGTATAGGGACTATTGCTGGTTGATGGAATTTAAAGAAAACGGGTTATTGGGTGAAAATGATGGACTAGTGGCTGGGCTATTGGGTGAAACATCGGACGCCTGCCTAATAAACTGTCTCATTTTTTATCTCTGGCAGACGGTGACTCGCCAACTGCTAGATGGGCCCCTATTATTAGCGACATTAAAAAATTGCCTAAGGGCAACACCAGTCAGAGAGGCTGGGGGGGGTAGAGAGGTGGCACTGGACTTTAAACATATAGCCAACTCGCCACTTAGGTGTCCAAATCTACCCTCGAGCAACAGCTCTTGCGACTTTACTCTGGACAGCCAGTTAAGGCAAGCCAGAGGTGGGGGGCCTGTCCAACCAACCACCCGATCGGCTCAGCCTGACCACAGGACACCCCCAGGGGCACTCAGGTACGTAGGGTCGCTACTCCCTAACAGCCCGCCACAAACTGCCTTACGTTGACTGATTATTATTATTATTATGTCAATCACTCGTTCAAATTGAAAATGCCTCGTAAATCTACTGTTGGTAAATGGTTAGAAACGTACCCGGAACTGGTTTATAAAGAACAAGATTCCGTGATACACTGTTCTGTTTGTTATGTTAATTTGAAACAGTTCAAAAAACATAATATCAAAAAACATGTATCAAGTGATTCACATCGTAAGAAAAAAACCGGCCAAGTGCGAGTTGGACTCGCGCACGAAGGGTTCCGAACCATTATCTATAAAAACGGCAAAAAAATCACGTTTGTTGTATGGGAGCTCCCCTTAAAAAAAAATATTTTGTTTTCAGTATTTGTTGTTATAGCGGCAACAGAAATACATAATCTGTGAAAATTTCAACTCTCTAGCTGTCACGGTTCTTGAGATACAGCCTGGTGACAGACAGACGGACGGTCGGACGGACAGCGAAGTCTTAGTAATAGGGTGCCGTTTTACTCTTTGAGTACGGAAACCTAAAAACGTGTACCTGGTAACAAAGAAGAATTTTACTGAACTGAACTGATTAAATGTAAAATTGTTAACTATTAATTTTTCATTGATTTCATTGCAAATCTCTATTTAACATTTTCAGAAAAGTTATCTAAAAGAGATCGGTCTTTAGCGATAAGACCGCCTGTTGTTTACCTCTACTTTTAATCTTCTTTGATATGTTGTGTTGTGTTCTATAATGTATCGACAAAATATTTGTATCAGAAGTCGATAAACGAGAAGTCCCCATGACAGCTCAAAATGTTACGAGAATTCCGATGACTGGACTAACTAGTAAATAAATTAAATCTGTCAAGTATCACGATCACTCGTACAATAATAATTGACTATAGAACGCGTAGTTTAGACAAAAGGATCCAACCCACAAGACATCACCATTGAAATGTATGACTTTTGTTTTAGGTAGAAGGTTCAATTTTAAATGTTACGTATCCGGTGGGTTTGAGCCTTTTCGCTACACTACGTCATATATGGCAGCTATGCAATTCATAACTTGTCTCGATTAGCCTCACGAATGTATCCCCAGTATAGTTTGACCCCGAGGTTGGTAACAACTATGCCTAGTCGGAGATCAAAATAATATTATTTTATCTGAACAGTGGCCGGTTAGCTTCGTGAATAGCCACAAATAAACACACTACACGTCTGTCTCGGAGGGCTATTCAGCCGGTACTGAGATATATTCCCGCGCGACGGTAAATTTATACTAGTTTTGAATAATTATTTATAAATATAAATTTTGATAAAAGTTATATTTTTTGGACTGGATCTTGTTGGTACAAGCATGAACTTTAATGTTGTGTAAGATTCAATACAAAAATAATTCAACAATAATGAGAAAATCCTTGAGTTTTCAGTACGATTTTGTTGACAAATATGGTGTAATTGAGAACAGTTTACATATATATACGTGCAGAATAAGGAAAATTCGAGGCGGCTAGGCGCAATGGCAACATATTACGCTAGTGAAAATAGAAAAAAACAAGTAGGTTCTCATATAACATCATGGAGTATTAGGGGCTCAAACTTATGACTCTGCGCTCTCTTCAGAAAACTACTGTCGGTAATCGGGTATTTTTGGTTAAAGTATTCAGTTCTTCGTAAATTGGAGGCGGCTAGGACCAATATGAGGAGTTTACCTATGCAAATAAGTAATCAGGATCTAGATAAAGCTCTCCGTTTCTTAGAATTACAACGTCAAAAATCCGTCATTCTCGCTTATTCCTGACCAAAAAACGAGCGCCCTCTTAACTTCATACAACAACCTCTTTATTTTATTTCGTTTCGTTCGTATTCTAAGACCAAGGCAAAGATACCAACAGCCAAAGTACACAATAAAACTTCATGAAATAAACTTATAATTTGTATTTCGTCTCATTTATTATTTTACGTGTTGCTGTTTCATTTCCTCGCAATCGAAGTGAAAAGTAGAGTGTACAACTCGTCCATAAAACCCATTTTACACTCGACTTTATATCTATCCTCGCTCGCAAGCTCGCTCGGATGGATAAACGTCTCGAGTAAAATGGTGCGTTTTATGCACTTGTTGTACAATCTACTATTGTGTACCAAAACGTTGCAATTGACAACATTTTATAAATTTTAGCCCTTAGTTCGATTAGCTCATTGTATTCTACTTGAAAAGAGGAACACGCTGGTAGTTTTATATTTCCAGTATTATTTATCTTAATTTTTTAACGATTTTTTATAAAATGCATTCATAGCAAATCCAATGCTACTGCAGAATAGGCACCTTGCTTTAGTCCCGTTTCGACGAAAACGTTTAAAAAGTTTAAATGTCATTTTCGGGTGGGTTACATTGATGCCTAACCGTCTCCAGTCCAGAGTATTGATAACATCCTCCAGTGTAACGGTAAACAGTTTTGGACAAAACAACATCTCCTTGCCTGACTCCCCGTTGCAGCGGAAAAGTTTTCGAGTTCCGGACTTGGAGTCGGACTGGGCAGTGGCATATAGAAAATTATTTAATAATGCAATGAAAATCATTCAAAAAATAGGCCGTACTGCGCCTTTTCAGGGCTATCTAATAAATTAAAATAAATCTTATCTGCAGTTACATTCTTTGTAACTCTTCTTCGAGGACCTTTTTTGGAGTAGGTACGTATGATAATATTAACATAACTAATGATAACATTAATACAGTCTATCTGTTATTCATACAGTATATGCAACCAAAATGTTACACCAAATATGTATATTAAAAAAACAAATGTTTATGAACATTAACTGAATTGAGTTACGAGTAAAAGTAAGTCCAATTCTAAAGAAACCCTCAAGTAATTGCTGTTGCTCACCAAATAAAATCAATCGAGAGATTTCCACAAATAACTTATGCGCACTGGGACCCCATGGCCCGACGCCAAAAGGTATTCTTCGTCTCATATTTACAACGTTTAAGATTTTCGGCATTTTTCGCCACTGCGCCCGCTTTAGAAGTAGTCCGTTAAAGGTGCCAACATCCGTCATAAACTTTATGCTTATCTTTATAACATATTTTGCCATCATCTCTAACAAATACCAGTCGGTTCAAGAAGAGCAGGCACATTGGTGGTCCTGGTGGCAATAGGCCCGCGGATTACATTATTGTGTTGCAAGTCTTGAAAAGTGGCCAGCACTTTTTTGGCTACATAGGTAGACTCAGTTCACATCCGTGACGCAAGGGTATATGTGCGGGGTGCATATTGTGAGCCTGAGCCGCAGGTCTGTCGCCTGCATTCGAGGGAGGTCGGATCCAGGACAATACGTGTATTTGGAGAGGGATGGGCATGTAGCCAGTGACTAGCCTCTCTGGCTCCAACCGTCAAAAGTCTTGGACTTGTAGGCGGCCTTCAAAATGTTCGGTTGTCTGGGTTTCGGTTTTTTTTCGTGATGTCAAGTGAAAATCTGAGAACAAAAAAAACATTTTTAAGAGGGTATTCACGAGATGCCGGGGCAGGCCTATAAGTTGGCCCCCGCGAGGGTGCCCACCTTGTCGGGGCGGGGGGGCTTAGTAACCGTGAACTGGTCACCCATGGCGAAGCTAAGAGGCACCCAGGGCCGGCCTGTTTGGGCTGCCGGCTGGCCCGAGGAGGGCGCTTTTAGCGGGCTTGCCTAAGCCCGCTTAGGATGCGTTAGGGAGGGACCGCAGAAGAAGAGGAGTGCCGGTATTACCGTTCTCCCTATCTTCTGCGGCCGAGGTTGGATCGCAGGGGGAGAGGCGTGTTGGTATAACGGTGCGCCACTCTCCCTAACCCCCTGCGAACTTGGCGGGGCCGTTCCGCTAAAACGGCATTGGTGGGACCGCAGAGGAAGTGGAATGCCGGTATTACGGTGCGCCGCTTTCCCTATCCTCTGCAGCCGAGACGTGGTTGGTGGTGGAACCACAGACCTGATCTGCTACCGGGTGCTGGATTTCCCGCACCCATGATCTCATTGTAGCGGACTCAGGGGGGTCCGCTACTGAACAGGTGGAGATCAAGGAGTTAGGCGCGCCAAAACATCTGGCGTGCCTCACGTGGAGGGCCCCCGGGCATCCGCAAAGGAGCCGCTTGTGGGCGGCTGCCGCCGGCGGGGTCGCGGATGTGTGCGCAAGCGTTCCCGTAACCTCGCCACAAAAAGCGGCGAGGCGGCAAGTGGGGGGGTTTTTAGTGGGTACACCGTGGGTCTCATTAGCAGTGATCGGATCTAGGATGCAATTTTCCGGGGTTTAAGTCCGTAATATTAAGATGGACATGACTTACAATCCTGCGACTTTTTTTGTTACCTACCTTTACAAAAAGGTAAATAACTTTTAATTTTAAGTAGTTTACAGTATAAAATTTACAGAAAATGTAAAAACAACAAAAATGTTTACAGTAGGTACCTACTGCATAGAATAGAATAACTGAAAGTAACTAGTATGTCTTATCTTTAATGTATTTTTAATATAACTAAACTAAACTTAGTCGTGTAATACTAATATAGTCTTGTAAGCCCCATTTTGTTACTAACACTATTATGGATCTCGGTCAGAATTAAACAATTTTAATTTTTATTTATTTTATTTATTATTCTTGTATGTTTACCAGGGTATACAAGTGAAAGTAATAATTTTTATTAGTTATTAGTATCACCATTTTGTTAATCTTATCACCAGGGCTCGAACTTTTAGTGCGGATGACGTTGCACTGCACCGCACATAAAATGCCTTCTAATAGTATACGTATTCGTAAAGAATTACCACTTATCAACCTCTTTTATTAAATGAAATGGCCACTTGAAATGAGCAGTATATAATGTCTTGACTGACATTGTCATTTAAATCGAGCCCTGCTTATCACATTCTCAACATATCGACAAATA
Organism: Epinotia brunnichana; assembly: GCA_963854355.1. Lineage (NCBI taxonomy): Eukaryota > Metazoa > Arthropoda > Insecta > Lepidoptera > Tortricidae > Epinotia > Epinotia brunnichana. The sequence goes on along the minus strand of OY977935.1, from coordinate 39,096,593 downwards.
ATAATAATTACAGTTATAAATACCCATTATTAGACAATTCTAGTGTTCTTTAAGTGTGCAAATATTAAGTGACGTATTTTTTAATTTATATAATATAAGCCCATTTCCCAAAGTCCCGGGAAATCCTAGACACATCCACGATAACCATAACGTTTGAGGTCATTCACCCCAAATTGTATCCTACATCCGATCACTGCTCATTAGCTCATACGGGAGTCCCACATAACCACTCGGGTCACCCCCTGCACCCGGGTGGTATGCGTAACGCATTTCCCCACCAAAACAAAAAAAAAAGCCTATAAGTGGCAGCAATTTATTGAGCAGTCTGCACTTTTGTCTCAGGCGGCGCCACTTGGCACGATTGTTCCTTGGGTCAAAATAAGTTGATTAAGCGTCCTGGCCACGTGATCAACTTCATTCTTTCTTATGTCGAAATTATTTATGCTCCCCTTACAAAATGCCAACCTAAGGACAGTACAACGTCTGTTGGTTTCGCTGGCAACAACAACAAACCCGGTAGGTGGCGCTGCAGTCGGTTTCCAGAACCCACCAGATGTTGTGATGTCTCAACATTTTAACAATTTGTTTTTGATACAAACAAAACAAACCTTTTTTGATTTTGACGGTCCGTTTATGAGTAAATTATATAATGTATGTGGCGCCACTTTTCCTGGCAGGACGACGTCTGCCGGGTTCACTAGAATATAATATATATATATATTGGTCAAATCAAACTCATTTATTCATTATAAAGAAAATATACGATTACACAAATATTACAAAGAGCCAAATTAAAAATTCACGATAAATACCCCGATTCTAACATTAATCGCCCTTTACCGTTACCGGTACAAAAAAAGTATTAGAGAACAAAAAGGCTTATTATTTTATTTAGGTATCCAAACGAACGTACGTAACTTAACACAGTAGGTATAATTTACTTGGAATCAAGAATCTAACATTTATTCGTGACACAGTAATAGGAGCTTGGCTTGGGTAAATGGGTAGGTATGCATTGCTCTTTTTTTGTTGTTAGTTGTTACTAGTTACAACTGTCAACAACGTGTGTACTATGTGTGTACTACTTCCATCCGGTATCCATATCACAAAACGTCACATCGCTTCTATCCAGCGATTTCGGAGATCACTTACAGGGTGTAAGCCAAACGCACGCCACGCCACTCAAGTCGTAGCCGCACAGCAACGGGAAATCTTATGCCCGGTATTTTACGCCTACCTACGTCTACGAATGATATTGAAGTAGGTACTTGTACCCCTACATACACCCCTCCCTCGGTACATTAAAACACATGTTGAATTTCCTTTGACAATTATTTTATCCAAGTAGGTAAGTAGGTTACTATCACAGATGTATGAATATAAGGAGATCGGACATGCCGGCCGATTTGTATAGAGGACGCCTGTCGCAAGTACATTAACCCACACAACGCCCAAGTAATTGACAAGACAAAGCACGCACACATCTAAAACACACACACTTGTATACCTACACGCTTATTTGACAATAAACGCGCATGATATCAGGCATTTTGGGAAAAAAAGTAATATTCTCTGCGATCAGCACGCGTACACAGTATGGCAGAGTATGCCTAATGAGCTAACAGCTGCGACACGGCCGCCGGCGGCTTGTCCTCTCTCTAGTGTTCTATGCTCTGAGGTTACTATACTTTACTACCTAGTCTTAAGCTCCTTAAAAACTTCAACTTCTTCGGGTTACTTACGTGATAACCGTCTTTATAGTTTGTGATTAAAAGTGAACGGAGTCGTTTTTAATTGAAAATGAAAAGTACCTAACTTTTCATTTTCAATTAAAAACGACTCCGTTTATCTAACAAGTTCTTAAAATCAGTAGACCATCACGGATGACAAGATTAAAGTTGTAACTCTACAGTTTCAATTTAGAATGTCAGTGACAATATTGGGTATGATCAAGTTCACTCTAACATTAAGTTACTTATACCAAATCCATAAAATTTCAACTAAATAGATTCTATAGCACGTGAGCGATGCGAAAAAACCTCAATGAAATGTCAAATGCTCACCGGATGACTGTATGCCATGATGTGTTGTTGCCACGAGGCACACGGTAAAGAAGAGGGTTTTCCGTTTCTTCTCCACCCACTGCCATACCGCTAGCCCGCTCGCTGATGTTCACCACGTAAAGCACCAAATCTCCACTGCGACGAAGTCAAGGATTTCATCCTGTAAACAGCTAATTATATGTTATCAGTTGTATCATACACACCATGATGACGTCTAAGTACATCAAGATATAGGTACTTAAAGTATTTAAGGTAGTTTATATTTTGTCTGGAATTCAATTTTAAACTTAAGATGATGTTTTATTCAGAAAATGACAGCAATGCCGTGCAATTAAGCTTCTCATCAATAATGATTGGAACAATAAGTATCGTTTGTTGGCTCTTATTTTGCATAAAATCAATTAGAAGGAAACCTGTCCTATTATTTCCGTTGCTCCAATACAGTAGTTGCCAGTAGTGCCCGTAGGCCCGTAGCTAGCTTCAGCACTTGTTCTCTGATACCTAATCCAGCGTCCGAGATCCGCCGAAGTTGCACGCGGTCTCCAGTCTGCAATGGTCCACGTCTACTGGACGAGGCGTTCGCTGTCACTGCCAGGAGTACTGCTGATGTTCCTCATGTACCACACTGAAATACTAATTGCAAACGCTTAGCCAATATTGGTTGGGGTGTAGCAAAGGGGACAAGCAGGACTTGGAAAAAATTTCATCGGTGGCAAATCATTACGACACATATTTTATATGGTTCCATCGTTTAGAATACACCAAAAGAAGCATATTTATATCAAACATTTTTTGTAAATTTTTTTACCCATTCTACTCTTAACCCTAAGGCAGTTCGCTGTAGGTACGACGACGAGCGAAGCGAGGAGGTGTTAGGATGAACCGCGACCGTAGCGCGCGAGCCGAGCGAGCAAAGCGAGCGTGCCGCGTCAGCGGCCGGAAAAGCGCCAAAACCGATTTTTTTAAATTTATAGTTTTCAATCATCAAACAGTAAAAATAATACTATTCCTAAAATATGCTTATACGCCCAACATTCCAAAGCCCGGCCGAGCTACGGCCGGGCCGTGCCGACCGACACCGAGCCGCTTCCGAGTCTCGTCCGTCGCTCGGCCGCGCAAAAACGCCGTTGTTTTTCCTAGAAAACGGCCCAGGCCGGACACGGCCCGTCCTAGCGTAAGTCATCCTTTTTTTTTTTTTTTTGTACCCAGGGGAAATCCATTATGGATCCCACCCGGCTCGAGAGAAGCCGAATGGGTATGTCCGACTCCCACGGACTAAAACCCCTGGGGTGTTCCATCACTCGCTTTAAGACAGAGCTCTGGGAACGCATCTGCACACATCCAGAACTCTGTCAACATTGTCCTTGCGGGCCCACGTAGGTTGGAGGGAATGGTGCCCTACACACTCCACTATCAGCACCCCAGAACACCATGGAGGCTTTCCAGCTCGGGACCGCTTCTATAGGCGGATCATGGAGCTCTCGATCCATCACCAACGATGAGCGTGAGTCATCCTTAAGTCGACGTGTGGCAAATCAATCGTTAGGCCTTTCAAAATAAATATAGGTTTCTCAGCATTATTAACGGAAAGACATTTATTTCAGATCAAACGTCCTCTTGCTTGGTGCAGTACGTCGACTACGGCAATGAAGAAATATGCTCGTTCCTCAATATGAGGAAAAGCATATCACTGCATCAAATTCCAATACAGGCCCACAAGTGCATACTGGCCCGAATCCGTCCAATAGGCAATCAATGGGATAGAACGACATTAGATTACATTTACAAAACGCTTGTAGAAAAACAGTGTTTGGTCAAAGTGGCCAGAGAACCCGTCGGTGACCTCATACCTATTGAGATGAATTACGACAAATTACGGATAAACGATCACCTGGTCGATTTCAATATGGCCAAATACACTGACGGCTCTAAAGCCGTTATTAAGAAATTCGCGCCTGACGTAGCATTAAAGGAAAAGGGAAATGAAGACTTGATATCCGACTCTGGGTCCGATTACATGACGGATGACGATGACGGAGACAGCTCGGAAACGCTGTCCGCGATCTACGACTGTTCCTTCGATGCAAAGTCTTACGAAAATACTGACTGGAATCTTCTGCTCATGGAACAAGAAGGTCAGCAAAAACAAGAAAAAATACTAGCGTACGGTAAAAGTGATGATGAAGAATTCTTATCTAACATAGTTACAATAAATGCATTAGATATTTTAGAATTAGCCGTTGTCCACAACGATGAAAATAATTTAGTGTACGAAGAAGTCGTATTACAGCAACATGTTATCATGCTCTTCAAATGCACAAAAAACACTTTGGCAAATTGTCAATGAGTACACGGGTCGGAAAGCCTCGAAACATCAACAAAATCTAGATATTTTGAGAGATAATGCCGGTGCATTGTATACCTCGAGCGATCGTCTTGCTAATGACATCAACAACTTTTTTCTTAGCGCGGCTGATACCGTGAACGCTCCCACCGCTAACCCAAACGATGCCTACCTACTTCTAAGCAGATCAGCCTGTCCTAGCAATGTGTCATTAAGGTTCAAACTATTTACAGAAGCGGAATTATACCAAATAGTAACGAAAGGTGTCGCATGTAAAAATACTTGTGATATCTACAACATCTCGATTAAATTATTAAAAATCAGCCTACCGGTACTGCTATCACAATTGGTCTTTATCTTCAATCATCTTATTAAAACGGGAACTTATCCTAGTGTATTAAAAAACATAAAAGTTGTACCTATCTATAAAGGAAAAGGAAGCAAAGATAACTTACATAGTTATAGACCTATAAGTATCATCCCAGCCATAGCTAAAATTTTTGAATACGGCTTAGCTAATCGGTTAAGACAGTTTCTTGAAAACTTCCGGTTACTTAGTGAAAAACAGTACGCATACAGGCAAAACAGATCATGTATAGCCGTAATTCGGGAGACCCTAAAAAATATAATGGCCGCAAAAGAGAGTCAATCCCATGTTGCGATCCTATTATGTGATATGACACGGGCTTTCGACCTTTGTGACCATAGTGTACTGGACAAAAAGTTCCAACACATTGGTATACGTGGCCCCGCGCTTAAGTTAATGTTGGACTTTTTAAAATCAAAATCAAAATCAATTATTTATTCTGCAAATAGGCCACAAGGGCACTTTTACATGTCAAATGGTGTTCTACAATATAATATTAATAATCTTACACAATAATCATTTTAAAATTGCAGATTTTAACTAATTAGTACCTAAATGGTTACAAACTAAATGTCACTTAATGAAAACTATAACAATCCAAAATTGTAAAATATTATCAAATACATTCGATATAAGGTCTGTATCAGAATTAACAATAAGTTTATGATATAATTTAGTACCCCAGAGATGTATAATGTCTCTGAGCATCCAAATACAATTAATAATTATTCTAATGTTCTTATAGAGATGTATACTGTCCCTAAGCGTTAAAACAGAAAAAAAAGGATCATTAATGTAATATTGTCAGAGATGTACAGGGTCAATAACAATAAAACGTGTCAAGAACAGAATGATGTCTCTCGTCAAAATAATGATAATAACACTAGTATTTAGGTAGTTACTATGCCCTTGCAAGCATGAACAGACCGGACTCCACAAACAGCACCCGATCACGAGTATGACGCATATCTCAGCCATCGCCTCCCTCAACCATATGTTAGGGAAGGTGGCGACCCGATCAACGACGCCACCGTAAGCAAAGCCCTTTAAGCGAGCATGACATATTCAAGCCACACTGGACATTGATAATAGCAAAGATTAAAGCTACTTGTTCGGCGAGAAAAAGCATTACGTGCTCTCATGTTACATAAAACGGAACAGCTATTTCCGGTACTTATAATAATTACAAAGGTAATACGCCAAGACAATCATACTCGAAGGTATATTAATTCTAATACAATTTGAATGCTACTGGCTTAAAGGCATTTTTGTCGTTTATGAAATCGTTGACATTATAATACGCCTTGCTTAGCAAATATTTTTTTATATGAGACTTAAATTTACTTAACGGCAAATTAACAATTTCGGTAGGTATTTTATTGTAAAAACGTATACAGTTCCCCACGAACGACGTGCTAACCTTGCGAAGACGACTGTACTGCACTGCGATCTTGTGTTTACTTCTGGTGTTGTAGTCGTGGATATCACTGTTGAGATTGAAGTCCTGAAGGTTTTTCCGCACATACATAATATTCTCAAGAATGTATTGGCATGCTACAGTAAGAATATTTGCCTCCTTAAATTTGTCCCTGAGAGAATTTCGGGCTTTTAGTTCGTAGATGGAGCGTACAGCTCGTTTCTGTAGCACGAAGATGGTCTGGATATCAGCCGCTTTTCCCCACAACAGGATTCCGTAGGACATAACACTGTGGAAGTAACTGTAGTACACCAGCCTGGCCGTCTCAACGTTTGTTAACTGTCTTATACGTCTTACTGCATAGGCTGCAGAACCAAGTTTGCCGGCTAGGGTGTCGATATGCGCATGCCATTGTAGTTTTGAGTCCAAGGTGATGCCTAAAAACACTGTTCTATCTTCAAATTCCAGTTCATCGCCCTTTAATTTGATCCTGGTATTGTTTACGTGCTTGACATTAGGTAAAGTGAATCTGATACACTTTGTTTTCTTGGAATTTAACAGTAAATTATTTGCTGTAAACCATTCCACAACAGTGTTGAGCGCATCATTAATATTATCGAAGCTTGTCTCTTTCCTGTCTACCTTGAAAATAAGCGACGTGTCGTCTGCGAATAACACTATATCATGCTTATCTTGCACCACATTTGGTAGGTCATTGATGTAAATCAGAAACAAAAATGGACCCAGAATTGAGCCTTGAGGAACACCAAGAGCAACAGTTGTCCCCGCTGAGTGCATCCCGTTGACGACTACTCGTTGTGTTCTCTTAGAAAGATACGATGATACAAGATCAAGAGCACCGTTTTTAATCCCATAATGTCTTAACTTTCTGATTAAATTCTCGTGATCAACGCAATCAAATGCCTTTGATAAATCACAGAACACTCCAATAGCATCTTGAGCCTCTTCCCAGGCTTCAAAAATATGTTTAATTAGTACCACACCGGCATCAGTGGTAGAGCGACCCCTAGTAAAACCGAACTGATTGTTATTGAACAGTTTATTACAATTAAAGTGAGACATAAGCTGATTAAGAATAATCTTTTCAAAGACTTTGCTTAGTGCCGGTAGTATTGATATTGGCCTGAAGTTGGTAGGGTCAGTTTTCGTTCCTGATTTAAACAGCGGAATAATTTTACTGTGTTTCATGAGATCAGGAAATACTCCAGTATCAATACATTTATTAAAAATATCAGCTAAAAAAGGTGCGATTGATTCTACAATGGAATGTAATACTTTGACTGAAATGCCCCAAAGATCTTCAGTCTTCTTTAAGTTCAACAATTTAAACGTTTTTACAAGAATATGAGGGGTCACGTGAGTGAAGCTAAAGTTTTCTGTACATTCCGCTACATTTGCTTTCAATAATGATTCAGCGACATCTGGTGATGAGTTTAAAGACTTCGTGGTCTCAAAAGGTACGTTAGAAAAGAACCGCTCAAAATGATCTGCTACTTCATGGTCAGAACTTACCAAAGTATCATCAATTCGTAGACTGTAGTGTGGGTCTCTTATCTTGCGTTTCCCAGTTTCATTGTTTATAACTTGCCATACAGTTTTAACCTTGTCGTTGGAGTTCTGGATCTTTTTTGACAAGTAATCGGCTTTAGCGGCGACACACAATAACTTAAAAGATTTCGAGTAGTTCTTAACATACTCCAGAAATTCCGGCCTTTTATCAATAGTTCTCGAATCGTACAAGTCATAGAGTCGGCGTCTTTTCTCGTGAATATCCGGGGTAGCCCAGTCGCTAAATTTAGTCCTGATCTTGCTTTGAAGTTTCCTTAAATTAAAACAGGCATCAAATTCCATTTTGATACAGTTAAACAAATGAGCATACAAACTGTCTGGGCTTTCCTCAGTAAATGGAAGATAAAGTAATCGTTTCGCAATATTACGATTGAATAAATCTAATCTCTTTTCGGAAATAGGTCTGCACATAGTATCTCGTGGATTTTCGTCAGTTTTCCCGCTGAAGGAGACTTGTTGTCCACAGTGGTCAGAACTTAAGTTGTTAATAATAGATTTATTAATTGCATCCTCATTACTGAAAACGTTATCTATACATGTTGCACTGGTTGCTGTAATTCGGGTTGGTTCACAAAACAGGTTCACTAAGTTAAACGATTTAAAAGTATTCACTAGACTCACACACATGGGCGATTTCTCAAGTAAGTTAACATTAAAATCACCACACACAATAACACATTTTGCACTTATAAAAACACTACTGAGCACGTCATCCATAACTGACTCGAATAGACTATAATCCGCCGATGGAGGTCTGTATACGCATACAATTATGAATTGATCCAACTCAACACAAGAGAGCTCTATTTGGCGTTCGATGGATTTGTCAACAATATCTTTACGTTCCTTACTTTTCAAATTGTGTGTTACCATTATTAAAGACCCTCCACGCCTACATTCCTTCCTAGAAAATGAACTTACTATGCCATGATTGCTAAAATTAAACATAAATTCATGACCCTTAAGCCAGTGCTCCGTTATACAAAGAATATGGATATTTGAGCATTGTATAAACAAGTCAATTTCTAGTTCCTTACTAGTGAATCCCTGTATATTTTGGTGTACCATATTAATGACATTACTATCTATATGAATACTAGTGTTACAGCTATCAAGGGGTTGGGAGCCGGTGGAAGCAGAAGCACGCGTTGTCGGAGTGGTCAGTTTAAATTACCGGCCGGCTCCGGCTCCCTTCTAGATCCCACGCTACTAAAACGTAACACGGGGTCCGCCTTACAACTATCACACGTCGTGCTAGTCACGACGGAATCTACCTTACAACTATCAGACGTCGTGCTAGTCACGACGTAGTCTACCTTACAACTATCAGACATCGGGCTTTAAATCTACGGAAACAAAGTGTTGCGCTAAACAATGGCTTAACTACATCGCTGAGCGGTGATATCGATATCGGCGTACCTCAGGGTTCGTCCCTGGCAAATCTGTGCTTTCTAATCCAGGTGAACGATTTACCCCAGGTAGCTGATGGTGACATGTACATATTTGCAGACGATGCTTGTGACATACTGAGAGCCGATACGATCTCTTCACTTGAGAATCTCATATCTTCCGAAGTATCAAGATTGCAAAAGTGGTTTAATGCAAACGGCTTAGTCCTAAATCTGCACAAAACCCAGGTGATGCACATCAACCTCGGAGGTAGACCCCCACGTCCCCTAACTATTAGCGTAGACGGCGAGGCACTACCACAGGTAGGTACCGCCAGGTTTCTGGGCGTCACCTTAGATGCAGCGCTGAAATGGGACGCGCATATAGAAGTCGCCTGTAGTAAATTGTCAGGGGCTTGCTTCGCTCTGAGTAGACTAGCGCGTATTCTACCCTACCACCAACTTAGGTCGAGTTACTTTTCACTTTTTCACTCGGTGATGTGCTACGGGCTAGAATTCTGGGGTACAGCAGCTGAATGGCAACGAGTTTTTATACTTCAAAAACGAGCTATACGGATTATTTCACTCGCACCGTCAGGCACCCCTGCAAAGCAACTTTTTAAAGATGCCAACGTAATGACACTAACCTCACAATACATCTTCTACATAGTAAAATACGTGAGAAGCAATATACACCAAATTCCAAAATACACTTCAAAAAGCATGCGTCTTGCTCAGAGGAATAAGAACACATTGGCCACGACATGTTGTCGACTTATGAAATCAACAAAAATAATGTCTGTAGTAGGACCGGGTATCTACAATAAATTACCCTCCGAATTGAAAGATATTGAAAATGATGCGACATTTCTTAAGAGTGCTCTTCAAAAAAGCGCTCGCTCAGAATTCGGTATTTTGACACGCGTAGTGCGTTTGTGTGTGTAAATACTACTACCACCCACACAAACGTACCTAACCCCCACATGCACAGCGAGATCGCACCAGCCGCGGGTGCCGTCCCTTTCTAGCTATATGTAAGTGCGATCGGGATAGAACTAACCGCGGAGCTTGCCGATGCAAATATCTGTATAGCGCACCGTTGGAATTCACTCCGTGACCGATATTGATACTTGCACTAAAAAGTGGTAAGTATTACTTCGCTAACATGATGTTCTAGAACATCATGTTAGCGAAGTTAGATAACTTGAATAAAGTAAGTATTTAATTTTTGAGCACAAGTTTTCTATTTGTATTAAAATACTATGATATGACAAAGTATTTTTAGTTTCGTTTTTTTAGTATAAAATAAACTAACGAGTTTTAAAGTTGTCAGTAATAAGAATAATAATTTGTTTTACGGATATTAATAGTTTGCATGTTATCTGAGTCTTATTTATATATAGTATTGTAGTGAAATTATACCAGTAGACCCAATACTAGGAAATTACTGGGTACTTACGTATTCATTTCTTGAAGAAATTTTTTTTGTTATGGACAGTATAAAAAAACTGCCCTTCATAGAAATTACTATGTCCGTTTCTTACCAAAGGAACTGAAAATTATAAATTATACAAACACAGCTTTTTATCTAGAATACAATTAATTAATGCGTGATTTTATTCAAAAACCTAAAACCTCAGATGATAAAAAGGAATAGATATGAAACGGGGGCTTGGCGCGTGTCGGTGCGACATGGCCAAATGGGCATGTCACTGCCCACCGCATGTTAGTCGCAATTTGCCGTGAATCTGAAATGTTTTTCCACGTTTACTCAAAATGCCGAATTGTAGCGTGGTTACATGCAAAAATAGGAATGAAACTAAAACCTACATGAATGGTGGAGTCACGCACCACATGTGAGTATTAGTATTTTCACTTAAGTCAGTAAAAACTAATATTTTAATAAATAAACGCAACGCCGCATCATTTCTCGGGATCGAACTAACATATCGAACGAAAAAGCATATTTTTGTTCTATGCGTTGTACATTGAACGTTCAATACAGTAAATCACGGCGCAATGTATTAAACCACTATGGATATGGACGATGCTTGATTTTTTTAGTGGTACGGCCGCTGCTTGGCGTCGCAAACTAGAGCGGTGCCAAAGTGCAGTTACAATTTACGCGTAATCGATAAAATAGAAGTACGATATCATACTAGTTATTTTATTTCGACTACTTTCGCTGTTTTATTTTATTTAATTACTTGTTTTGGTTGGGTGCCTATCTTAAAGGTAACTAATAACATACTAATAAGATTAAAAGGCACAAAATGTTTACGGTACCTACTAATAAGATTTTCACTAAGTTGCAGTATGAACGGTAAATAGACATATTAAAATTGTATGTACAAGTATATAATTTAGTTGCAAATGGCTTCAGAACAACTTTAAATGTGATATTATTACCAATTATTTATTTTAAATGAGTATTTTTTACTTTCATTTGAAATGTGATAATTGAAGAAGAAATCTCGGTTTCTTATTACAGTTTTCCAAAGAATCCGAGTAGGTACTAAAAAAATGGATAGATGCTACTGGCAGAGGTCCTAACTGGTTTCCTGTACAGAGAAGAGTTAATGTGTTCGTAACATTTTCAAGAAAAATGTTTCCAACCACTTAATAAGAGCCGTACACTTTTCGAATATTTGACACCTCGCTTGCTTGAAACCTAGGTGTAAAATGTATGGTAACACATCTTCGCACATCTTTGGTGGATACTCGCCCTTAGCCTTAAATCTCGTAATATGAGTAATGGACATATTATTTCGCGCCAAAATGCGAGTCGGATCGGCCTGGTACCTACAGGTCAAAAATATCGATGTGACCAGAGTTTTAAATGTATGTGAACACGAACTTATAAAAAGCCGTTTATGTTACTCCTGTAGGTATTCGTCAATATTTTTTACTTTTGCGATTTATGGTAAGTTAACAACCCGTTTTATTTAAACTTGTAGCTAGAAGTTTAAATACCACCACATAAACTTACCATGTCGTCGAAGTTGTTACCCATCAATATCTTAACATAATATTAATTTTAATATCAATGTCGATAAAACATAATTTTAACGTTTGTCGCCCCCCTAGTGTAGTGCGTTTAAGCCAATCACAGCCCTTGTTTGCATGTTGCCGTAGACTCACTGGCAACGCCCGAGTCTTTGTTTTTACACGGTTCAATGTGTGTGCCTGTGGGCGCTGCGGTGGGAGAAAACTGGGGACATCGGTTTTGGTTGAAATTAAGCAGTACGGCACTTCTCCCTTTTTTTATGTTCTGAGCATAAAACCTATGTCACTTTTTAGGATTCCGTACTCAAAGAGTAAAACGGGACCCTATTACTAAGACTCCACTGTCCGTCTGTCTGTCCGTCTGTCACCAGGCTGTATCTCATGAACCGTGATAGATAGAGATTTGAAATGTGATGTATTTCTGTTGTCGCTATTTATAACAAAAAATACTAAAAAACAGAATACATCATTTTATTTTTATTTTAGTTTTTATCTGTTTCTTTTTCTTTTACAATCTTACACAAATCGACCTTGCCCCAAACTAAGCAAAGCTTGTACTATGGGTACTAGACAACGATAAACATACTTACATAGATAAATAAATACTTAAATACATAGAAAACATCCATGACTCAGGAACAAATATTTGTGCTCATCACACAAATAAATGCCCTTACCGGGATTCAAACCCGGGACCTCCAGCTTCGTAGGCAGAGTCACTACCAAGTTACTAACTAGGCTACAGGGGGTTCCTATACAACAATTTTTTTGCCGTTTAAAGATATAGATAATGGTACGGTACCCTTCGTGCGCGAGTCCGACTCGCACTTGGCCGGTTTTTAAAACATTTATTTCGAAATAAAGAGTGATACTCGGAAATGTCAAAGGGAAGGTCAATCGTCGAATCCGACTCGGCTGGGCAGCATTCGGGAAGCTACGGCACATCTTTTCGTCCAATATTCCGCAGTGTCTCAAGACGAGAGTCTTTGACCAGTGTGTGTTGCCAGTGATGACATATGGCACGGAAACGTGGTCGCTTACTAAAGGCCACATAAGAAGGCTCAAAGTCACTCAAAGGGCAATGGCTCTCCATTGCCCTTTGAGTGACTTTGAGCCTATGCTATGCTATGCTGGGAGTTTCTCTGCGCGATCGCATCAGAAATGAGGCTATCCGCAGCAGAACAAAGGTAACTGATAAAGCCCTCCGAATTGCTTAACTTAAGTGGCAGTGGGCGGGGCACATTGCACGTAGAACCGATGGCCGTTGGGGCGGAAAGGTTCTCGAGTGGCAACCACGTACCGGAAGGCACAGCGTGGGTAGGCCCCCCGCAAGGTGGACTGATGACCTGGTAAAGGTCGCGGGAGTCCGCTGGATGAGGGTGGCGCAGGACCGGCCATTGTGGCACTCTTTGGGGGAGGCCTATGTCCAGCAGTGAACGTCTTTCTGCTGATATGATGATGATGATGACTCGGAAATGTAATAAAACCACGTAATATCTTCCTTTCCAGTGTAAACCCCCGGTGTGTGTTATTATTATATATAAACGAAAATCATTACTAAATGCAAGGTAGGATCGTGCTGTACTTAACAAACGCCATATAAGCTTGTTTTTTGAAAAGTTTTTTATTCATCTTGTTATTTTCAATAACCCTGCATATTATGTCGCTGGTTCGTGGGTACTTGTACAGACAAATCACACAAACCCAAACAAGATAGGTCTATCTATTTTAGTTAAGGAGTTCCCATGACCACCTTCCATCATCAGATCCTGGAAATCATCCATCACCAAAGTGTTTACCATGACAAAACAGATGAGCTCAAACTAGATGGGTTTATCTAGTTTAGTTTAGGAGTTCCATGACCACCTTATAGCTCCATCATCAGACTCTGGAAATCATCCAGCACCAAAGTCTTGCCGTGCCATGACCAAATAAATGAGCCCAAATTCGATGGCTTTATCTTGTTGAGTTTAGGAGTTGCTATGGCCACCTTCCGACTCCATCATCAGACCAGCTCTATGATATTATGTCACCGAAGATACGCAATTGTACCTAATTTGAAGATTTCACCCAAACTCCCATACATACATACATACTAACAAGGTGGACTGATAGTAACAAGTAAATAAATTAAATCTATCAAGTATCACGATCACTCGTACAATAATAATTGACTATAGAACGCGTAGTTTAGACAAAAGGATCCAACCCACAAGACATCACCATTGAAATTTATGACTTTTGTTTTAGGTAGAAGGTTCAATTTTAAATGTTACGTATCCGGTGGGTTTGAGCCTTTTCGCTACACTACGTCATATATGGCAGCTATGCAATTCATAACTTGTCTCGATTAGCCTCACGAATGTATCCCCAGTATAGTTTGACCCCGAGGTTGGTAACAACTATGCCTAGTCGGAGATCAAAATAATATTATTTTATCTGAAGAGTGGCCGGTTAGCTTCGTGAATAGCCACAAATAAACACACTACACGTCTGTATCGGAGGGCTATTCAGCCGGTACTGAGATATATTCCCGCGCGACGGTAAATTTATACTAGTTTTGAATAATTATTTATAAATATAAATTTTGACATAAGTTATATTTTTTGGACTGGATCTTGTTGGTACAAGCATGAACTTTAATGTTGTGTAAGATTCAATACAAAAATTATTCAACAATAATGAGAAAATCCTTGAGTTTTCAGTACGATTTTGTTGACAAATATGGTGTAATTGAGAACAGTTTACATATATATACGTGCAGAATAAGGAAAATTCGAGGCGGCTAGGCGCAATGGCAACATATTACGCTAGTGAAAATAGAAAAAAACAAGTAGGTTCTCATATAACATCATGGAGTATTAGGGGCTCAAACTTATGACTCTGCGCTCTCTTCAGAAAACTACTGTCGGTAATCGGGTATTTTCGGTTAAAGTATTCAGTTCTTCGTAAATTAGAGGCGGCTAGGACCAATATGAGGAGTTTACCTATGCAAATAAGTAATCAGGATCTAGAAAAAGCTCTCCGTTTCTTAGAATTACAACGTCAAAAATCCGTCATTCTCGCTTATTCCTGACCAAAAAACGAGCGCCCTCTTAATAAGCTAAAAAAATGGCTGACTGATAAAGCTTTTTATAATTTTAAGGAGTATGTATAAAATATTGGTAATAATAATAATTTTAATCATTGTATTGTTGACATTTTGTTATTCATACCTAAATATTGTTATGTTATATTAATTGAATAATCAAATTCATGTGACATATTATAATTCTAATTTTGACATTTTGTTACTCATACCTAAATATTGTTATGTTATACTAGTTGAATAATCAAATTCATTGGACATATTATAATTCTATTTTTGACATGTAAATTTTTATATTTTATGAATAAATGAGTATGAGTATGAGTATGAGTATGAGTAAGAGATGTTTGAGTCTCTGCAAAAAGAAGTCGCAAACATGCCGCCGCTGGAAGGCACATACGAAGACAAACCGTGCATTGCACTGTTCAATGAAGAAAATGGTCAAGCTGCCTGGTACAGAGCAATCAAAAGGGCTTGTTAATAACAGAGCAATCAAAAGGTTTACAAAGTGAGTTCGGTCGATATTACATATTTTTTTACATACATATGTGGCGTCTGGAACACCACTCACCCAGGCAGAAAATCCTAGCATGTAAAGCTAACCTTATATTTTTGTGTAATAGCCACACTGGCCTTCTAACGAAGGCCAGGCCACTGATTGGTGGATGCAGCCGCAAGCCGTTCCGATTCACTCTGAACGGAACGCATGAATGGAGGCAGTATAAAAGCGCTTGCTGAGCTGAATTCACTCTCTTTCTTTTCTCTTCCTTCTGCCTGCGCATAACATAAGATATACCTGCTGTTACTGTAAGCATTTCACCTGGTCTGTACCTATTATATCTCTATATGTTGTGCATTAAACCACTTGAAGAATCCCACTGCGTTTGCTCATCTGATCACCACCATCATCCCAGCATCCACTAAATTGGTGACCCCGACGTGATTTGAACACGCATGGCCGGATAGGCGGCGTCGTGGAGTCCCTATTTTCGCATCGCTTGGAGGCGCCCCATTTTTCAATTTGCCTAGGCAGGCTAACAAAAGCCGCCAGGCGCGCACCGTGCATCGCTTTCGAGGCCGGCACGTGGTTTTCGCCTATACGCCGTGTGCGCGTGCTTGCAGCGATCATCTCCCCATCTTCAACCGCGTGCGCAGGGACTTTTTTTCACGCCTAACGACACGTGGTGTTGGTGTATGTGTGTGTGTGGTGTTAAGTGTTGCATAAAACGCATGGTACTTTATTATTTCTCATTTTTTCAACGAGCGGCCATTTTGGACGCGTGCAGCGGACATCGATCTCATCAAACTCTCAACTTTGCTCATGCGAGCAAGTATCCGAACGCAGCGGCCTGACAGAAGTGTTTAAAGTTACGAGTGTCATCGAAACCAAATTTTATGAACTATAAGCGTTATCATTAGCATTTTTAGTTTTTACATAATTTGCGTAAGTTTTGTCTGTAACCGCGAAATTGTATTGTATACTGAATTGTATTGTATGAGGTGAGTGACTAATAGTTTATTGCGTTAAATAATACATAAGCTCATACAATATCATTGTATTGTATTGACCGAGTGCATACATAATGTCTCAACTGGAGGAGTTAGAGAAACAGGTACAACAATTAAATGAGCAAAATGCGTTGTTGGCTAACATGAACGAGGAGCTGAGAGCGCTGGCGGTGCCCGCACAAGCTCCCCAGATGGCTGCCCATGGCATCCGTCCTCATTTAGCCCCCTTCTGTTCGGACCGGCCGGCGGCTTGGTTCGCACATATCGAGTCGAATTTCGCCCTGGCACACATTACAGCGGACGAGACGAAGTATAATTACGTTGTCAGCCAAATGGACGCGCGGCTCTCCAAGGAAATGGAGGACCTAGTAATCAACCCTCCGCCGAAGGGCGAGAGATATTCTTTCATAAAAGCACAAATGATTAGCAGGTTTTCCACGTCTGAGTCACAAAAGGTCCGGCAGTTGCTCTCCGGGGAAGAATTGGGTGACAGAAAACCCACACAGTTTCTTCGACACCTGCGGTCCCTAGCAGGAAACACCATAAAAGATGACACCGTGCTGCGGGAGCTGTGGTTTCAGCGGTTTCCCCACAGCGTCCAGGGCATACTCGCGGCACAGAGTGACCTTAACCTGGATAAGGTGGCAGAGCTTGCCGACAAGATTTTAGGGGTGAGTCCGATCTATAATAATGTAGCAGTGTTAGCCAAATCCGCACCTGTTCCTGATTGGACTGCTATTGAGTCTAAATTAAACAAGCTCGTGTTACAAGTTGCGGCTTTAACAGACGACAGGTCCAGGGGAAGGCCTCACTCTAGGTCCCGATCCAAGTCCAAACCTAGGGAGAGTAGCAGCGGTAGACTATGCTGGTACCACTATAATTATAAAACAAAGGCTACCAAGTGCGCAGCCCCATGCAGCTGGTCGGGAAACCCACCCGACGGCCAGTAGTGGCGGAAACTGACCGTCCATCCAGCAGCAGCCGTCTTTTTGTTACTGATGATATAACCAAATACTCTTTCCTACTTGACACTGGCTCGGATCTTTGTTGTTTTCCCAGGAAACTTTTGTCCAATAGGATTCAACCTGTTGACTACACCTTATGTGCAGCCAACGGCTCCAGTATAAGGACTTATGGCTACCGGAAACTCAATTTAAATCTTGGCCTCCGCCGGGAATTTATTTGGAATTTCATAGTAGCGGATGTGGAAACTTCCATCATAGGAGCAGACTTTCTGGCATATTACAACCTACTGCCTGACTGTCGCAACAAAGTGCTGCGCTGTGGTATCACAGGTTTAACATCTGGGGCCACTATCGCAAATTGCGGACAGTTAAGCATTAAAGCCATTACTCATACTAACAATATCCTTTCTGAATTTCCAGACATAACCCGGCCCCCCCGGCATCCTACGTGAGGTGAAGCACAACACCGTGCATCATATTATAACGACCGACGGGCCGCCAGTCGTGTCTCGGCCGCGTCGCCTCGCGCCTGACAAGCTGAGCGCTGCACAGAAGGAGTTTGCCGAGATGGTGCGAGTCGGGACTGCGCGCCCGTCCAAGAGTCCTTGGTCGTCGCCGCTGCACCTCGCGCCCAAAAAGGATTTGTCATGGAGACCCTGCGGTGACTATAGGGCACTTAATGCCCGTACAGTTCCGGACAGATATCCAGTGCGGCATATAGGGGACTTCAGCCATAACCTGGCTGGCTCCACTATATTTAGCACTATAGATCTTGTCAAAGCATATCAACAGATTCGAGTGGAACCCGCTGATGTCAGCATGACTGCGATTACGACCCCGTTTGGTCTCTTTGAGCTGCCATACATGGGATATGGACTCCGGAACGCTGGACAAACTTTCCAGCGCTTCATGGATGAAATCGTGAGAGGTATGGATTTTTGTTTCCTATATATAGATGACATCTTAGTTTTCTCCCGGGACACTGAAGAGCATGCTACTCACCTTCGTACATTATTCAGGCGTTTGGCTGACTATGGCATGGTTGTCAACCCTGCTAAATGTGTACTTGGAGCCACAGAAGTAATTTTTCTTGGCTACCATGTATCCAAGGATGGTCTGAAGCCTCCGGTGGAGACGATATCCGCTCTCCAGGATTTTTCCCTACCCAAGACCGCCCAAGGTCTTAGAAGATTTTTAGGGATGATCAACTATTACAGACAGTTCTTACCTCATGCTGCTGAGACACAAGCCCCACTCATCGACTTCCTCACAGCTACAAAGCTCAAGGGTGCGAAGCCGATGCCATGGACTCCTGAGCTAGAGAGCGCGTTCCATGCCTGCAAAGCTAGCCTGTCAAAGGTAACACAGGTGGCACATCCGGTACCAAATGCTTCTTTAGCTTTGTTCACAGACGCTTCGGGCACACAAGTGGGCGCATCACTCGAGCAGCAGACTGCCCAGGGCTGGCAACCTCTAGCTTTCTTTAGCAAGAAACTCACCCCGAGTCAAGCGGTTTGGCCTGCCTACTACAGAGAGCTGTTAGCAGTTTATACAGCGGTTCAACATTTCCGTCATATATTAGAGGCACAACACGCCAATATATATACGGACCATAAACCCTTGCTTTATGCTTTCCAACAACGCAGAGAGAAGTTGCCACCCTCGCAGTTAAATCAGCTGACGTTTATTTCCCAGTTCACGACTGACATTAGACATGTCAAGGGAGAGGATAATATAGTAGCGGACACAATGTCTCGCATTGAAGCCATTTCCCTCTCAGATGACTATACCAGCCTTGCCCAAGCTCAACAGGCGGACGATGAGTTGAAGGTTGTTAGGGACAAGTCATCTCTAAAACTAACATTAACTCCAATTCCAGGAACAGACATCACGATCCTGTGCGACATGTCAACCGGCAAGCCGAGACCATACCTGCCGCCGCAGCACCGCCGACCGGTGTTCGAGCGCCTGCACGGCCTGAGCCACCCCGGCGCGCGCGCAACCGCACGCCTCGTTGCCGACCGTTACGTGTGGCCTGGCGTGAACAAGGATTGCCGCACATGGGCTCGTGAGTGCCTTCCGTGCCAAAGGAGTAAGGTAACCCGCCATGTTTCTACCCCACTTGGTGATTTCGTCACTCCAACGGCGAGATTCAAGCATGTACATGTGGACATCATCGGACCGATGCCTGTGTCAAACGGCTACTCATATTGTTTGACAGCGATCGACCGGTTCTCACGTTGGCCCGAGGTATGGCCCATGATGTCCATCACTGCAGAGGAAGTGGCGAATAGGTTCGTAGACGGTTGGATCGCTCGTTTTGGCGTGCCCTCCACTGTCACAACAGACAGAGGCCGTCAATTTGAATCCGTCCTATTTAACAAACTAATGGACCTGGGCACATCCAAGCGTGTACGAACTACTAGCTACCACCCCCAAGGAAATGGGATGATTGAACGCCTACACCGCCAGCTTAAGGCGGCTCTAATGTGCCACAATACCAGCTGGCATAGCGCGCTCCCTACGGTGCTCTTGGGCGTCCGTTCTGCTTTGAAGGAGGACCTGAATTGCTCAGTCGCAGAACTCGTATATGGGGAACCGCTGCGTCTACCTGGAGAATTCCTTGTAGCCAGCTCTAACCCTTCCTACGAGACCGACGACGTAGTTACACAACTACGGGCTAGGATGGCAGATTTACGCCCTACTCCAGCTTCCCGTCATGTGCAGCCCAGGTCATTTGTATTCAAAGATTTAGCAACAACATCACATGTTTTTCTTCGTGACGATACGGTCCGCCGATCGTTACAACCACCTTACACGGGCCCCTATCGGGTAGTGTCTCGCAACCCCAAAACGATGACTATCGACATCGCTGGGAGGCAGACTACTGTCAGTATGGACCGTGTCAAACCTGCCTATATTTCTACTGATATAGACCTTACCGTTCACAGCAATCCTGCCGCACCGGTCCGACCAGCGCTGCCACAAACGCCTACGACGCCGTCCCCAGCACCTCCAGTGCCGACGCCGGCGCCCTCTACGCCAGCACTCTCAGTGCCCTCGCCAGCGCCTATCGCTCCAGTACCTAACGTTGACGTTGTACCTCCAAGCCGGCAGAAGCCCGTTATCACTCGGTCAGGTCGCAAAGTCAGATTTAAAGATGTCCTAGATCTCTAGATACCTACTGTGATTTTTCTTATAATTTTACGTTTAGATATAAACTTCATTGGTCTATGAAACTAAGAAAAGCTTAGAGATGCCATTCCATATTATTATAACTTAGTCTAACTTTATGTGGCTTATGTCAAAGGTTTTCTTCAGCTTTCCACATGTTACTTTAACTTAATTTTAGTTTAGTAGTTCTGTGTTGTAATCCTAGTCCTATATAACTGTACCTAGGTTAGGCATAATATTTTTTTTTTTTTTTATGCACAGCCTTGTTTTCTCCCTGGGGGGGTGGTGTGGCGTCTGGAACACCACTCATTCACCCAGGCAGAAAATCCTAGCATGTAAAGCTAACCTTATATTTTTGTGTAATAGCCACACAGTGGCCTGGCCCTCGTTAGAAGGCCAGGCCACTGATTGGTGGATGCAGCCGCAAGCCATTCCGATTCACTCTGAACGGAACGCATGAATGGAGGCAGTATAAAAGCGCTTGCTGAGCTGAATTCACTCTCTTTCTTTTCTCTTCCTTCTGCCTGCGCATAACATAAGATATACCTGCTGTTACTGTAAGCATTCATCACTCAAAAAAGGATTTCCGTTCCTTTTGGAAGGCCACTAACAAATTGAAACCTTTGGGTGGCCACCCGGCTAGCGTAGAGGGCGTTAGCGATCCAAAAATCATAGCCAACCTCTTTAAAGACAATTTTGTTATCAAATCGGCTTTAGGCTCAATGAAGTTGGGGAGGCTCAATAGTGAGACCGATATTGAGAGCGTGGGTCCCAGCCTTACCGCCAAGGACATTGCTCAAATTATTAAATCAATGTCTAGAGGTAAATCACCCGGGTACGACGGTCTCTCTATCGAGCATCTCCAGCATGCAGGTCCCCACATATCGCGAGTGTTGGCCATGTTTTATACCCTGTGTATTAGGCATTCTTATCTGCCAGATAACCTAATGCGAACGATCGTTGTACCTATCGTCAAAAACAGGACGGGGGACCTGGCAGATAGGAATAACTACAGACCCATCTCGTTAGCAACAATCATGGCAAAAATACTTGATAGTGTGCTTAATTCACAGTTAAAGAGTCATGTAAAACTGCATGATAACCAATTAGGTTTCCGACCACAGTTATCTACAGAATCTGCGATTCTGTGTCTTAAGCACACTGTCAGGTATTATACCAAAAGTAAAACCCAGGTGGTAGCCTGTTTCCTCGATCTATCTAAGGCTTTTGACCTGGTTTCCTATGACCTACTATGGAAGAAGCTGGAAAATACCAGTTTACCGCAGGAAACCATTCGCATATTTAAGTACTGGTATGGAAACCAGGTCAACAGTGTTAGATGGGCTAACGCGCAGTCTGATGAGTACAGGTTGGAGTGTGGGGTGAGACAGGGAGGGCTGACCTCACCTACGCTATTTAACCTGTATGTAAACGGGCTAATCGAGGCGCTCAGCAGAACCCATGTTGGCTGCCATGTAGGTGGAGTTTGTGTTAACAACATAAGTTACGCGGACGACATGGTGCTGCTGAGCGCGTCGGTGTGTGGGCTGCGTAAGCTGCTGAAAATTTGTGAAACGTATGCAACAAATCATGGCCTTAAATATAATGTTGCTAAGAGCCAGTTCATGATATTTGAGTGCGATCGCAAGAAAACAGTGGAAGTTCCTACCATTTGCCTCAATGGTACCCCTATGGATAGAGTGGACCATTTCAAGTACTTAGGCCATGTGATCGCGACCGACCTCAAAGACGACCTGGACATGGAAAGGGAACGAAGGGCCCTGTCGGTCCGGGCGAATATGATCGCCCGCAGATTTGCAAGGTGCTCTAAAAAGGTGAAAGAAACTCTGTTTAGGGCGTTTTGCACCTCCCTCTATACCTGCAATCTGTGGGAGCAGTATACGCAACGGGCATATGGGGCCCTTAGGGTCCAGTATAATAATGCGTTCCGGGTGTTGATGGGACTGCCTCGTTTCTGTAGCGCATCAGGGATGTTCGCGGCGGCGCGTGTGGACTGTTTTTATACGAGCATGCGTACGCGCGCAGCATCCCTGGTGCGCAGGGTGCGCCGCAGTCCCAACAGCATTCTGCGCATGATAGCGGACAGGGTTGACTGTCCCTACATGTCGCACTGCGAGGGACTACACTCCCCTGTCAGTGTTGTTTTGTTTTAAATGTAAGTTTAGCTGTAACTACTAACCCCCTAGTTTTGTAAATTCTACTAACAACATGTGTCCATGGTTACACGAAATAAAAATTTCATTTCATTTCATTTCACCTGGTCTGTACCTATTATATCTCTATATGTTGTGCATTAAACCACTTGAAGAATCCCACTGCGTTTGCTCATCTGATCACCACCATCATCCCAGCATCCACTAAACATATATTTTATTTTATGTGTTTCAAGGCCCTTGTACAATAGTCAATATCCTTTAATGCTACATTAAATTATTTTGTACAAAAATGGTTTTTTTTTTCAAGTAATAATTATGCTAATTTGTTTCTGTGAATGTACTCTGCACTATGCCAAAGTTAACGGAAATTTCCGTGAGCACCCTGTTTATGCATATCATTTATAAATGGGAAATAAAGTTATTTTTATACAAACTGAATACTTAATTGTCGTCACAAAACTGACACTGAGTTAATTTTTGTTTCACAACTCACGCTAATTGGGTACACGCATTTTTGAAAATCCCCAGTTACTAAATATTACAAATAATACCACATATTGATCGATCTTATCGAACTTTAATCAACTATAAAGAGTAACAAAAACAAAAGATAGATAACATCTTCTGGATAACAAATTTATTCGTAATAAACTAACAGTTATATCTAGATAACACCACCACCACCATTTTGAGAATTTAAAAAAGATCAACAAACTTTTGCTTTCATGTTTACTTCTAACTTAAAGTATAATATAGGTCAGGAAACGAGAAGGTATAGAAAGAAATGCTTGGAACACAATTTTTGCCTTCGTATCTTTGTTTGGACTAGTTAGGAGATAAAGTCCTTGCCCGTAGTCCTTGACCCGGAGGGGGAGAGGGGTTTGAAGGTCCCTGTTTTCGGTTTTGCGCTTATATCTGGGAAACTTCGCGACCTAGCGACATGACTACTCGTACTCTTACAAAATGAAAGCTAATTAAATTTGCTAAAAGTTTTATTCGATCAAGTTTTGCGATATCTTGTATAGTTTTCGAGATGCTCTTGAAAGTCTGTAATTTTGGAAAACAAAAACTACCTTCTTTATCTTTGGCGGCTATTCTTCATCAACCTCAAGCACGAAAGTAGCAGAGCATCAAAGGCGCTATCGACTCAGCAAGTCTGTTCACATACATTGCACCGAAGACACCGAGATGAACGTCAAACAAGAAGAGGTTTTGTTTGACGTTTATCTCGGTGTTTTTAGTGAAATGGAGGTCAACAAACTTGCTGATAGCTAGCGCCTTTGACAATCTGCTACTTTCGTGCTTGAGGTTGATGAAGAATAACTGTCAAGGTATAAGAAGATAGTTTTTGTTTTCCAAAATTACAGACTTTCAAGAGCAAATATCTCGAAAACTATACAAGATATCGCAAAACTTGATCAATTGAAATTTGTAGCAAATGTAATTAGCTTTCATTTTGTAAGAGTAGTCTTGTGGTGATACATAGTTTCTGAGATATAAGCGTAAAATCGAAAACTGGGACCTTCAAACCCCTCCCCCCCGGCTCAAGGGCTACTTTTGATATGTTGATCTCCTAACTAGTCTAAACAAAGTTACGAAGTCAAAAATTGTGTCCCGCTACACTTCTTTTTGAGCATTCATTTCCTGACTTTAATATCAATTAACATTATTATCAAAACCCTAATCTTTCAGTTTCGCTTAAACATGGGCCGACTACGAGTACAATAGAAAAAATTAAAATTTGTCAGTGGTAAAAGTATCGTTGTTGATCAAATACCCGCTGCTCAAGAGCTTGCTGTACACAAGTTCACCATCTTCATTTCTCAGTTCTACTTGGGGCAGGGAGTTTTCATATGTAATGATTTTAGTCTGGAATGGTCCCTTATCCAAGAATGTTTCGATAAATTTAGATGACACAATATTGATGTCAACGTGAGGCTTTATCTTTACATCGAATAAATTAGCCTGTATACTTGCTGGCGGCAATTTCAACCATTCCTCGCCTATTTCTTTCACCTTTGTTATAGGAACAACTTCAGTGTTTCCATAATCGACGTAACGTACTTTAACAAGCCCTTTTGATTCACTGTATCGTTGTATACAAGCTCTGTACCAGGCAGCTTGACCATTTTCTTCATTGAACAGTGCAATGCAAGGTTTGTCTTCGTATGTGCCGTCCAGTGACCAGCTTTTTGCAGAGACTCAAACATCTCTTCGTACACTAAATTATTTTCATCGTTGTGGACAACGGCTAATTCTAAAATATCTAATGCATTTATTGTAACTATGTTAGATAAGAATTCTTCATCATCACTTTTACCGTACGCTAGTATTTTTTCTTGTTTTTGCTGACCTTCTTGTTCCATGAGCAGAAGATTCCAGTCAGTATTTTCGTAAGACTTTGCATCGAAGGAACAGTCGTAGATCGCGGACAGCGTTTCCGAGCTGTCTCCGTCATCGTCATCCGTCATGTAATCGGACCCAGAGTCGGATATCAAGTCTTCATTTCCCTTTTCCTTTAATGCTACGTCAGGCGCGAATTTCTTAATAACGGCTTTAGAGCCGTCAGTGTATTTGGCCACATTGAAATCGACCAGGTGATCGTTTATCCGTAATTTGTCGTAATTCATCTCAATAGGTATGAGGTCACCGACGGGTTCTCTGGCCACTTTGACCAAACACTGTTTTTCTACAAGCGTTTTGTAAATGTAATCTAATGTCGTTATATCCCATTGATTGCCTATTGGACGGATTCGGGCCAGTATGCACTTGTGGGCCTGTATTGGAATTTGATGCAGTGATATGCTTTTCCTCATATTGAGGAACGAGCATATTTCTTCATTGCCGTAACGTCGACTACGGCAATGAAGAAATATGCTCGTTCCTCAATATGAGGAAAAGCATATCACTGCATCAAATTCCGATACAGGCCCACAAGTGCATACTGGCCAAGCAAGAGGACGTTTGATCTGAAATAAATGTCTTTACGTTAATATTGGAGTCTGTCCGACTATATTCCCTTAATCAAAAAAATTGCTGAGAAACCTATATTTATTTTGAAAGGCCTAACGATTGATTTGCCACACGTCGACTTAAGGATGACTCACGCTCATCGTGGGTGATGTGTCGAGAGCTCCATGATCCGCCTATAGAAGCGGTCCCGAGCTGGAAAGCCCCCATGGTGTTCTGGGGTGCTGACAGTGTAGTGTGTAGGGCACCATTCCCTCCAACCTACGTGGGCCCGCAAGGACAATGTTGACAGAGTTCTGGATGTGTGCAGATGCGTTCCCAGAGCTCTGTCTTAAAGCGAGTGATGGAACACCCCAGGGGTTTTAGTCCGTGGGAGTCGGACATACCCATTCGGCTTCTCTCGAGCCGGGTGGGATCCATAATGGATTTCCCCTGGGTACAAAAAAAAAAAAAGGATGACTCACGCTAGGACGGGCCGTGTCCGGCCCGGGCCGTTTTCTAGGAAAAACAACGGCGTTTTTGCGCGGCCGAGCGACGGACGAGACTCGGAAGCGGCTCGGTGTCGGTCGGCACGGCCCGGCCGTAGCTCGGCCGGGCTTTGGAATGTTGGGCGTATAAGCATATTTTAGGAATAGTATTATTTTTACTGTTTGATGATTGAAAACTATAGATTTAAAAAAATCGGTTCTGGCGCTTTTCCGGCCGCTGACGCGGCACGCTCGCTTTGCTCGCTCGGCTCGCGCGCTACGGTCGCGGTTCATCCTAACACCTCCTCGCTTCGCTCGTCGTCGTACCTACACCGACCTGCCTTAGGGTTAAGAGTAGTTTAAAGTTTGTAATCAAGGGACTAGCGAGCGAGATGATTCAAATATGCAGGAATAAAGTAAAATTCGTTCACTAGTAAAATTCATAAATACGTAATAAATAAACATGATTCTATACTTAAATAGATAATTGTATTTACATAAATAGATTACATGAATAGGTTTCCTTTTCATTAAAACAAGAAAGGGATGTAGTGTATCTGTGCATTACGCTTACTAGTTACATTACTAGTGCGCATGCGTTACGATGACGTCAGTCATGGCCCGACCGTTGCTGGGAGTGGTAGCCTGTGATGATGCGTTGGCTAGCCAAGATATACAGATATACCCTTAGAATCGGCAAATAAGTGAATACTACACTTAGTGTGGGACGCCACGTGCGTCAGCACCTTCGCGGCATCCCATATTAACCGGACTACCCGCGCGGCCGGGGCAGCAGCCGAATTTTAGGCCGCATTAAAGCGACAAAAGTACGCTCCCCTAACATCAGGCTATATTTTTGTACCCCTGGCGGTAGAAACTGCGGGTTGCTGGGGATCGGACGCAAAGAAATTTGTCCGGGACATTAGGCCGTCAGCTCAGGCAAAAAGGTGAGGATCCCCGCTCCGAGTCGTTTCTGGTGCAAAGGTTGTCTTTAGCCATTCACCTCCCGCATACCCGCCCGACCCCTCTGACACCTTTGCGGCGCTACTAGTAGCTAACATCAGAATCGTTAACTGATTTTTTCTACTCCTGTACCGTTATCTGTCATTTATATAGGCTGTAGCTCAAATACAATGACACCACTAATAAGTCGTCGAAAAACTCTATGCTCTATGGCCCAAAAAAGTACTGTTTAGCGTACTTTTTTGGTTCATACATTTTTCATAAAAGCACTGTTTAACTTTTTTTTAATCGGCCGCTATATTGCAGTAGTGCTTCATAAACAAACATTTCGAAATGTAAGTATTTATTTACGATTTAACATTTGTATATTATCAATTATTTACTAAAATCATCATCTATTGTGTGTTAAATTACATTTTTTATAAATTATTGGTATTATTTATAAAAATAAACAGTTAGAATTCGGTCCGGGTCCGGATTCGGTTTGGTTCGGATGACAAGTGCACACAAATTAAAATCAAAACAAACCAATAAGCAAGAGGTGTCACATTTCTGATTTCCCACCAAAATACAGTTCAAACAAAGAGAATATAAACACTACGTTAAGAAGAGACGGAACTTAGTACAACGTATTTATTCTGAAAACAGCGCTTTGATTGCCAACCTAACAGACATACTTCATCTTTTATTTTTATGTCATACCTGTTTTATGAAATTATACTCCGTGAACCACTTGTTTTAACCATAGCAACATAATTTTTCCGCTTCTTTATGTTGGCAAACAAGACACGGTCTTCTAGTACACATTTTTTTTCTATTAAGTTTCAAGAGACTGAGTTCAAAATGAAAAGACGAAAGATGATAAACTATTAGTCCTGAAGGCCTACCGCGAACGGCATTCGAAGTTTTCCCTCTCTGTCGCACTTAGGTACGAACTCGTAAGTATGACAGAGAGGGGCAACTTCGAATGCCTTTCGCGGTAGGCCCTCTGAACTATTAAGATTTGTTTCGTGTTTGTGAAGACAAAAGTGTAGGGTAGAGGAACCAAAAGATGAACGTTTAAGCGACTATCCCAACTTTACAATTTTTTTTCGAGGAGTGGTGATTTAGTTTGTTTACATTTAATTTAAAAAAAAAAAAAAAAAAGCACGCTGCATGAAAATTTATGTTTATGTTTATATTGACCATTAATTGAAGCCTATATTTTGTTACACCTTCGGGTAAGACATAGCGATACCAAGCTGCATTTATAACATCTTTATAACCTGTGTTTTGACAAATAAATACTTTGAACTTTGAACTTTGAACTTTATACGATTTCGTATATAGTCGAGATTAGATATGACTATTTTAAACCATCCTATTAGAATACAGTATTTTATTAAAAATGGTTTTATGCTGAAGTATGTCATTTTGCCCAGAAGATGAACACTGTGCCCAATAGTTGAACATTTTGACACCAATAGTTGAACGAAGTAAAACCTAACACCGCGCAGCCTCTGACTTTTGGTCTAGTTATTATATAATCATTCTTATAGCTATTTATATTAGTTAACAATCACAATATTTATACTAAACACAGAATAAAACCGTTCAAATGTACCCTTTTCAGATGGTTACAATTATAATAGATTATTTTTTACATATAAATCATTAAAACATTTTTTTATTAATTTATCATTAGATTAAAATAGATAAATTGTTGGGTTTTATATGTATAAGTCAGATTTCATATTTATTACGTATCTTTGTTATTAAGATGTTCATTGTACAAACCCTTGCCTAAAACTTGAACGAATAAATTTTGTTCGTTCATGTATTGGGCACGATGGCAAAGTAATGAACGGACTAAATTTAACAAAGCGTTCACTTATTGGATTCGAAGCCAAAAGTTGAACGAACTAATTTTATTCGTTCATCTTCTGGGCAGCGGTTCTTTGTTAAACAATCGTGCTTTTCATAGTAAAACAAAGCCCAAAATAACCGTGTTGCGAATGGATACTCACGTTCAACTTTTAGTTCAAAAATCAACAGTTAAAAAACGATTAATTTGAGCCATAAAAGTTTTATGTACCTTTTCAATAAGAATTTATATAAGCATTTGAAAAAACTATACCTAGCCCAGTAGATGAACGCCGTTCATCTATTGGCTCAGGTACAAAAAGTTGGAACCGTTAGTTGAACGCTAAATATCTCTTAAATTAACAATAAATACGCAATTTGTGATAGATACTCCATTAAAGGCATTAATCAAGAATCTATATCACGCAAAACAATCTGTTTAAGAGTGCTCTTCAAAAAAGCGCTCGCTCAGAATTCGGTATTTTGACAGGCGTAGTGCTTTTGTGTGTGTAAATACTACTACCACCCACACAAACGTACCTAACCCCCACATGCACAGCTAGATCGCACCAGCCGCGGGTGCCGTCCCTTTCTAGCTATATGTAAGTGCGATCGGGATAGAACTAACCGCGAAGCTTGCCGATGCAAATAGCTGTATAGCGCACCGTTGGAATTCGCTCCGTGACCGATATTGATACTTGCACTAAAAAGTGGTAAACATTACTTCGCTAACATGATGCTCTAACTTGAACAAAGTAAGTATTTGATTTTTGTGCACATGTTTTCTATTTATATTAAAATACTATGACAAAGTATATTCATTCTTTTTTACTAGCTTTATATTAACTTGCACTGTTCGTATGTATGTAAATATGTAAGTATGTAAGTTGTCCGTCAAAATTTGTAATTCATTTTTCAGTCACTTCCCGTTATCCAATTGAGCTGAAATTTTGCATGCATGTGTATATCGCATGACAATGCAATATTATGATGATTTGGAGCTGATCTAATGCTGAAGCAGGAAGTTGGCCATAGGAACTCCGCAATAAAACGACACAACCCTATCGAGTTTGGGCTCGTTATAATCGTCTCAATGAGTTGTTGATGATGGTATGCAGAAAAGTACAGTCGGCAATAAAAGCTTGTACCAAAAATTAACATTTTGACAGCAACTTATTTTTGTATAAAATAAACTAACAAGTTTTAAAGTTGTCAGTAATAAGAATAATAATTTGCTGTCTGGCACTACTACTTTCTAGCCGTGTAGTACTGTCGGGTACTACAGAGTGGACTACAATATTCTCTGGGCAAAACTGGAGGAAGCAGATATTCCGGGTGATTGTACAGGCTTGTTGAGGTACTGGTACCAAAACCAATTAAACCAGGTGAGATGGGCCAGGACTTTGTCCACAGATTACAGGTTGGAATGTGGAGTACGGCAGGGGGGCCTGACGTCTCCTAAACTGTTCAACTTTGACTTATGTCAATTAGTACTGCAGTTCTTTTTAGGGTTCCGTAGCCAAATGGCAAAAAACGGAACCCTTATAGATTCGTCATGTCCGTCCGTCTGTCTGTCTGTCTGTCCGTCCGTATGTCACAGCCACTTTTTTCCGAAACTATAAGAGCTATACTGTTGAAACTTGGTAAGTAGATGGGTCATTGTCAGATTTAGGTTCGCGTCTCTTCGGTGGACATTGCCAAAGTTAAGGGCTATAAAGCCTAATTTTTGGTTGATCTCTGAATCCGCATAAACGGCGTTGCCCCTTCTATAATCCTATGAGATAAAAACATATTATATGTGAGCGTAAGCCCGTAACTTTTGACCACCGGAAAGATGATTTTTGTTTTTGTGACTGACAATGACCCAGATGTATTCTGTGAACCGCATTAAGATTTTCACACAAAAATCGAAAAAAAAACATTAAGTTTTAGGGGTCCCGATACTCAGAACTGAAACTGAAAAAAAAATTTTTTATCAAACCCATACGTGTGGGGTATCTATGGATAGGTCTTCAAAAATGATATTGAGGTTTCTAACATATTTTTTTTCTAAACTGAATAGTTTGCGCGAAAGACACTTCCAAAGTGGTAAAATGTGTGTCCTGTAACTTCTAAAATAAGAGAATGATAAAACTAAAAAAATATATATATGATGTACATTACCACAGATGTATGAATATATTATATAGTATTCTATGCTCTGAGTACATTACCATGTAAACTTCCACAGAAAATTGGTTTGAACGAGATCTAATAAGTAGTTTTTTTTAATACGTCA
The DNA here is from genome assembly GCA_963854355.1 of Epinotia brunnichana. Taxonomy (NCBI): domain Eukaryota; kingdom Metazoa; phylum Arthropoda; class Insecta; order Lepidoptera; family Tortricidae; genus Epinotia; species Epinotia brunnichana. The sequence continues at coordinate 39,064,985 of OY977935.1, read as the reverse complement.
TAAATCGTTAACCGCAATTTATTTCACGGAACCCTTCATGTGCGAGCCCGACTCGCACTTGGCCGCTTTTTTTTTAAATGTATAATAATAATTGCTAACATAGTTTTAAGTTTATTTTGTTACTAACAGTATATGCACTATCACATGGTCTGAAATAAAACTATTGAATTGAATTGAATTAAACGAGGATTTGAAAGACGATAAGGATATTGACCGGGAGAGGAGGGCCTTATCAGTCCGCTGCAACATGCTGGCACGCAGATTTGGTAAGTGTAGCAACGAAGTCAAAGTGACATTGTTCAATGCATTTTGTCAGTGTTTCTACACTTGCCAACTGTGGTCTAAATTTATGCGAAAGTCGTACAGCACCATGAGGGTGCAATATAATGATGCATTTCGCACGCTCATGCGGCTGCCGCGCTACTGCAGCGCGTCCAGCATGTTCGCTGAGGCGCGGGTGCCAGATTTCTTCGCCGTAATGAGGGCGAGAGTTGCCGCTTTCTGGGACAGGCTGGGGCGCTCTCAGGACGAGATCCTCAAGGTCATCTACAACGACCTGGAGAGCCCTATTTTCCGATATTGGCTATCTGTGCATGATGAAATATTTAAGAACTTCACTTAGGCGTCAGATAGCTAACAATTGTGCGTGGAATTATAAATCTGGTATCTAAGAAATTTCTCTAACCTTGGTCAACCAATATGGAAAACGCAAATCCGTTGAAGAGAGCAATGGTGGAAGAAAATAAATGGCTCTTTAACGGTTTAGAAAACGGCCGAAGGGGCACAATCAATTCAATCAAATTAAAATGCCTGACTGGTAGAGAATGCCTAATGGCATTAAGTCCGCCATTTTTACTTTCCGTTGTATAGTGCAATAAAGTTTAATTAAATAAATAAATCAAGAGTTTACAGAGCAGCATTTGATCTTAATTAAATAGCTATGCCGTACAATCATCATTGCAGCGGTTGGTATCTAAGAAATTCTTAGACTTAGCTTAGGGCCTGGAGGCAACATACCAACGGAACTAGTAATGTGCAAAGAACGAAAGTTTCTTCCTACATTACCCAGTTTTGAACGAAGACTATTTTTTCTTTGTACATTACTAGTAATGTAACTCAGTAATGTACGAAGAACAAGGGGATCATTTTTTTGATGTTTTAGTTTAACATTTTAATTTTAATTAAGTATCTTGTCAAACTTGTATTTGTATTTTGGGTTATGTTTCGCCTGTGAATAAATGATTTATTATTTATTATGTATGTCTTTCCCGCTCACGGGACAATGATGTCCCGGACCTTTGGGAGGCGTGCGTGGGGCTAGGTACCTACAAAGTACCAACTGAGCCAACACGTAGAGGCCCTTTTGACAATTTAATGAAATGCAAGGAGTACACCGAGCGGATGCTGTCCCTGCCCGTGTCATGGGACGCACACAGAGACAGCACCCGCTAGGGTGTATAGGGACTATTGCTGGTTGATGGAATTTAAAGAAAACGGGTTATTGGGTGAAAATGATGGACTAGTGGCTGGGCTATTGGGTGAAACATCGGACGCCTGCCTAATAAACTGTCTCATTTTTTATCTCTGGCAGACGGTGACTCGCCAACTGCTAGATGGGCCCCTATTATTAGCGACATTAAAAAATTGCCTAAGGGCAACACCAGTCAGAGAGGCTGGGGGGGGTAGAGAGGTGGCACTGGACTTTAAACATATAGCCAACTCGCCACTTAGGTGTCCAAATCTACCCTCGAGCAACAGCTCTTGCGACTTTACTCTGGACAGCCAGTTAAGGCAAGCCAGAGGTGGGGGGCCTGTCCAACCAACCACCCGATCGGCTCAGCCTGACCACAGGACACCCCCAGGGGCACTCAGGTACGTAGGGTCGCTACTCCCTAACAGCCCGCCACAAACTGCCTTACGTTGACTGATTATTATTATTATTATGTCAATCACTCGTTCAAATTGAAAATGCCTCGTAAATCTACTGTTGGTAAATGGTTAGAAACGTACCCGGAACTGGTTTATAAAGAACAAGATTCCGTGATACACTGTTCTGTTTGTTATGTTAATTTGAAACAGTTCAAAAAACATAATATCAAAAAACATGTATCAAGTGATTCACATCGTAAGAAAAAAACCGGCCAAGTGCGAGTTGGACTCGCGCACGAAGGGTTCCGAACCATTATCTATAAAAACGGCAAAAAAATCACGTTTGTTGTATGGGAGCTCCCCTTAAAAAAAAATATTTTGTTTTCAGTATTTGTTGTTATAGCGGCAACAGAAATACATAATCTGTGAAAATTTCAACTCTCTAGCTGTCACGGTTCTTGAGATACAGCCTGGTGACAGACAGACGGACGGTCGGACGGACAGCGAAGTCTTAGTAATAGGGTGCCGTTTTACTCTTTGAGTACGGAAACCTAAAAACGTGTACCTGGTAACAAAGAAGAATTTTACTGAACTGAACTGATTAAATGTAAAATTGTTAACTATTAATTTTTCATTGATTTCATTGCAAATCTCTATTTAACATTTTCAGAAAAGTTATCTAAAAGAGATCGGTCTTTAGCGATAAGACCGCCTGTTGTTTACCTCTACTTTTAATCTTCTTTGATATGTTGTGTTGTGTTCTATAATGTATCGACAAAATATTTGTATCAGAAGTCGATAAACGAGAAGTCCCCATGACAGCTCAAAATGTTACGAGAATTCCGATGACTGGACTAACTAGTAAATAAATTAAATCTGTCAAGTATCACGATCACTCGTACAATAATAATTGACTATAGAACGCGTAGTTTAGACAAAAGGATCCAACCCACAAGACATCACCATTGAAATGTATGACTTTTGTTTTAGGTAGAAGGTTCAATTTTAAATGTTACGTATCCGGTGGGTTTGAGCCTTTTCGCTACACTACGTCATATATGGCAGCTATGCAATTCATAACTTGTCTCGATTAGCCTCACGAATGTATCCCCAGTATAGTTTGACCCCGAGGTTGGTAACAACTATGCCTAGTCGGAGATCAAAATAATATTATTTTATCTGAACAGTGGCCGGTTAGCTTCGTGAATAGCCACAAATAAACACACTACACGTCTGTCTCGGAGGGCTATTCAGCCGGTACTGAGATATATTCCCGCGCGACGGTAAATTTATACTAGTTTTGAATAATTATTTATAAATATAAATTTTGATAAAAGTTATATTTTTTGGACTGGATCTTGTTGGTACAAGCATGAACTTTAATGTTGTGTAAGATTCAATACAAAAATAATTCAACAATAATGAGAAAATCCTTGAGTTTTCAGTACGATTTTGTTGACAAATATGGTGTAATTGAGAACAGTTTACATATATATACGTGCAGAATAAGGAAAATTCGAGGCGGCTAGGCGCAATGGCAACATATTACGCTAGTGAAAATAGAAAAAAACAAGTAGGTTCTCATATAACATCATGGAGTATTAGGGGCTCAAACTTATGACTCTGCGCTCTCTTCAGAAAACTACTGTCGGTAATCGGGTATTTTTGGTTAAAGTATTCAGTTCTTCGTAAATTGGAGGCGGCTAGGACCAATATGAGGAGTTTACCTATGCAAATAAGTAATCAGGATCTAGATAAAGCTCTCCGTTTCTTAGAATTACAACGTCAAAAATCCGTCATTCTCGCTTATTCCTGACCAAAAAACGAGCGCCCTCTTAACGGCCCAACTTAATACTAAATTAACCGAAGTTTAGGTAAAGTCGCCAATAGGTGGCGCTAGTAGTATGCGTTTTAGCCTCTTAAAATTACTTTAATAAATTATTTTAATGCATAAATAGTATCTAAAAAATATCATAAAACGCATGCTACCACTATTACTAAGTTTCATTACTATTTGTAGAATTGGTTTTAGTTGCAAGATTTGCCGCTAGATGGCTCTTTACCTTGTGACAAACAGGCTATTAAGATTTTTCCTAGTTTAATGGGGAGGCCTGAGCCTCGATGTTTGAATCATCCTCAGCTACCATAGAGTAATATATATATACTGAGATAGAGTAATCACTCGTCGTCACCTTATAGCGCCATCTAGATAGAATAGCTCGAACTAAGCGTAAAGCGCCCTGTAGACATGGCTCAATTTAGCCACGTGTATAGCGGCTTTAACAGATGTATGGGTACGGATAGCTGCGCTAGTATAATCGGTATATGAGTGGATTGCAAGAAAATTGTACATAGTTGACGAAAGTTGCGCAGCATTAATAAAGCGCCGATTAAATTAAGGCCTTAACTATGTACAATTTTATTGCAATCCACCCATATATCCAATATTTATAAGTTATTTTCAGCATTTGTGTTTATAATTCCGCCATTCGTTCAGTAGGTAGGTAAAGGTTACATATTTATAGTATCACAATAACGACAAAATAATAAATACCTAGTAGGTATTCTAATAAAAGTCATAAATAAGTACATGTAATTTTACAATTATATACCGAACTCATGACAGAAATTGGGAATACACGGTTAATTGCTTTTTGGGCATGATGAAACCAAATACACAAACGTTATAAAGGAAAGCCATTCATAAAATTTATAATTGTTTATTTGAGGATAAAAGTTAGAGAATAAAAAGGGTCATTATTTTACTTGTATAGATAGTACTTTTCCAAAGGGGATGCAAAACTATTAAATAAAATATTTTGAATTCGTAGAGATCTCTAGCCACATCTTTTTCAACATCTACTAATTTATATTCTATAAGACTTCAGTATTGATAACGCATTGTTTAAAATATACCTACTTTAATGATGAAAATTATAATCTAGACATGCGGCAGCGTGTCCAGCCAAGTTCAAAGCCAAAAGGAACTCGCTGGAACTGATTGACATCTTTCTCGAAGTTAGTCCTGCCTAACTGGACAGTCTGATACATAATCGTCTACTACATCAAGCGTACAGTGTCCGTTTGTACCTATGCGTAATGGGATTTAAGTAATACATGAGCATTTATCATGATCTTCATATTTACAATGTTCATCTTTAGAACTCGCTTAGAGGCTTTACTGAGGTCATCGAGCATCGTACCTACTCAAGTCCTCTATGGTTTCAGCCAATACTTATCGTCAGTATCGAAGGAACCATCAACGGCGATTGATGTACTCGCCGTTGATGTTGATGCCTAAATAGCCGTCTCCAGTCCAGAGTCTTGAAAACATCCTCCAGTGTAGGGATATAAGAGTTTTGGACAAAACAACATTTCCTTGCCTGACTCCCTGCTGCAGTGCAGTGGTGGTTTCGAGTTCCGGACTTGGAGTCGGAATGACATAGTGACAATTGACTATATAAAAATAATATAACAAAGCAATGAAAATAACCCAATTTTTTTAGGACTACCTAATAAATTAAAATAAATGTCCTCAGCAGAGACATTCTTTGTAACACTTTTTCGTGGACCTTGTTTGGAGTAGGTATGAGAATATTAATATTAACTAATGAAAACATTAATACAGTCTATCTGCTATTTCTTAATACAGCAGTTCACGTCCGTCACATGGAATATGTGTGGGGTGCATATTGTAATCCTGAGCCGTAGGCCCGTCGCCTGCACTCGAGGGAGGTCGGATCCAGGAAGGTACGTGTATAGGTATGTGGCGAGGGATGGGCATGTAGCCAGTGACCAGCCTCTCTGGCTCCAACCGTCAAATCCTTGTGCTAAGTACCTGGACTTGTACTGCGGCTCGGAATAGATTTGTACGTCAAATCACAGTAAATATAGTCCCTGATTCTTTGAGCTTTTGGATTCTCTAGGAAACTTTCTTTCGTGATGTTCAGTTTAAATCTGAAAACAAGAAAAACATTGTAAGGTACGAGAGTATTCACGAGATGCCGGGGCAGGCCTATAAGTATTAAAGGTATCAGTGGCAGCAATGTATAGAGCCATTATAGAGCACTCTGCACTTTTGTCACTGGCGACGCCGCTTGGCACGATTGTTCCTTGGCGTCCTAGCTACGTGATCAACCTCTGGCTAGTACCCAAAACAAGGGGGAGGGAGAGAGAAGGCCATCTCCTGAGTTCTGGTCTCTGCTATATTTCTGCCTACCTCTAGGTCAAGTTTGGTATCATGTTCGTATAATTTAGGAATGCGCGCATTCATTAATATATTTAACTTTTTCTGCTGGCCATACAAAAAATCAGAAATATGCAAGTTTTGAAAATTATCAAAAAAGTTTGTCCTTTTATCTATTATGATCGTACTTTAAGGGTTTTGTAGAATAAAAAAATACTGTAATAGTATAATATTATAAATAATAGTTGTCATTATAAAAAGTAACACTTGAATAGTAAGTCTTAACTAAAAACTCTCTGAAATGATGATGGGATAAAAAAAACTATCGCGCGAAGTAACGATGGATGTAGGTGGCATACTTAATTAGGACCGGTCATTTGTGGCACTGTGTGCCCCTTTTGTCTGAGCCGACGGCCTATGTCGTGCATAAGTAGCTTCGCGTCCACCGAAACCCCAAATGTTTCCACCCCCTTTGCTTTGGGGAGCATATTTTTGCCGCTTCATCGTTGCTTGAGTCTCGGCAGCAGCTTCAGCCGCGCGTGTAGTGCGACTAATATATGGGTGGCGGCGAATGTGCTGACACATGTAGCATCCCACACCAAACACCCTCTCATATAATATAATAATATTCAGTGTAAATGTGTTATTATTTTCGATTCGTTTGTAAAATTCTTTGCAAATCAAGAGTTGCCAACCTGATTTTATCTAAACCTACTAATATTATAAACCGAAAAAGTATGTGAGATTCGTAAGTTCGTGTGTAATGGGCAATCTCCGGAACCACTGGACCCATTTCCAAAATTCTTTCACCTGCGTACCTATTGTTGGACTTTTTGAAAGGATACATAGGTAATGTTTTATCCTGCGGGTTTGCCTGCGTTTTTTGCAACACGCGGGCGAAGCCGCGCTCTTGTGTCAGTGGTTTCAGCTTTGTACCTATTGATGAGCAAACTCGAAATCATCATCATCATCATCATCATCATATCAGACGAAAGAAGTCCACTGCTGGTCATATGCCTCCCCCGAAGAGTGCCAAAGTGACCGGTCCTAAGCCACCCGCATCCAGCGAACTACCACGATCTTCACCAGGTCATGCAGGGCTGTTATTCGGAACGCGCTAATGCGCCTCACTTCACCCGTTACGCCTCACGAAACTAGACCTCTAGCTACACTAAGACAAGTAACCTACTACAACTCGCGGCGGCAAGATATAAGGACTTGTAGGTGAACGGTGAGGTGAGGTTAAAACAAGCTACATAACAGCGGGACAGTCCACATTGTTGGGGATCTACCCGCCGCGCCGCGCTGCGCCTTCCGGTATGTGGCCGCCAACTCGCCACTCGAGAGCTTTTCCACCCTAACAGCCATCGTGCATCAGTTCTACGTGCAGAGAGCCCCGTTCACTGCCACTTAAGTTGAGAGATTCAGAGGGAACCGTGGTAAACCGACTGCGGATACCGTACCTGCTTTTGCGCTGGTAGGTACTGGGAAGTGATTGTTTTCTTCAGTGGCTTGCAAAACACCGGAAACTTAAGCTCGAACCTGAAAATCAACAATAGTTACAGCTTTGCATGAGAATAAATTGATTACCTGGTGTAAGGGTGTTTGTTCTTCTAATAACACTTAAGAATAATTTACAAAAGAATATTTGCTATGTTTGTAAACTTCTCCAAAAAAGGGACCACGGACCACGCACTATCTTTTTACATTTTCCTCCTTTTTTGTGACACGGGGCTAGTCAAACCACGGAATAAATAATAGTACTAAGTACGTACAGAAAGTTCTCTGTTAAGAAACCCCCTGTTTAGGTATGCCGAACGAGCCTAAACGTGGCCATCCCTTTCTATCGCATTCAATGCGCTGCGATAGAACACGTGCGTGCCGTAGCAGGCGGCGCTAACATACCGGCCGGGGCCGGTAAGCCCAGGGGTCGGATACCGGTATTTTCACCATACAAAAATACCGGTATTATTCGTTATTTGGTTCATAATATCATTTTTGATCGGGCAGTCTAATAATACAAAAATGTTACGCAAATACATGATAGAGTAGGACTTAAGAACCTTAAATAATGCAAAATATTACACTACTTCAGAGATTTTTTATAAAACCGGTTAAGCCTCATGTAAAGTACATGAGGCTTACCTTAGCGGCGCAACGAAATCACGGAGTGAACCGCCCCTGATCAAACTAGATTTTTAATTTCTAACAAAAAAAAAATTTTTGGTATACCTAAGCTTTTATCGCCGGCTGCACTTTTTTTGCACAGTCATTAACTAAACTACTCGTCGAGAGGGTTCCAATGAGCCAAAAAATCGCATCAGGCTTAACTTGTGTACGCAGTTTAGGAGTTCCTGTGGACACCTTCCGAATCCATCGTCAGACCAGCTCTACGGTACCCGGGGGCGTACCGAGGGTACTTGGCGCCCGGGGAAAACGCCAAAATTGCACCCCCTTTATAGGTTACATACAAACCAAAACTTAAAATTAACCGACCAGCGACCTAGTGAGCGTCGGACCAATAAGTATAAGTATAGAATAGTATATTACAGAATAATTTTAATAGTTTTCGTTGAAAATATAGTATGAGTATTACCTATTAAATACCTGTCACAGACGGAGATAATGAAACTGTAAGGGTTCTGTTTTTGCCATTTTGGCTACGGAACCCTAAAAAGGAAATATTGGCGCAAGTACAAAAATATATATTACCTATATCATGCCGGCACCACACTTCGCTATGCGCTATTCGTTATTCGGCTTATGCGCCTGTATTCGACGAAGTGTGGACGGTTTATTCGTCTATGTTTGCCTTATTCGCACGCATAACGCATAAACGCGAATAGCGAATATGCCTATCCGTCGACTTGTCGGTTTTTTGGTACAGATCAAAGGAGGCGAATAAGCCGAATAGCGCGTCGACTGCCCACACTTCGTTCACTGTTCACTCACTAATTTAGTAAATCTGTGGCTAGTGGCAGTCATGTCTCGCGACGGGTTTGAAAACTTAAATATGGAGTGGACTAACGAGAAAGTTATGCGATTTCTTGAATTGTACCAGATGCAGCCCCCAACGCAAACAACACACATATTTGGCATGTTCGGCACACCGGCACGAAGTGTGGTGGGCATGTTTGTTCATTGTTGTTAACAACAAATATTTTCGCAAATACGGCGCAGTCACATAACGAATAGCGCATAGCGAAGTGTGGTGCCGGCATCAGGCACAACAATAAGTTTGTATTTTCATATTATTTTTTGCCGTCAGAAAATTCTGATGTTCAGAAAATAATATTGTAATATAAAAAAAAAAACACTTTACACGTACTACTTACTCCTCTGGTGCAACGACCCGAAGTGTGTCTTGGCCTCCAATACGAGTGCACGCCTGATCCCGGTCTTGAGTGGTTTCTCGCCAATCGCCAGCTTGGAGCTCGCGAGGACCCGCATCCACCACATCAACCCACCGATATCTGGGGAGACCCAATAAAAAAACTACCATAATATTTCAATTAGGTACACTAACTAGTCTTCACTATCAAACGAATTTAGTGTACGTAAAAAGTAAGTTCGGGAAAGTAAAGCGTACCTATGTCCATCCGGAAAGTTCATTCTATGGGTATTAGGTAGGTACAGATGAAAGATTTTCTGAAATCAGATACTTAAGTGGTTTCGGAGAGTACCTACCCGGCAACATACAAATGCTCCAATCTCACAGAATTTTCCTATCTATATTATATAACTAGCTGCCCGCACGACGAGTAAAACAGAGAACGCAGGCAACCCCGCGGGATAAAACATAGCCTATGCCCATCCAGAAAATCCATTCTATACCTACACAGGAGTAAGAATTTTTTAAATCGGTTGATTGGTTCCGTAGAATACTACGTACAAACATACAACGCTACGTTCTCACAGACTTTTCCTCTCTATCCAAGTCAGGCATTCTTATTCATCTTTATTGGCTTACTAAATAAAATTTTGTGACTTGGCAATCACACTTACATAGTTTTAGGTAGGTACTTATGCAAAAATTAGTAAATGCAGTAAAGTTGTGTGATTCCCGATTTGCAGAATTTTATTTAGCAGGTAAATAAAGATTAATAAGAAGTGTGACTTGGCTCTATGAAATATCTCACCACTTTATACTGTGGAAGAGTTTAGAGACTAGGCCTATTTTTTACAAAGAAAGAAAGAAAGAAATGTTTATTTGCAAGAATACGTGTACAAAGGTACGTATTTTGGTACATATTTTTGGTACATATTTTGAACATGGTTCCAGTATTCAGCCAAAGCAGCATGCAATGTTTAAGAAAACAATGAATTACATACATTTTGAGTCTACCTTACATAATATTTATTTGTCATAGTCGTGCCTACATATATTCCTTCACAGAGTAAAAACAATGTTCTTGAAGCCATTTTGAAAGTTTCCTCTTAAATTCTAGATCATGCAACAACTTAATGTTATCGGGAAGTTTATTAAAAATTTGTATACAACTGTTGCAGGCGTTCCGTTTATAAATATCCGCACGGCAAGGAGGTTGATATAGAAGATTCCTGTACTGTGCTCTTTGTGTTCCTTTGCGCTCCTTTTACATGGAATGTTTTTTTATGGGATTTAGAATTTTCCAATTGAATACTTTGCGTCCCCCTACCCCCCGTTAGATACGCCACAGACGGCAGGTACCATTACCTATACTTATACCTACGCAAGTATTAGGATACTAAATTTAAATTAGAAAATTAGAAAACCAGGAAGTGGTCGAAATATGGTTTGCAAGATTTGTAGCGGACAACATACCTACATACGGACATTGCAACTTAAATAAAAGCTGATATATCTTAGGTATTTAAGTCTACTCATCAGTCCACCATCAAAATGTGTTTATCTACTTACTTCCATAGTATGGCTGTCTTCTATAAATAGGTACTCATATATAGGTGTATAGTTAAATGTATACAAAAATTAACAAAATTTAAGCTACACACGCTTTCTTAACTTCACTTTATATTCATTAACAACTTCGAAAAGTTAAAAAAACCCCGACATTTTCACTTCAAAGTTAAAACGTAGCTAAGAACCATCTCGATTACGTCAGCTTTCGGACAAAAAGATCCCATTAAAATTGGAGGAGGTACGATGCCATAGCCATATACACAGGTACACAGATACACAGACACGTCAAACTTATACTTAACACCCCTCTATTTGCGTCGGGGGTTAAAAAGATCTAAGCCGGATCCTCTCCATCGGTATACACAGCCCCGGATATACATATTACAGCTCAATACAAATTGTTTTTGAATAAATGTAATGAAATGAAATGAAATGAGTCACTCTTGTTTTGAATGCACCTAGATCATTACATAATTGTTAGGAGATAGGAATTTCATACTTTTTAGGGTTCCGTACTCAAAGAGTAAAACGGGACCCTATTACTAAGACTTCGCTGTCCGTCCGTCCGTCCGTCCGACTGTCTGTCACCAGGCTGTATCTCAAGAACCGTGATAGCTAGAGAGTTAAAATTTTCACAGATTATGTATTTCTGTTGCCGCTATAACAACAAATACTAAAAACAAAATAAAATAAATATCTTTATTGATAATGGTACGGAACCCTTCGTGCGCGAGTCCGACTCGCACTTAGCCGGTTTTTTTTATAAGCTTTATATTAACTTGCACTGTTCGTATGTAGGTATGTAAATATGTAAGTAATTATATGTAAGTTGTCCGTCAAAATTTGTAATCCATTTTTCAATCACTTTCCGTTATCCAATTGAGCTGAAATTTTGTGCATGTATTATGCAAACATGCATATATGTATACATATGGTATGACCATGCAATATTATGATGACTTAGCAGGAAGTTGGCCATAGGAACTCCGCAATAAAACGACACAACCCTCTTGTCTCAATGAGTAGTTGATGATGGTATGCAGAAAAGTACAGTCGGCAATAAAAGCTTGTACCAAAAATGAAAATTTTGACAGAAACTTATTATGTAATCCAGTGACCAAAAATGCGATACGATAAATAAAATAACCCTAATGTTATCGCCAAAACGTTTGCCAACGCTGAAAATTTGGCCCTTAATCTCAACTTAACTTAAAATCAACATTACACAAGTTACACTACTCAGTCACAGAGTGTAGCGAGCGAGCGAAGCTAACAAAGTTCTCTGCTTCAGCTTGGTCCAAAATTCTTTCGTTTGTCCGGCTGTCCATCTGTTCTCTTCTACAGGTCGTGTTTCTCAACCGATTCTCATGAAAATTTGTGACTCTATGCGAAACTGTAAGAGTAAATTCTGTCAAACGAAAACGCAAGCAAACAACACACTCTACGGCCTATAAATTAAACCACAGTAAAAAGTTAAGTACACTTGTAGCCCGTCCGTAGACTCATATGGCTCTAAAGGTTTTACGAACTTTTTGGCCAACCAAAAATCATACCAATATTCAACACCGTCTCACCCGTGATTAACTCAGCTACGGGTAAATAGATTAGTGTTGTCAGCAATAAGTTTAACTTTCATCCTCATCATAAAATAATAATCCATCTGCAACCATTTTTCACAACTGACCAGTTTTATTAAAAAGCGGCCAAGTGCGTGTCGGACCACGCACAACGAAGGGTTCCGTGCCTACTACTATACACTACTACATTACGACTAGTGGATCTCCCCAAACTGTGCACGTCTTGACTAATTTGATAAAATATTGTTATCTTATTCATTCGCCTAACAGATTTCGTACCGAACCGTGTATCAGCTAAGAAATATGTATACATACATACATTCGTACAAATGTCGGATTGTATTTCGATTTTGTTAGCGTCGTCATGTAATCAGTAATTCCGATGCACAGAGCAGATCAGGTTTTAATGCGTTTCTCCTCGCGTGGTAACACAGAGGGTCGCAGAAAAGCTGTTTATCCAGAATTTCGCATAAATACATCTAAACAACTATTACGAAGATAGTCTTCGTTAATATCTCCAAAAACTACAGAGTCTATTAACGTTTCGAAGGCGCATTTGGGAGACCTATAATTTGCAAATAAGCTTGTATTATTATATTTAAGAGAAACTGCTTCAACATGTCCAGCTATGTTGCTTGCTTGCTCATAATAATTTCTAGGACAATGTCTAAGACTTGTTATTGCCCATGCTAAGACTCCATATCCTGGATTCGAAGATGCGTGTTCAGAAGTTGTTCTTACTACTTCTACAAAACCAGGTAAGTTAAAGGAGTCAATGCAGCTACTCTAAGTTTCTACTATAAAATAGATATCAGAGGCTAATATTTGTGAATCACTTGTGGCCCCATCGGTAAGATGTTTTTTTAAGGACTGTGAATTATGGAATACGATTAAACGATCCTCTATAACCTAGGTATCTCCTTGGTAAATAATTTCTGGAGTAGTATTCTACGTCTCAAGATGCACCCAAATCGCACGGCAAAAGTTGAAGACTAAGGCCTGACTGAGAACCTCTTCATCACCTATATTTCAGTGATTTGATATGAGACCGAAGGTGTACTGCAGGGTCCTACCGTAACTAATTAATAACTAATTGAAAATTCACTTCTTATCCAATATATTGCCGACGTAGGTGAATCGTTAATAAAACTTTTCTTACCTACAAACTACTTATTTAAGCTGTTTGTTTATTGGGCAGTTTCCGTTTTAGTTTAAGTAACGAATCATCTATTGACTATTTTCATGTGGCATAGAAATAAAGAACTTCGAGCTGATTAACAACAATTAATGATTAGAGGTTAAAATGCCGGTTTCAAAATTTGATCTTCGATTTCAAACCGTTTCTGCGGTTAAATATGAAACAATTTGTCAATATTGATCGTTACCCGTTTTTCTGCAGCAAATTGTTTTTATTCTACGTACATTTTTTTAATTATAACTAAACAAAATTTTAGCCGCGACTTCGTCCGCGTATACCTGTTAGTCACATTAAACGTATTCGGGGCATTCCACGAGCTGTCCCGTACAAACGCGTGTATATTTCTGTCTATAGAGTTATCTTCGCAATTTTTAATTGGAGTATTATAATTCTGACCAAGATTTGACTCTATTGTCGCAAAAAAATAAACTCCAAGACTTACCAATTTTCTGAAAAATCGTGTTCTTACGGGACAACGGTGGACTTGCCCGTGGAATGCTCCGTTTAATGTTGAACGCCTAAAAAATCTAAAAGCAAAAATATGCTATTACTGCTATTAGACATGAGCATGACAGCCGGCACAGGCGCCGCATCTATTATCGACTATACACTTAATTCCATAATACCTCTTTTCATCCCTTTAACAGATGACTTCCACGATGAAAAAAAACTATCCTATGTCCTTCTCAGGCTCTCAAAACTACCTCCATACCAAATTTCATTGAAAAGGTACAACAGACAGACAGTAGGTAACTTTCGCATTTATAATATGATAATATATTAAGTATTGAGATGGATTTATGTTTTGTAATCGAAATACGCCAGTGATAATCAGTACCTAATGCTTGTAATTAATAGTCGTAATTATGCATATCAGTGAACGACATTGTATTATATTAAAAAGGTCGTATCGTCATATAAACCTTACGGCACTTACATCCTTTTCTATAGGGAAAGCAGTTTTTCAGCAATTACTCGAAAACCTTTAAACCGATCTTTTTCTAAATACTTTTCGGTGAAAGTATTTAATAAGCACTATGTCCATGATTTTTTTTAATTTTTCACTTCCACCGTTCGAAAGTCAGAGGGGGGGGGGTCACAATTTTTGTGCCTTTCGTGGCGATTATCTCCGAGTATATTCACATAATAAAAAAAAGTGCTGAGTAACCTTATAGTTATTTTAAAAGACCTAACGTTTCATGTGCCACATATGTACCTAGAGTGAAAAAAAAAATTTTGACATAAAGTTACAAGTATGGAAGTGCCCCTGTAAAAAATATTTTTTTGTAATTTCATTGCATAACTATATAGCGGTTATCAAAATACACCTTCACTCCAAATTTCATTAAAATACAACTTACAGTTTTCGAGTAAAATGCCTGTGACATACGGACAGACGGACAGACGGACATGACGAAACTATAAGGGTTCCGTTTTTGGTAAAGGTAAAGGTCGAGGGAGTCCGCTGGATGCGGGTGGCGCAGAACCCGGTCATTGTGGCACTCTTTGGGGGAGGCCAATGTCCAGCAGAGGACGTCTTTCGGATGATATGATGATGATGATAATGATACTAACCTTTCAACTGAAGTGTTGGCACTGCAATTATTACGCAGCATTTTACCGCCGAGCCAGTATTGTTTTCCAAAGTGCACGTATGTAATAGACACGACGGTAATTATACTAATTATTCACATTTTCAAGGACCAAAATGTTTCCCCTTGGCAAATCGCAAGGTCCATATGTCCGAAATCTGTTCGGGTCCTTCCTTGGGTTTGGAAACTTGTGAAGGGTTACAATTGTCTTCACCTATAAAATAATATATATATTATATACGCTATACCTTTATTGTATACCTAGTACCCACTACCGGAAATCTTTTTTTTTATACAACGACGGTGGCAAACAAGCTTACGGCCTGTCTGATGTTAAGATATGTGTTCTTCCCGGTATTGCCCTAAACCACTGAATACCTAAGTAATATAGTACCTACTTAGTACCTAAACGTAGGTACATAATCGATTACAAAAAAAAAACCCAGTGTATATTACCTAGATTGGACTTGCTGGATGAAAATAGTTAAAGCGAAAGAAAGTGATTTTGATTTTAGCGGTCTGTTTGTATTAACGTGTGTTTCAAGTTCAACGTAGCGTTTAAGATACTGAACCGATTTTTGATGAATGAGGTACCAATCGATCCGAAATTATGCTACGGGTGACGTTTTGTACGAAAATAAATAAAAAATATTCACTTAGATTTCCGTAGTTGGGTTGGGATTGGGATACAGTTTTTAGCGTTCCGTAGTGAACGAGGAACCCTTATAGTTTCGCCATGTCCGTCTGTCCGTCTGCTCAGGTGATCCCTACCTACTATTAGAAAGCTGTAATTAGGTAAATAGAAAACAAAAATATTTTTTCGATATTGTAGGTACAGTCAGCGTCAAAAGTAGCTACGCAATCGAAGACGTCAAAAGTTCTTATTCCCTTTTAATAAAGACTTGACGTCTTCGTTTGCATAGCTACTTTTAATGGTGACTCTATCCTTCACTTACTTAAAGTGGGGATGAAATCTTTTTTCTTATGAAGTCCATGGTGTGGGGTATCGTTATCTACACAGGCTGTTCAATAATATAATAAGTAGGTAAAAATATTTTACAATGCACTTGCTCTGAATGTGCCCCCTTTATATGGTTGAACATAAACACGGGAAGTGGTCGATGCCAGCACGGCGTCGTCGGGCGGACCGCGCCCGTGCGGAATGGATTTCATTACAATATTCCCGCACACTATGCGGGAAATAGATTTCGTGAGTTCGTGACATTTAAAATTTCACCTTTTATGCATATTTTTTTTATTTCCTCGCATGATGCATTGTAAAATGTTGTATGATACACGTGCGGATAGGTAATTCCCAACTCGTGTCGATCAAAAACACTCCCTGACGGTCGTGTTTTTGGTCATCGCCACTCGTTGGGAATTACCTACTTTCCGCACTTGTACCTATCATAAATAACTATTTCAATTTCGTGATCTCGATCTGTTTGCGTGATATTGGGCTTTCAAGCCCTAATTTTTGTTTCAGTCAATTGTGGAATGAAGTTATGCAAACATGAACTGGGACGCTACCGGGAAACGAAAACAAAATTCGTTCGTGTATCTCCCGCTCGGTCGCTCGAATAAGCAACGTGAGACAAAGAGGGAGATACACGAACGAGCTTCGTTTCCGTTTCGCGGGGAGGCCTCTGACCGGGCTCCACAAAACAGCACCCGTTCACGAGTATGACGGCTATCTCAGCCATTGCCTCCTTCGACGAAGCGAAGCAAAGACCTTTAGGCAAGCATGACATATTCAAGCAGCGGGGTATCCTGTAAGTTGTTTTAATTAATCTCACCTCACCTCACCCGTCACCCAATATATCTTGACGCCGCGATTCCCGGCCACGACATTGGGCGAATTGCGTCGCGGCATGCGTTTTATCTGTACATTGCGCGATCGAGACGCGCAACGCACTGTGGTTAGTTGGGATCACACGCAATGAATTAGAAAAACAGCTGCCACTGCCGCTTCCGCGCAACGTCATGGCCGGGCCGTAACGGGTGAGGTGAAGCTCATGAGCGCGTTCAGAATAACAGCCCTGGACCTTTATTTATACAGAATAAAGAAAGAATCTTAAGAACACCTTATATAATTTACTTTAAAAACATAGTTTGAACCGACTTCAATTCAGTACTTTTCTAAGCCACATATGCCAACAGTCTCGCATTTCCTTTCGACTTTATCACATGAACTGCTTTCTGAGAGCATTATGCATTGATTATTACAGAAAAAACCCGTTCGTACCGTTCATGCCGTTCTCTGCGCTGGACCGTGGGGATGCTGCTTAAATGATCTGCTTCTGCTATAATTGCGGTACCTACAGTCGGTTTATGTAATAAATTGCAACAGTTTTTGAGTTTACAGTAAAGTTGTTTACCTATCATCATCATAATATCAGCCGAAAGACGTTCACTGCTGGATATATGTTTCCCCCAAAGAGTGCCAAAGTGACCGGTCCTGTGCCACCGCATCCAGTAAGTGGTCGCCACCCAAGAACCTTTCCGCCACAACGGCCATTGGTTCTACGTGCAATATATGTACCCCGCCCACAGCCACTTAAGTTTAGCGATTCGGAGGGCTATACATCGGATACCTTGGTTCTGCTGCGGACACTGCTTGTTTACCTATACACTATATTTTTTAAAGTACTTACCTACCTATTATAGCCAAGTGCCATGCCCGTGATAATGAGAAATCCGACGACACCGCATATAATATGTCAAAATCCGTCAAACCGTTAGGACTGTAGCCCGTGAAATAGAATTGTCATGTCCACATACATATGTATGTAGGTACTTATACAAATATACATGCATCCATACATACATTACATACATACATACCTACATACATTCATATATATACAAGCATACATACATACATACGCTCGAAAAACAAAATCCTCCTTCTGAGGCAGTTAGGGGGTAACAAGTGAAATCAAAAGATTTTTCGAAAAACCCAACTGCTTTTTATAAATATTATAGCCTGTCAGTTGTCACTCCTACGATTAAGAGGAATCCAACGGCACCTCATAATATAATGTTGAAAGCCGTCAAACGGTTTAGGCTGCAGGGCGTTCCAAAGAATAAGACATACACACACATACGTACATATTACGCTCGAAAAACATAGCCCTCCTTCGGCAGTCGGGTTAAAAACAAGCTTAAAAGCTTAAAAGTTTTCGCGTTCTGCACGGCTATCACAGCACGGCCCGCCGCCGCGACACAGCTCGCAGGCCGTCGAATGATTCTTAAACAATGGGTGTCCGAATGTCGAAAGCGTAATTATATACTTACGTGACAATGGCGACGGTATTTGCTTACCATCAGGCAGGCCGTATGCCTGTTTGCCATCGGCGCAGAACCTATATATATATTCCCTTTGACCTTCGTCGACAGTCCTCGGATTTCTATCGTCTGGCGGCACGAGCGGTACGAAGGTATAAGTACCTAAGTACACTAAACTTTTTATTTTTATCCTATAGTAAGAAAAGACATCAAAACAAAGTCGAGCAAAACAAAGAGGCACGGCCGTACCATCCTTTTCTCGAAGCCATTCAGGCCATTTTCAACATCCTGTAATTTTGTGCTGGCTAAAGCTAGAACCCTGAATTTTCAGGAACATGTAGAGCATAATATGGCTAATATATAACATCAATAACATTCAATTTGAACTTTTAATTTAAGAACTATTGTCCGTCAAAGTTCGTTAGTTTTGTCACTGACATACTCACTGATAATGATCACGCTAATTCTAAGGTACTTCTTGCAGACCCACAAGCTCCAAATTTCAAACATAATTAGTATTTTGCCTAGTTATTCATAAAAAACCTAAAAATATTGCAATTTCTGTCACGTTTCAGAGATATACAAACTGCATAAATAAGTTTGTAATCCTATACAAATACATGCGATTACAAAGTTACGTTTGCAGTTCCTTCCTGCAAAACTATACAAACGTTATTTGCGGTTGGTAAAATAACATTCCCATACAAAGTCTACAAAAAGAAATGAGATCCCATAAAAAACATTCCATGTAAAAATAGGCCAAGTCTCTAAACTCGTTAACAGTAAAAAGTGGTGAGATATTGCGTAGAGCCAAGTCAGGCATTCTTATTAATCTTTATTTGCTTGCTTAATAACATTTTGTGACTTGGCAATCACACTTACATAGTTTTAGGTACACCTATGCAAAAATTTGTAAATGCAGTAGTGTGATTCCCAGGTTGCAGAATTTTATTAAGCAAGCAAATAAAGACTAATAAGAATGCCTGACTTGGCTCTACGAAATATCTCACCACTTTTTACTGTTAAAGAGTTTCGAGACTTGGCCTATTTTTTAGATGGAATGTTTTTTATGGGATAACATGCAGTCTACTCAAAGTTTTCAATTAAAATCACGGCATATAGCCGATTATTGCTTCAAGTATTACACTATTTTTAAATGCATATGTAACGGCACCTTGGGCCCTAGCTCGATAGGTTTTATCGTCACGTTTTACGGCAACAATGTACTGAGATGTCACGTAAAACAAACGATAAAACGTATCGTGCTAGCTGGGCTTATCCGGCAATATTCTCTGCCATTATTCACCTTCCCTACCATTTTATCATAACGTCTTGCAATAATTGGAATGGCATGGATTACAGTAAGTAATTAGGCGATATTGTTATCACAAATACCTACTCACATTATAGTTTATTATTAACTTGTCATAAAAACCCTACTAATATGATATATTCGGAAGTTTTGAAGTTTGTTACTAAATCACGCAAAATCGGAAACGGATTAAGATGGATTAACTTACGAGGATTGTGCGGCGCGAGTAGGCATTTACAAAAATGCTATCTATTTCACACCGCTCTGCCTCCCGAGCCGTATCGAGCGATAGAGAGAGTTGCAAGTCCAGGAGGCAATTGCCTAGATTTCCTTTTTGAAATATTGTTTCGGGTGATAAAGTTTTTACCTCCCTAAAGCGTTATGAAATGAAACAATTTTGGTATTATTCGATTAAGTACACTTTACTCTGTCTGTACGTTTTCCTTTTTTAGTAAAAAAAATTAGATTAATTAAAAAAACACAACGATATACACAGTTTTAAGTAAAAAATATAGATTTTTAGATGCTAATAACTTTTAATGTCCCTAAGCAATACTTCTTAAAACTCAAAACGTACAGAACTAGTTTTTTATTATGTCTAAAACATCTATTACTTATATCCAAAAATTATAAAAATCGAACTAAGTTTACGGGGTGAAAAACGTTATCGCTTTTTGTATGAAAATTTACAGGTTCACAATCCTCTTAAATATAATACCTACTTTTTATCCCAGTAAAAGTCCAACAAAAGGAAGTCAACGCGAACGAAGTCGCGGGAATGAGCTAATAGTATTGCAATAATATCTACTATGTTTGTAATCCCTGCCAATGAGGCAGCAAGCAATACAGGCGCGTTCAGACGAGCAGCTTTCGCAGAGCTGCATGAAGTCTGCCGCGTGGTCCGTCTGGATAAGTGTAGGAAGCACGGCGACGGCTAAACCAAGATATCTCCATACTACATTCCTTTTGACCTTTCTCGTCAGCTTGTCGCGCTCGAACGACTCTATGCAGCCTAAAGTTTAATTTTAAAGTGTGGAATTCACTACAAAGCCGCGAAGAAGACGATTAGACATAAGAAGACGTTACACCTACGAATTTGTCGGACGGCCAAGCAAGGTCACATAAAATCTAGTATCGATGGAGTGACCTTGATTTAGCCGAATGCCGTCCGGCCGATATTGGCCTGTGTAGTGTCTCCTATAGACACATACGAGCGATTTCTCGCATTCATACAATAGGGCTCGTCGACTCGTCCGCGAGCCGTTCTCGAGGCGTTAGCTTAGCGCAGAGACATTAAGAGGTTAGGATTTGTCCACAGACTTCCAGCGACAAATCTGATGTGTGAATGTCGGGTTTAAGCCCGCCTCTGGGATGAGGGTATAATAATTACTAAAGGTTCTCTACACAATGGGCCATCATACATGACGCAACTATGCGTTAGGGGAGAAAGACGTACTTTGCGTCACGGCGCAGGTCCTGCCCTGCGACCTTGGCCTAGCTTAGAGGTGAGCAAAGCAGGATGGAGCCTGTAGTTACAGTAAAATAGGGTAATGAATCTTAAAGGATAAAAACTTAAAAATAACTAAAATGTTACTAACGTTGTTTCCCATAACTTCAAATAGGTACATCATTTTCTTTCTGTAGCCATGATAATTATAGGTAAGCCTCTTCATTAGGCAATAAACTTATTAAAATAATAGGTTCTGTATTACTTTTATACAATAAAAACCAAGAACATTTAAAACTTCAGTTTGCTGTCATATTAAAACAGAGCGAAAATTCATGATTGACGTTCGTTTAAAAATTGATAACGCTGCCCTCTAACTACTAATGTACTAACTATCTCCATGAGCGTTTTTCCTATGAAGATAGAAATGTTCTGAGTGAAGCGCCCGTGTCAGCTACTATAGCTACCTGTATACCTGTATACCTATACAATATAGTGATTGTAAAATACGAGTGGTATCATTTCGGGACCCCCTGGGAGTTGAACATGGTCCTTCGAGCCGGATGCGGGATCGAGGAATAAGCGGCAGGAACCAGGACTTGACGTCACCAACGGATGTGTGAGTGTGTGTGAAGCCAAACTGTGAGTACTTTCCATTGTTATACGTCAAGCTAGTGAATTGGAACATAGAAAAATTAGTGAATCTTGGACTTGGAATAATTTAACTTCAGGCAGGCAGCATTCCCGCGTTGAATAGCAATCGCTATTCTTTGAGCGAGAAAGCTGCCTGCGCGAGGGTCACCCGTTGCGTCCCTCAACCGCTTGCTGATCTCCTTGTGGAGCCCACGCGCGCTTTTTCCCCAAGGGCCGAGTGTCTCGACGCCAAATGCGACAAAGTCGTACTGGGCGCCGAGACAGCTATATTTCCCGACCTTGGATCGCTCTCGGGCATCCGCCGCTGCCCCGGCTAGTTTGGACGTGACTGGCAAGTAGGACGCTGCCAACGTATCAGCGCAAGTAGCGTCCCACACCAGTGCACGGCCCATTCGCCAGGGGATCAACGTCATCCCGTCCGGACGCTTGCCGTCGTCCCGTACAATCCGAGGCTCAAGAGCCACGGGGACGCAGGCGCTGGCAAGCGCCCTTCTCAAGATGTCGTTGAGTGCAGCGTGGCGGGACAAGCGGCCGGCACCCGAGGAGCAGGCGAGTCCATGGTGACCAAAGCGATCTACTGCGGCTCCACACGAGACGCAATTGTGGTCTACGCAGACATCAACTCCAATGCGGAGAGCAACTGCAATTCGGAGTGTGCCCGGATCAATAAAATTACCTAAGTTAGGTGATGGGTAGGCATGAAGCCAGTGCCCTGACTCTGGCCTAGATGCTGCCAACAGCCTGGCTCGGTCTCGGCCGGACGAAGAGTCGATTAAAGACTTTATAGTAGCGGCGGAAGCTAACGAGTCCCATGCCCTTTGTAATTTTGGTCTAGATGGCAAAGTTGGGCTCGGTCCAGCTAGCCAGGTGTTCCTAGCCTCAACTAAGCACGCGATCTCGCAGTTTGCAGTCATTGAGACTTTAAGGATTCTACCTGCGAGATCTTGCGTGCTGTGAGTTGAAGATAAGAAGGCCGGCAAAGCCACGCTCGAGATTTTTCGAGTTCCCAGACCGCCATATCTTATGGGTAAACAGGCCTGAGTCCAAGCCTGTTCGCTAAATTTTATATTGAGAATTGATTCTAATATGGACTTCAAAAGAGTATCAATAGGAAGGACTAGATGAGGAAATTTCCAAATTGGGCAACAACGGAGAAGGTACGTAAATTTAGGAACGAGTAGGCAAAATTTTAGAATGAATAAGGCTGAGTGAGAGCTTATTTTGACTAAACGTTCAGAGTTATTTTTGAATTTTGTGATTGATTTATCTAGAACAGACGGAATGGCCTCCTCAAAAATGGGTGATCCAAGGAGGCACAGACTGTCTTTAGTCAAAATTTTAAGGTTTGGAGCTATGTTTTTAAAATCATCAATTATTTGTGTAGCCAAAAATGGATCAGTTTTTTCGGAAATGTACAGTTCACATTTATCGAAATTTAGTTTCAGTCCAATATCATCAAATTTTTGTATAATTTTGGATAGATCGGCCAGGACGGATTGAGACTTACCGCCAAAGGTGCCATCGTCTAGGTACCATACGTTTAGGTCAGAAGAAAGACTGTGGATGATTGGATTGATGGCGAGACTAAACAGGGCCGGACCTAGGGGATCCCCCTGCTGGCAGCCTACGGCTGAAAGAATTTCGTTGTCTTTGTGAAGTAACTTGGATGGAGAATGGTAACACTGTAATAAAAAGTTATATATTTCTGGTATATGGTTTCGTATTTCATTTAGCAAAGTGTCCCTGTTAACTGAGTTAAAAGCGTTTTTAACGTCTATTTTCAATAGGACCTCACACAGGTCAGTTTGTGTGAAGGTACGCACTGCGTGAACTGCGGCCTCGCAGCCGCCACGAGTTCCAAAACCAACCTGTGTGGGCTCGAAAAGTTTTTTTAATTTATTACGCGTGTGTCTTACGCAGATTTTTGCTGCGAGACGCCGGAAGGTAGAGCCAACAGCAATGGGGCGCACGCCAGCATCCTTCTTTGTGAGAGCAATCAGGTTAGCTCCATAAAGTATCGGCGTCACATCTTGGCATACGTCGCCTAGGAGCATAAGGTTTACTAGTTTTGTAATGCTTACTGTCAGCTGTTCACCGGCTACCCCAGAGCCGTAGCTAGTGAGGTCTAAAAGGTGTTGAGGGGTGATACCATCTAAACCTGACGCCGACCCTTTCGGGAAGGATGCGAGTGCTGCCACTACGTCCTGCCCTGTAGCGCGGAGGCAAATCGAAGGATCTGAAGGAGGATCGACAAAGAAAGGGGTCAAAGGGCCTGGGGGATGCTTAGATAGCAACGCGGTTGCGGTTTCGGGAGTGTCGGGGGCGATGGTATCATTAGTGAAAAGGAGCCGTGCCGCCCCTTTAAGATCACCATCATGCAATTTCTCTTCAACCTTTTTACATAAGTTATACGGTTTACCTCTAGCTTGAGAAGGCCGTGATAACGGCGGCAAAGCTGGTGCTAAAACATTATTTTTTATTTTCCTTGTGAGGGAAAAGTTGTTGTTATTATTGTCGTCTGGTAAATGTAAAATTTTGAATGGCAGAGTTAACAAGTCATGCCACGATTGGAGGTTATTGTTTTGTACGCAATTGTTTATTGTAGCTGTTAGTATTTCGGCTACAGCGGACCTGGCACCACGCGGAATGCGTTTGACTAGAGGCGTCGAATGTTTTAGTTGGCCGAGAAGGGTTTGAAGAGGAATAGCATGGTAGGGTAATGACGTGGATGGGCTTATGTTATGCGTATTCGGCACAGTTGAGATAGGATGAACGCGAACCTGATGGGTACGCGATTGGTGTATATGTAGGCCTCGTGTTGATGTGAAATCTCTTTTACATACTACGCAACATTCCATTCTACAAAATAGAAAATACAAAAAGAAGAATAACACAATCTACCACATGCATACGAACATAAGTAACTTAACTAGAAAATAAACTACCTAAGAATATAATAAGAACTAAACAATAGAATAAAAACATAAATTAGATCATCTGGAACTGGAACATCACGATTTCACGAATGTAAGTAAATAAACATCGGGAACGTTGACAGTCAGTCAGCCAGCAGTGACGGCTGGAGTCTGCGCACATGCGCTCCCGGGACAGTAGGCAAGTGCGGCGTGTGTCGTTGCTTGGCAGCGCTTTGGCGTCTGTTTTGACACAAATCTCAGAACTCAACACAATCTTATATTCTTGTTTTCCCAAATAATATAATCACTTGGTCGTTGCCCACATTCGTGCATGTAAAGAGGGGTGCTAGTTACACAAAAATTAACATTGCAAGGGCGTAGTGATCGGAGTAGGCGGGGAAAATAATATCAAAATATGGAGCTGTTGTGTCAGCTGTGACTGTAGTTTTTTTTTTTTTTTTTTTTTTTTTTCGCTCAAAGAATAGCGATTGCTATTCAACGCGGGAATGCTGCCTGTGTGATGGGCACCCTGCCTAAAGGGCAAAGTTTTGATACGTTTCTGTGATTTTATTTTATTTTTAAGTCGTTTGCAAATAAGTAAGTACTGTAATAATAGTTTTATGAATTGACCATTACAATAAAAATATGAAAATATATTTAACTTCATCGACTTAGAATAATTCGCCAAAATTAGGAACGACGGGGAATCCACGCCCGAAGTCCACCAGTGTTTAAATCACTTAGAAAATTTTCGATGATTTTAGACTTAGAAAATTTTCGATGAATATTGACTTGGATTAATTTCGTCGATCTTGGACTTGGAATAGTTTCCCTGATTTTGGGACTTAGAAAATTTACGTTGAATATTGACTTAGGTAATTCTTGGTGATTACGGACTTTAAATAATTTCAATATTTTGGACTTGGAAGAATTCTGTATAAGATACTTCGATACAATGGATGAAAATACGAGAATTCAGGAGGATTTGAACAAGCGGATACAAAGAGCCAATGATAATTTTAAAAAGTCTCCTAAAGAGCGCCTTAGGTCCTCTGATTACCTAAAGACTCGGTTAGAGGCGTTGGAAGAAATATGGTCTCAATTCAAGTTAACGCATACAAAGATGGTACAAGATACCGATCGCACGACTTTCGAAGCAAGTGCCTATACATCAAATGAGGTATATGAGCAGACTGAAGAGTTGTATATATATTACAAGTCTGAATTGAAATCAGCACTTACCAAATTGAGTCCAAATGTTCACCACGCCGACGCTGCAAATGCAGTAGTTAACACTGAAAGTACGACGAGCCAATCGAACATACGACTTCCGAAGATAACTATTCCAACGTTCTCAGGAAAATACTCAGAGTGGACTAGCTTTCGTGATTTATTCGTGTCCCTAATCCATAAAAATCAGTCCTTAGATGACGTCCAAAGATTACATTACCTAAAAAGTCATTTGGTTGGAGAAGCTGAGCAGCTCTTGCGACATATCAATGTAACTCAAGAAAACTACTCAAAGAGCTGGGAACAACTAGAAAAGCGATATGATAATAAAAAGTACCTCGCAAATCACACTCTAAAAAGATTGTTAAGTCAAAGAAATCTGACAACAGAGTCCTCACATGGTATTAAGGAATTGCTGGATACTACGAACGAGTGCTTAAATGCGTTGAAGAACATAGGAATCGACATCGGCAGTTGGGATATTATCATCATTTATTTGATATGTTTAAAGTTAGATAATGAAACAAGGAAGCAGTGGGAACTAAAAACTAGCGAGTCCTCTGATGAGTTGCCCACTCTTCCACAATTCAATAGTTTCTTGGAAACCCGCTTTCGTGCATTGGAGTTCGTAGAACCTAAAGCGTTTAAAGGTACTACCAGCTCTAATCACAAGAGTTTCAATGTTG
This sequence comes from Epinotia brunnichana, assembly GCA_963854355.1. NCBI lineage: Eukaryota > Metazoa > Arthropoda > Insecta > Lepidoptera > Tortricidae > Epinotia > Epinotia brunnichana. Next base: position 39,038,131 of record OY977935.1, on the reverse strand, counting down.
CGGTAAACCCAAAAGTCCAGCATGTTACTGCTTCATCATGCGCCTATTGCTCTGAAAACCATCGCATTGGTAATTGTAAAGATTTTGCAAAGGTTGACCTTGACACTCGTCGTAATTTTGTCCAATCCAATCAATTATGCTTTAATTGTTTAAGCATAAATCATTCAGTATTTGCCTGCCGTCAATCCACAAGATGCCGCATATGTAAAAGAAAACATCACTCCTTGCTGCATCCCAAGGGTACCACTGCAGCGACTGATTCTGTAGTTCCGAATAAATTAGTCGCTCAGAGCGAGGCTGTGCCAACAGCCTCGGCAGGTTCATCAGCTCATGATGAGCCCATTACTACCGAGATAAAAAGCCATTTTTCGACCAGCCGTAGTCAAGTATTGTTGGCAACGGCTTTAGTTAAGGCGCAGTCGAAATCTGGAACAAGTGTACTTCTCAGGTGTTTACTTGATCAGGGATCACAGGCTTCGCTGATCACGGAGTCTGCCGTTCAGCTATTGGGACTGAAGAAGATAGCACACAAGAGCACAATTTCGGGTCTAGGAAGTGACGAGAACGCTTCGTTAGCCTCTAAGTCAAGAGTTTGTTTAAACATACAATCACGTCTGGACCCGAAACTCGAGTTTAAGGTTAATGCTTTTGTGTTGAGCAAGCTGACTTCACTCTTGCCAGAAAAAAGAGTCGTTGTCGAGCTGTGGTCAGACTTCACCAATATTAAGTTAGCGGATCCAGGCTTTGATAAGCCAGACAAAATAGATTTACTCCTTGGCGCAGATATTTATGGCCAAATCCTGCTAGAAGGAGTTATCAAAGGACCACCGGGAGCTCCAATAGCCCAAAAAACCTCTTTGGGTTGGATTCTTTCGGGACCTATCCATGTCAATACACATGAATCGGTAGCAAACAACAGTATCAGCGTCAATCACATCCATCTCAGTGAAAACGAAATTCTCAAGAAGTTTTGGGAAATGGAAGCTGATATACCTGCATCATCGTCTAAGGAAATGTACACAAACGATGAAAAACGGTGTGAAGAAATATTTGAAGAAACCACAAAGAGAGACAGTTCTGGCCGGTACATAGTTAAACTCCCGTTTCGCGATCCAGATCCGGGCTGTAAGTATGGAAATTCACAAGCTATTGCCACTAGACGCTTCTTGCAACTCGAAAGAAAATTCGCCAGAGATCCAGAGTTCAAGTCACGATACTCTGAGGTCGTTGAAGAATACCTCAGACTGGGTCATATGGAGAAAGTGTCGAACGACCAGCAAAACTTAGATGTCGCATATCTGCCTCATCACGCTGTGATTCGAGAAGATAAAACAACCTCGAAATTGAGAGTGGTGTTCGACGCTTCGTGCCCTGGGACGAACGGAATATCGTTAAATCAGGATTTACTGGTGGGCCCCACCTTACAGGCTGATTTGCGTCATATCATCCTGAGATGGCGCAGATATCCAATTTGTCTCGTGGCCGACATCGTAAAAATGTATCGGCAAGTGAAGGTCGCCGACGAAGACACAAACTTTCAACGTATTGTGTGGCGGTCAAAGTCAGAAGATCCAATTGATCATTTTAGGTTGCTGAGAGTCACATTTGGTACGGCTTCGGCACCGTATCTAGCTGTCCGTGCGTTACACCAAGTTGCGTATGACGACGGAAAGAACTTCCCATTGGCCGCTGAGAGGGTGCTGCATCACTTCTACATGGATGATCTGCTGACAGGGTGCAACACTGTGAAAGAAGGAAAGAAAGTGTATCAGGAGTTGATTCAGTTATTAGCCAAGGGAGGGTTTGAGTTGCAAAAATGGACGAGCAACAACGAAGAATTAATGAGGGAGATGAGTGGCGAAAGGGAAAAGATTACAGAAAATGTAGATTTACAGATAGACTCTGTAATGAAAATTTTAGGACTCACCTGGAACAGGAACAGCGATGAATTTGAGTACTCGGTGCGGCTTCCTCCACCCAAGACCCCTATAACTAAACGAAGCGTGATATCAGATATAGCACGATTGTTTGACCCACTAGGATGGCTGGCGCCGGTAATCATATCAGCAAAAATTTTTATCCAGAAGCTGTGGCTTTCCGGCATTGAATGGGACGATGAAGTCCCAACTCATTTACTCAAGGAGTGGTTGACTTACCGAAACAATTTAGGCGAGCTTACTAAATTCAAACTGCCAAGATGGATCCATTCTGGCAGCAAAGAGGACATCCTAGAACTTCAAGGCTTTTGCGATGCCTCTTCAGAAGCCTTTGCCGCAGTGGTGTACATTCGTGTAATTGACAAGGATGGCAACGTGCACGTATCTTTGGTTTCGTCAAAAACGAAGGTAGCGCCTATTAAACAGGTGTCTATTCCTAGACTTGAGTTATGCGGAGCGACTCTACTTACGAGGTTATTAATGGAGGTAGCCAATGCTATGAGCATCGACAAGATGAACATTCACGCCTGGACAGACTCTTCAATCGTTCTGTCTTGGCTGAACAGCCGCCCCAACAAGTGGAAGACTTTCGTGGCTAACCGCGTATCGGAGATACTTACCGCGATGGAACCGCATCAGTGGTCGCACGTAGCATCCAAAGAAAATCCCGCTGACTGCGCCTCTCGAGGAACTTAAAGGAAAGAAGGTCCTATGTGGCTGAAACAAAAATAGATAAATTATAAAAAAATCACAATAAGGGAAACTAAACTAGAGGAGAAAAACAATAAAGTGTGCCTAATAAATACCTTCAATGTCGAGGAAGCTTCAGTAAGCCTAGAGAAAGAATTGACGTCGAAGTTTTCGAACCTGACCAAACTTATACGTGTGGTAGCCTTATGCAAAAGGTTTGCTAAACTGTGCAAAAGGGAAGCAGTGACTAAATGGTTATCACGTCAAGAGTTTCAAAGTAGCTTAATCTCATGCGTAAGAATAGTTCAATTGGCACAGTTTAACGAAGAGATGAAGTACTTGAAGGAAAACAAAACTATAAATAAGAAAAGTAAACTTACTTCGTTAAATCCATTCATCGACGACGAAGGAATATTGCGGGTGGGTGGAAGGCTTCAACACGCTCAGCTGAGCGAAGAAATTAAGCACCCAATTATATTGCCACAGAAGTCGCACTATACTGACCTGGTAGTAGCAGATGCACATCAAAAAACGTTGCATGGTGCACCGCAGTTGATGCTTAACTATCTAAGATCCCAATATTGGATTGTAGGAGCTAAAAACCTTGTCAGTGCTTACGTTCGGCGATGTGTAACTTGTATACGTTATGCTGCAACAACGAAACATCAATTGATGGGACAACTGCCAACAGTAAGAGGAACAGTCACCCGTCCGTTTTGCCATAGCGGGGTAGACTATGCAGGTCCCATTAATATTCGCACGTCGAAGGGCAGAGGTCACCATTCACACAAAGGTTACATTTGTCTATTTGTTTGCATGGCAACGCGAGCGATCCATCTGGAACCAGTTACCGATCTTACCTCACAAGGCTTTCTGGCAGCATTTAAGAGGTTCGTTGCACGACGTGGTCGATGCACTGACATCTGGAGTGACAACGGAACAAATTTTGTTGGCGCCGCGCGCGAACTCAAATCCTTATTTGATGAAGAAAAATCCACTATGGTCGCTGAAATAGCGAATAACCTGGCCACCAATGGGACAAATTGGCATTTCATTCCGCCTCGTTCCCCGAACTTCGGAGGCCTATGGGAGGCCGGAGTTAAAGCCACCAAATACCACCTCAAAAGGGTAATCGGCAACTCAACGCTGACATATGAAGAGATGGCAACGGTATTGTCACAGATTGAAGCTTGCCTTAACTCTAGACCAATTTCCCGCATCAATGATAATTGCAATGATCCACTACCTTTATCTCCCGGACATTTTTTGGTAGGAGAGCCATTGGTGCTGGTACCTGACTACAACTACGAAACAGCAAACATAAGTAGCCTTCGAAGATGGCAGCTCACCCAAAGAATGTTACAGGATTTCTGGCGTCGCTGGTCACGTGAATACCTGACCCAGTTTCACCACCGGTACAAATGGGCCTATCAGACTCCTGAGCCTGCCGTAGGAGACATAGTTTTGGTAAAAGAGGACGATCTTCCCCCGGCAAAGTGGTTGTACGGCATTATTACAGACAAACATCCCGGATTGGACGGAATTACGCGGGTCGTTAGTCTTAAATGTAAAGGTAGCATATTCAAAAGATCAATAGGTAAATTATGTATTTTGCCTATTGAAAAGTAACTTGATTTTGGTATTGCCTTTTGCTATAATGTACTTGACCTTGCGGATGCTTTGACACTGACCTTGCTAAAGGCTTATAAAATTTCATTTCCGTCACGAGTAAATTTTCAATAGCACTGATCAGTGCTAAGCCATACGAAGGGTTAAATCTAAATTTAGGACTTAGTTATGTATTTTTTTTGTTGTTTCTTATGTGAACTATTTTTCTAATTTCAGTGTATCACTGTTACGTTAATATGTATTAAAGTTCATCTGAAAACTTGCATGGAGTGCGGATGTAAGGACAATCTTGCAGTATGTCCTTGGCGGGCGGCATGTTTAACGGCCCAACTTAATACTAAATTAACCGAAGTTTAGGTAAAGTCGCCAATAGGTGGCGCTAGTAGTATGCGTTTTAGCCTCTTAAAATTACTTTAATAAATTATTTTAATGCATAAATAGTATCTAAAAAATATCATAAAACGCATGCTACCACTATTACTAAGTTTCATTACTATTTGTAGAATTGGTTTTAGTTGCAAGATTTGCCGCTAGATGGCTCTTTACCTTGTGACAAACAGGCTATTAAGATTTTTCCTAGTTTAATGGGGAGGCCTGAGCCTCGATGTTTGAATCATCCTCAGCTACTATAGCTACCTGAATACCTGTATACCTATACAATATAGTGATTATAAAATACGAGTGGTATCATTTCGGGACCCCCTGGGAGTTGAACACAATCCATGTAGACGTTTTATTCAATTTTATACATAATTTAGAGCTTAAATTTAAGAGCGCTTTCCTTAAGTAAATCTCCATACAAACGGTGATTTTGGCGCGAGACCTCGACGCGACAACCGCTCACAGCCGTGTGTGTGTGGGAACTGTATGGGAGTTTAAATGCCAGCCTCGGCAAAGGGATGATGCGTTAGGAAAAAAATATCCCGAAGGCGTAAAATGTATCGCGATTTTTTTATTTCAATTTTACGACAAAACGTTCAACTATTGGGTGGTGTTCATCTTTTGGTTCCTCTACCCTACGTTCCTTTTAAAATGGTTGAAGAAATTAATAACTGCACTCCTGAAGAAATTGCGTGAGTAGCAAAAGTACGAATAGAAAACTTGCTGCCTGAAAAGTTTAACTATTCTGTAGTCTGCTATTTATTTAAAATTTGTCGTAGAAAATTATTGTATGCAACGGTGTATAACTGGTCTAAAAACGCTCGTGGCGTCTGTAATTGCGATTGATACACACGCCACTCGCGTTTTAAGACCCTTCTTATACAACAGTTGCATAAAATACTATTAAGTGTATCGAAATAATATTGTCATAAAAATATTGCAATAATACGTACTCGCTGTGGTATCCCTGCCAATGTATAAAGCCGCGTCCGCTGCGCCATGATTTCGTGGTTTTTAAACGTCAAACATGTTTTGCCAATCAAAACAATACCCTATTTGTTTGCCGAAACTGACGGAAAACATGTTAAGTAGATGTTTAAAAACATGGAAACATTGGTGCAGCGGACCCGGCTTCAAATTATTGACACTCCTAAGCGCAATTTACACATGCAAGTTTCATTACATTGCGGGTAACCAAGTTCTTCAATCGATCCATCAAACCCCGCAATGTATAAGGTAGTTAGACTTGCATGCAATTTCTCCTCTCAATGTGTATTTTGCGCTTTATAAAAGCTCCTATTTATTGACAAGTATAAAAATCTGCATATTCCTACATTTTGCAGTTCTGTTTATTAGTTTTATTCAGTACACAGTAGGTAAGCGGGTAAATAATACGCTAGATAGTTTTAAAAGTTTTTATTGTAATGCATATTTGGCATTTAGATTGACCTATATTATGACAATTACTCAAGTAACCGTAAGTTTAAAGACACATAATATTTTGGCATTCAAATGTTATCAACATTTGTACAGATTAAGCCCATCTTTAAAATTTCGCTGTTCTAAATTTGGCATTATTATTAAATAAATTACTATAATGTGACCCTGTCTGCGAAATTCATTACCTGTGTGACAAACATGCTTAGAATTCAAGATTGTTTTAACCGATGCGACAGAAGGAGGGTTATGTTTATCGGTAATGTTGACCTAAGATTAAGAGCCGGGCTGCTTCATTTTAAAATCCTTTTATCGAACATGCTCGGAAATGGTCGCATTTTGTTTGAAAAACGATTACGCTAAGCGCCCAATTCTCATCTGCCCAAATTTAAAATGTTAAAACCTAGGAGTACAGTGGAGTTAAAATTAAAAAAAAAATCCTGATAGCGCCGTCGATACCTCTAAAAAGTTTAAATCGGTTAATAATTACATTCATTCAAAGAAAACAGCCCGCGAACTGCCCAGATTTCAGTAGGTATTCAATTTTTATTAAGTAAGTAATGTTCTTTTTCTCAAAAATGGCCCGCAAAGTGAACATAACTCGCTACATATTGGAAGGTAAAGTGTATAGTTAAAAGCCAGATCAAAATTAAAAAATAAAAAACATTGCAGGCCGCCTGGAATGTTACATATGAATTCCTTTATTTGTCGAGTACCAAACTTTTTAAAAAGTAGAAACTGGCATATAAAAGACGGCACAGGTCATATTCAGCCAAATCAACTCGTATTTTTCTGTTGCAAACGCGACATCTTTGTATGTGTCATAAAAAGATTGCGTTTTTCGGTGGAAAAATACACTTGCGATTCTGTTTCAAAAAATATGACGTTTAGTTTTATGTAATTTGCAGTATCCTCAATTTGTATTTAATAATAACGCTTGATTTAAATTTAGTCTTTTTTATTTCCCCATTTTTGAGAAAAGCACTATATTAGCCTCAGCCGGAATGGCAATTGCAGGCTTCGTATTATAATTAAACGGACTCGCAAGCTCGTCCGTTTAAACAAAATACTCAGCCTGCAATTGCCTACTTCCCGGCCACGGCAATAATGTACTATTAAGCTGTTATTGTTTACGACTAGAAGATAAAATAAGTTCAATTGTTTAAAAAGGTGCTCATTTCATTGATTTTAGCATGAAATTAACTCAATGTAATAGCACAGATTATATAATAGTTGGTAATAGCAGAGTGTAGAAGAAGTGAATATTACCGCCTTTGAAAGAAGTAGAAAAAAAACGCTTTCAGTTAAAACAAAGTAAAAGTATTTCACGGCGTTATTAGATATTGTCACTTCCTCACATTGTTTGAAATAATTTACTTTAAAAACAAAGTTTTAACCTACGAAAAATCAATCATCCCCTATTTTCCTACCCTTAAGGTTGCTTTTTTTCCAAATTTATATGGGACCAACTTCGCGGTATATATTTAATAAAATTGTATTCCAATAAAAAAATAATTATCAAAATCGAACTAGGGTAAGTGCACCAGTGAATGAACGATTTTTGACTTTAAAAATTGTTTTATGTAAGATAGCTATACTTAATATCGGCCGTGACTGTTTGTACAGCTCAAACAAGTATTCTAGTTTGCTTAAATTACTTTGCTTTTGCAATAAGTTTCCATAATTTTAAGTTATTTGACCTTTTAGGTAGAAAAATGGAAAATCACCAGTGAATGAACAGGGTTTTCTAGTAAATGAACAACTAAAAACCAGTGAATGAACTACTGTTATAGTTATGGTTTGTTGGTTTAAATTGCTGTTTAGCGATTTTGTTTGGAGTATCTCGATATACCAACACACGGGGTGGTAGTCTGGTAGTTAATGGTTTACTTTTTCTAAAACAATTAAAAAACTGTAACAAATGTTCGTTCACACCAGTGAATGATCTAACTTTATGTTCGAAAATGAGGTTTGTTCGAACACTGGACCAACGATGGACAAACCATTGGTGGTTATGCTACTAAAAACTAAATCTTATTACAATAACTAGAACATAAGATTTTACGAAAACATTAAAACAGGCGTTGCCAGTGAATGAACGCTCCTGTTCATTCACTGGATTTAGGCGGTTTATAATTCTAGTTATAGAACACCTTCTAAAAAACGAGAATCTAAACTTAAATAACTTAAAAAGATGTTTGAATAGCACAATTTCGCTCTTATGATTTCCAAAAACCACACACCATAAGTTACAAGTTTATAAAACTAGTACAATGGCACATCAAATAAAAGGTAACAATCTTGTCCCCTTATTACCGGCTCATACAAAAAATCCACGCCCATAGCCCGTCAACTTTAAGCTTCGCTCATTTAGTAACTGTTGCGACTGAGTTGATATAAATTAGAGATGCGCCGAATATTCGGTAAATATTCGGTATTCGGCATATTCGGCACGTTTTTCAATGTTCGTTATTCGGCCGAATTTTTCGGTTCAAATGCCGAATATTTACCGAATTATTTTGCAGGTTTTTTGTGTAACATAGTCATTTTCCTATGAATTTATTATTCTAAAACGGATTTTTATTGTTATTTAACTACCTTTAGTATAAATGTTACACTTAAAAATAAACAAGACTTTTACCACTGAAAAATTAGTCTGTTTTGGAACGGCTGATTAAGGCATAAGGCATTCTTTTGAACCGAATTATTCGGCCGAATATTCGGTTCGGCAAAAGCTGGACCGAAAATTCGGCCAAATATTCGTATTCGGTAAAACCCATATTCGGCGCATCTCTAATATAAATGTTACAAAACCCTTACAGAGAATGCTTCTAATCGAAAAAAATACCCGGTATGCTAGAAATATACAGAACTCTTAATTTAAGCAAATAATCAGGTTTTCGTTCATTCACTGGTGCACTTACCCTACTCTGTAAAAAGTTATGCGTGATCATACATAAAAAAACATATAGCGTGTATATTTAACTAAACCGCATATTGTAGCCACACGTAGATTTTAGTGTTATAATCTGATATTTATAACAATTATTAATTTAGCGTTAACTGCCACGGCGTAATTAATTTTTGAACATTTTTTGAGCAGCTATGTACGGCGTACACTCATTTGACACATGGAAGGAGCAGGCCCCGTAGCATGGATGGCGTTATCACGCGATAAGTGACAGGATAAGCGCGTCGTCTCGATCTATCGAACGGTGTCAGCCAGGGACGGATGCTCTATCTTGTCACTTATCGCGTGATAAGGCCATGGCTGGTCACTTGTGACAGTTGTGATGTCACTTCAGTAAGACAAATTAGTGATCCATTGCGTGCTGAATTATTTTATATGGAAAAAAAATGTCGCTTTTTTAAATAATTTATCGATAAATATATTGATAAGTGCCTATTCTATAACCCCCTAAAGTTTGCGGTTATATCAAATATACACGCTGTATATACGCGTCGACTTGAGAACCTCCTCCGTTTTTTTCGTCGGTTGAAAAGCACTCTATTTACCTTGGCGGCAATCGGGGTTGCCAGACTCGACTGCAGCGGGCAGGCAACCCCTTTTTTACTGCGCCCCCGAGTTTCCCTTGTTAAATTACAAATGGAAATTAAAATAAAACTGTAACTTTTTGAATGACCGTCGTCGTACCTATGTCAAATTTTATTAATATTTTTGAGTCGAGGACAATGGATACCTCGACGGACTCGTATCCTATTTATAAGGCCGCGTAGTTTTGGTTATGACTCGACATAACTTATATCCTCAAACATGGAATCCAGCATCTGCAGAAATGTATGCAGTCCGTTAGACACTTCGATTGCACTAGCTACCTACTTGCTAACTATCGTCCTAGCGAAGTCTTATCGGGCTACCCGAGGTTTTCATCGATTTTTGACTAGTTTTGAATCGATACAAATACTTTTGCACTACAGATAGAATTATAAGGTAAACGGCTATCGATTTTTCAATCTTTAATCTCCATTTTTGTGTACCATATTTTGAAAGAAATGAATAGTTCTTTTTTTATGATTTTTTTAAACATTGTCTAAAAAAACACATTCTTTGTTATAAGATTGCTGTGAAAGATCTAACATATACGAAGTCTACATATTCGTCTCTGGTGTCCCTATACACGTGTGTAGGGTTTTGATTAAGACAAAAGTTATGGCCAGAAAACCTGTTTTTTGGTCTAAAATTGTCCTACTTTGATGCCAAATATCTCGAAGACAGTGATGTTTGAAGTGAATATGGGATAATATATTGCTTAAAACTGTTGTTACAAAAATAAAGCTACAAAAAACATTAGAAAACTAAGGGATTCAGATTGAAGGTCATTGGCGTATGGGATCCCCTTAACAGATTATGCTGATAGCTTTAGGCCAGCGCTGGTTAATAGGTCTTAGGTTTTACGTTAGTAATTTGTGCGCACACAAAACATGCACTTAACTACGTTGCAGTTTTCGGTTAGGTACAAATAAAGTGTACACCAACAGTTACACAGTACACAAGTTAGATAGGTACACTTAGAATATGCTTAAGAGGCCGCAGTAAGCTCGATTCTCCATACAAACGTAGTTACGCTCTCATTTTAAAACTACGTGTTGGATTGTAACGAAACTTTGCAAATACAATGAAATGAGGTATATCTATGTCTGAAATTAGTTTATATCGCTTCAGATACCATACTACAAAAAATACGGCGAATTTAAGTTTTTCATACAAAACTTGTTTTTGCTGTATTTCGTTTGTTTTATAAACTGGAGCCATATAAATGAATTTCAGACACAGCTATACTTCATATCATTGTATATGCAAAGTTTCGTTACAATCTAACTCGTAGTTTTAAAATGAGAGCGTAACTTCGTTTGTATGGGAAGGTGAAATTCGGCCTAGCTTACTGCGGACTCTTAAATCAAATAATAACTAAAATAACGCATGAAGTTACATCAATCGACCTTGTATCTTTTTGGGAGTCTACGTCACCATATTCAATCAAAACGTACACCTCTTCAACATAGAGCGCGAGATAGACAACTTAATTTTTATTTGCGTAGGCGCATCAACAAACAGCGGCCGTACAGTCGGTTTTGGCACGATACCTTCTCATTTTATTTGGCAACCTAGACAAAGGCAAAATGTTTCTAAAAGAACTAAAGGATATAGCCGTGTTTGTATGGCGAAACTGCTTTTGACGAGAAAATGGTTTTCCTTTTGCTCGGATAATTATCTTTTTCTACTCCTGAACCGTTATCTGTCATTTATATAGGCTGTAGCTCAAATACAATGACACCACTAATAAGTCGTCGAAAAACTCTATGCTCTATGGCCCAAAAACGTACTGTTTAGCGTACTTTTTTGGTTCACTAATTTTTCATAAAAGCACTGTTTAACTTTTTTTTAAATCGGCCGCTATATTGCAGTGCCAACTTCATAAACAAATATTACGAAATAAAAGGATTTATTTACGATTTAACATTTGTATATTATAAATTATTTACTACAATAATAATAAATCATCATCTATTGTGTGTTAAAATTACATGTTTTATAAATTCTTGGTATTATTTATGAAAATAAACAGTTCGAATTCGGTCCGGGTCCGGATTCTGTTTGGTTCGGATGGCAAGTGCAAACAAATTAAAAACAAAAAGAGGTGTCACATTTCCAATTTCTTACCAAAATACAGTTCAAAATGAAAGGACGAAAGATGATAAACTATTAGTCCTAAACTTTTAAGATTTTATTCGTGTTTATGAAGAAAAAAGTGTACGTTCCTTTTAAAATGGTCGAATAAATTAATAACTCCACCTACTGAAGTAATTGCGCGAGTAGGTAGCAAAAGTACGAATAGAAAACTTGCCGCCTGAAAAGTTTAACTATTCTGTAGTCAGCTATTTATTTTAAATTTGTCGTAGAAAAAGTATTGTATGCAACTGTGTATAACTGGCCTAAAAACGCTCGGGGCGTCTTTAATTGCGACCCACGCCACTCGCGTTTTAAGACCCTTCTTATAGAACAGTTGCATAAAATACTATTATATACGTTGTTATTTCACCAAATATCAGCCCCAAAATCGTCGTGATTTTTGAGATAATTAAAAAAAAGGAAAATCGTTTTTATTTATTATCTACTAAAGTAGCCACCCGATTTTTTTGAAATTTGTATATATTATGTAAATAATAGAGGACTTTTTATAAAAAAAAAAATCCATGAAATTTTATATCTAAGTAATTGAATTGAAAAATAAAAAAAGATTTTTAATATTTCAAAAAATATTTTTTTTTACATGCAAGGTGGCGACACTCTCCAATATTGGGTATTTTATAAACCATTTAATACTCTACCACATATAATTTTTCCAAAAAATATCACTCGGATCAACAGGTTAAAAAAAGCGAATTTGTAACCTTCATACATAGGTTTCCCTTTACTAGGTAGGGTAGACACAACACTCTTTATGTACTATGTCATTGGAAATATAATATTAAGTCCTATAAATCTTTGATGTTAAGACAAATACAAATCGTTTATTTGTTAGACTCTGACATTATATACATATATAGCTAAAAAATATCTATATACTAGTACATATAATGGAAATATATTTTGGGTCAGTGAGGGCAGCTACCAGATCCCGTATTGCTAGGCGAAAATGGTCTTAGGAGGCATTCATTCGATTTCAAATTAATGAAGATAAACATACAGGATGTTTTTTTCCAAAATCTGTATAAGACGTAAGTAATGCGAGAAAATGGTAATTTTTGACAAACTTTTTTTTTGATGCCAATTTACTGTCCAGGACCAAAGCTTGTATTGGACTAAAAAGGAATTTCCGGCTAGAAACGTCATAAATCGAGAAAAACTTTCCCCTTACAATTTGTATGAATATGAAAAAAGTTTTTTTATGTCATTCGATTCCATTACTATCCAGAATTCATAGTTTCCTTGGGGTCAACTTTCGGTAATGTACAAAAAAGCCATAAATTAAAGAAAACTGTTTTCATACATTTACTATGGAAAAAAGGTTCTTTAATTTCTGGCTTTTTTGTACATTACTGAAAGTTCGATCGGCATCAAAAAAAAGTTTGTCAAAAATTACTATTTTCTCGCATCCTGTATGTTTTTTCCAAAATCTGTACACGCCAATCTTCATTAATATGAAATCGAAGGAAGGTCTCCTAAGACCATTTTCGCCTAACAATACGGGATCTGGTAGCTGCCCTCACTGAACCAATAGTAGATTGTTAACCAAGGGCTGAAAGGGACCCATTTCTGAGGAGATATTTTGGCGCTCGAACGAAGTGAGAGCGCTAATAGTTCGAGTCAGAAATGGGTGACTTTCACCCGAGTTAAACACTCTACTTTTCATATCGAATACGAGGAAAGTAAAAAAAAACCACAGAAGGAAAATTTAACAATATGTTATGGCGAGGTTAAGTGGAGCTATAGCTATGGCGAGGACCAATAGGAATACACTACTTTTCTGCTCTAGAGCAGAAACGTATCACTTTCAGCACACTTTTTAGAACAACAACGACCCACTTTCAGAGCATGAGATATGAAAAATCTATTTCCATTATATATATATATGTATATAATGTCAGAGTCTAACAAACAAACGATTTGTAATTGTCTTAACAGCAAAGATTTATAGGACTTAATATTATATTTCCAATGACTTAGTACATAAAGAGTGTTGTGTCTACCCTACCTAGTAAAGGGAAACCTATGTATGAAGGTTACAAATTCGCTTTTTTTAACCTGTTGATCCGAGTGATATTTTTTGGAAAAAATATATGTGGTAGAGTATTAAATGGTTTATAAAATACACAATATTGGAGGGTGTCGCCACCTTGCATGTAAAAAAAAATTTTTTTGAAATATTAAAAATCTTTTCTTTTTTACTTAGATATAAAATTTCATGGTAATTTTTATTTATAAAACGTCCTCTATTATTTACATAATATATACTAATTTCAAAAAAATCGGGTCTCTACTTTAGTAGATAATAAATAAAAACGATTTTCCTTTTTTTTAATTATCTCAAAAATCACGACGATTTTGGGGCTGATAAATGGTGAAATAACAACGTATATAAAGATAATTATCCGAGCAAAAGGAAAACCATTTTCTCGTCAAAGGCAGTTTCGCCATACAAACACGGCTATACCCTTTACGAGATAACTTTTTGTCACCGTATTATTCGAGATAATGCACATGATGGGTTCGGTGGTCATCTATCTATATGAATACCACAAATAAAAAATATACTATTATTATAAAGACGTGAAAATGAGACTTTTGAGTGTTGAAAAGAGTTACCGCGAGTGTGGTCAGTAAATGTCGGAGTTCAAGAAAATTGTCCTTTTATAGCGATAATAGAGTCCCACAAACAGTCCACGAAAGATTAAGTTGTGCCGGATAGTTACATTTAGGTACGTGGTGAACAAACGGTAGAGACTGTTTGCTGCCGCTGAATAAATATTTTAGCGTATTCCCGGCTGTGCCCCTAAAGAAGCCCGGGGTTCGCTTTGAGTAAATATTTTATTAAAGATAAATTTACTTTGGACGGTGCCAGTGGTGCGTTTAGTTTTCCTTCATCACATCGTGAGAGCACTTGTACGGTTTTTGCGCCGTACAATTTGTTAGCTCTAAGTCATTGTCCTAATTGGCCATCGCTTGCGCAGTGGAACTGCCCAAGTAGCATGATCAAGTGTATATACATAAAAGCATTCATCCCTCACTACCAAGTGTGTAAGTGCGATAGGGACGCATGCTTTATGTCTGACATAAACGCGACCATGCTAACTAGGTTAATATCACTATTGTGTATACGTATTGGGTCATTCAATATTAATCAGAATGTAATGAAATAATAAATGAAATCAACGCGGTGGGACCAGTGTGACTTTCACATTCTACTGATCGTAGCCAATAAGGACGACGAGTTGGGTTCAGGGGGACAAAGATGTGTTTTGCCTTTGTGCGAATTGTCTCAGTTATACAAATAAAGTAGTAAAACATCTACAGGATTGTCTTCTAGATTACAAATCTCGGTCAGAACATCTAAAATAATATAAACGAAATCAACAAATCTCGAAGTATACTTAGTTAGTCCTTTCGTCAAAACGTTTTTATAACATGGCAATGAGACCGTTTTGCATATGTATTTTTTAAAAATATAAGAAAAAAGGAAAACTTAAGCCATTTAAATAATTAAGGCTAGATTTCGATTACATTGGCAGTACTTAAACAAACAGCATAGCGAGGATACAATAGTTTACCAAACAACTTGGCGAAATGTAACTACGCCGGAAGTAAGGAAGGTGCACTTCTAACAATTGTACGAAGTACAGAATTGGTAGTACTTAAACAAACAGCATAGAGAGGATAAAATAGTTTACCAAACAACTTGGCGAAATGTAACTACGCCGGAAGTAAGGAAGGTGCACTCCTAACAATTGTACGAAGTACAGAATTGGTAGTACTTAAACAAACAGCATAGCGAGGATAAAATAGTTTACCAAACAACTTGGCGAAATGTAACTACGCCGGAAGTAAGGAAGGTGCACTTCTAACAATTGTACGAAGTACAGAATTGGTAGTACTTAAACAAACAGCATAGCGAGGATAAAATAGTTAACCAAACAACTTGGCGAAATGTAACTACGCCGGAAGTAAGGAAGGTGCACTTCTAACAATTGTACGAAGTACAGAATTGGTAGTACTTAAACAAACAGCATAACGAGGATAAAATAGTTTACCAAACAACTTGGCGAAATGTAACTACGCCGGAAGTAAGGAAGGTGCACTTCTAACAATTGTACGAAGTACAGAATTGAGTACAAGTATAATTTACGACAATAACTTGGTCTTGTGTGTACTCTGGATGACCGAAAATATGGCTTCTACACATAACCATAACATACCTCTATAAATTTAGACGGTGCGAGTGACAGCGTTATGAAAACAGATTACCTTGCTTTTTGATAATTTACTTTAAAAACAAAGTTTTAACCGACTTCAATTCAGTACTCCGCCAAGCCACATGAACATTTCCACATTTAATTTCCAATTTACCACATGAACTGATTTCCGAGAGCAAATACGTTGATTATTAGAGAAAAAAACCAAATCGCTGTATATGGGCCGATAATATTTGAGGACTTCCGTCAATTCCTCAAGGATCTCAGAATAACCTTTGGCACTTCTTTGTTTGCTATTTCAACTGAATGATATCAGAATCGGTGACGTACTTTTATAGTTTGAAGTACATCATTGAGAAGTTCTACAAGCCATCTGTGGTCTTCATCATCACTTCCACTTCACCAAATTTATAATTTCCGGATGTAAATACACGAGTTATATTATAATAGAAAACACCGAAATTACTACACGCGTGCCTTATATATTTGAGGAGTTCCCTCAATTCCTCATGGTTCCCATCATTCAACTGGAGTTTTGAAAACAATGGGACCAACCTGGAACCATATACTTTCAATTAAAAAAAAATGGTATGAATCGGTTCATAAATGACGGAGTTCTGAGGTAACGCACATAAAAAAAAATTAAAAACATACAACCGAATTGAGAACCTCCTCCTTTTTTTGAAGTCGGTTAAAAATGATCGTGAGTTTTCTCAATCTCTTAGCATGCTACAGGAAAATAGTAATGTACTGCGACATCTAAACTTTTCTTTTTTAATTTTCAATAAAAATATCACTTGATTTGTTTAGAATGATAGTCTAAATCATAGTTTCAATTTTCGTCACATCGCTTCTTACACGGTTTAACATGTATTGTACATGAATTTATGTAGGTGTACGCAAATATAGGTATACACATATGAGTAAGGTGACACATGTGATATTAGATACAATCCACACTTTACTTCTAGCTCTTTATTTTGCAAAAAACAAGTGATATCACTTTGAGGGTAATTTTATAATCCAAAAATGAGGCGACCACTTTGGTTATATTATATTGTTATGAAACTGTTATCTAATACTACAAGTGGGGTTCCATGTCGTGACCAGCCAATTTAGAAACCATTCGTGTACAAGTAATTTATTCTAAAGACCGTAATTTTAATCAATTCCTTCAATTTATATATTATTTCACTAAATTTCATAACCGTAAGAGAATATTAATTTCATAGTTAACAATATTAAAGCATTCATGCGAATTTACCATACCTAAATAAATATATCCCCGGAATAATGTTACAATTCTTCTTTAATTAAATTCCGGGATTCAGTTTTTAAAACAGATTTCATCCACATCTGTATGTATTGTAGAATCGGTGAGAGTGATCGGGGTCCGTCCATAACAATTTGATCTCCCCGGCATAACCATCTACGCAGTACAGTGCTTAGCTATACAGTGCTCTAGAAGGCAAGTGTAAAAATACGGGTGTTTACAACTTACTCATAAATATGCCCCCATCGCTCTTAAGTCGGCGGATTAAGGTTTCGGTACATATTTATGATAGTACGATCGATAAGTATTTTTGCACTTGACTGTACACTCGATGGTAACCAAATAGGGAACATTACGCAAAGCTCTGCGTAGGGGGCGACACTAACACAACCCGTAAACAAACCACCATGACGTAAAATGTCATATTTATTAACCTAACAAACAATAACAAATAATTGATGAAAACGCGTTAAACTACAATAGTTGTATTATCCTTCGTTTGTAAAATACCTGTACTGTGATATTAAAATGGCATCCTATAGCCATTTAAAGGTGGATGAGGGCTTTTTTTGCTTTACGACGTTTTGCCGCTTCCCATAGTTTTCGTATCATCGTTTCCTTCGGAAATGAATGATGCCCTTCATTCTTGCATCCAATTACGCGGCACTGATGCATTTTATTTATTGAAATATTCTCTTCCCTATTTGAGCCAGAGCTTTGAAGGATTGTCAAAAGTTGTCAAAAAAACTGTTTACTAATTGTGATAGTGCTGCACTCTGGCGGAAGAACATTGCAGTAATGTTCCCTATTGTTTAATTACAGATTTGCTTTGACGAATTTCAACTTTGGCCAAATTTTGTCTTAAACAAACAAATCTATAAAAAAAACTTGTTACTCAGTTTTATTTTATTGGATGGAATAAACGCTAGAAAACTGTTTACTACAACGATATCCTATTTCAATAAACATAACAAATAGTACCTTATTTATAAGGGGTTACCATTTAGTAGGCACATACATTGATATTAGTTCGCGAGTATGGGGTTTTCATTAACTTTTAGTATCAGTTGCTAAGTCTACAACAGCTGGAATGTAGGTAACTAATGGGCCAGTGTGACCCTGACCCGGCTCCGAGCCCAGAGTAAATTATCTGTTTGTGCTTATCTATTATATTTTTAAATGCACAATGGACTGACAGTAAAATATGGGATCTGTACATAGAGCTTAGGACAAGCAATAATTTCTCGAGTTTAAAAAGTAATACGATTTTTTTTTAGTTAGGTACCTATATTATAAATGATTAAATACATATATTTAACTAAAAACTAAAATGCACAAACGTGAATAAAAAAATAAACACAAGGAAATTAGTCGATGGGTGGATTGCGAAAAATTTATACATAATTAAGGACCTTAATCTAATCTATGCTTTAACTTTTTTCCATTGTGTAACGAAAGTTACCCATATAAAATGTATGGGTAATTGCCGTTACACAATGGAAAAAAGTTAAAGCGTAGATTAGGTTAAGGCTCTTAACTATGTAAATTTTTTTTGCAATTAACTCCGATAGCGTTTTAAGTCTAAGGAAATTAGCATAAAAATCATCGATCAGACCAAATAATTGAAGTGACTGGATGAAACGTACATAAAAAACCCTTTAATTTCATATACTTAGCGATTTATTAAATAACAGGTGAGGGTATATTATCTCCAGTTCTTCAAACTTGGCAACCTCATAGCCCATAGCCTTCGAGCAACACGGCCTTCCTAGCGGAATGGAGTCGCCTTAGCTATGGATATTACAGTCAAATAATTCTGTCATATCTTGCGGGGCCGGGGCGGGAAATTTGCTGTAATGATGACGCTAATACACCAAAAAAGCGGCCAAGTGCGAGTCGGACTCGCCCATAAAGGGTTCCGTAAAATAATTTGCGGTTTACGATTTATGACGTATCAAAAAAAAACTACTTACTAGATCTCTTTCAAACCAATTTTCGGTGGAAGTTTGCATGGTAATGTACATCATATATTTTTTTAGTTTTATAATTCTCTTATTTTAGAAGTTACAGGGACACACACACACACACACACACACTTTACCACTTTGGAAGTGTCTCTCGCGCAAACTATTCAGTATAGAAAAAATATATATTAGAAACCTCTATATCATTTTTGAAGACCTATCCATAGATACCGTTTGATAAAAAAAAACCAGTGTTTCAGTTCTACGTATGGGGAACCCCCAAAATTTATTGTTTTTTTTTTTCTATTTTTGTGTGAAAATCTTAATGCGGTACACAGAATACATCTACTTACCAAGTTTCAACAGTATATATAGTTCTTATAGTTTGAGAAAAGAGTGGCTGTGACATACGGACGTACAGACAGACAGACAGACATGACGAATCCATAAGGGTCCCGTTTTTTACCATTTGGTTACGGAACCCTAAAAATGACACAATACACCGAAAAAACTAGCACACCTTCATCAATGTTTGTGTACGAACCATGCCCACTTGGGCTGGGCTTGTAATTTGACAAAGGGGAAATGGTGCGAATGCATACTCCCTTCCGTGTTGCTCGAAGCCCATAGCAGTCTAGGCAGTGAGTTCAATCATCGCCGATCTCTCGACGCCGCAGCATATGCGGGAGAAAATATGCTTTTTTGCAGCATATCGTGCTCAGACTAACATCGATAAACACGTTTTTGAAATCAAGTACCTATCCCAAACTTCATCTTTCTTCCCCTCCTATGATTACAAAAATTACGATGATGAAAGACAATTTGATTAATTCGATTTGATAACTATGGAATCATTCATTTTCTTGCCCTTATCCCATTTATTTGGGGTCGGCGCAGCATGTCCTTTTCTTCCATACCTCCCTGTCACTCGTCATCTCGTCACTTACTTCCTTCCTCTTCATATCCTCTCTCACACAGTCCATCCACCTTGATAACTATGGAATATTTCCATTTATTATCTTTCTCCATTCTTCTTCTTCCATTCTAATTCAATTTTATTTGTATCAACTACCAATGTACTCCTAATGTACTCCTAATGTATTGATTAGATTAGATTTATTTATTACACAATACTGACTTCATTATAACTTACATTCATGTCAATTTAAAATAATCCCTATTGTGGTCGTCTATACATTCGATAATTAAAATACAACAGAATTATAAAAACAAGACAAATAAGGCAAAATGTAAAAATACATTAAAATAGCATGTCAAAAATGTCACCGAAAATTGATCCTACAGTAAAAATGTATATTATGACATAATTTGTAATAATTTTAACATAGATTATTATTGTAGAAGGAATTATATCGATATTATTAGTAGTTTACGAGATACAAACAAAAAAATGCCGGATTTCTGAAGTAACAAACATTTAAAAAATATATATCCGAATTGAGCACCTCCTCCTTTTTTCATGTAGGTTCAAAAAGGACCTTTACCTCCTCCCCCGCCGGCGGCTCACCCCCCACAGCCGGAGACTTTTAGTATGTTCATCTGGTCACCTCAAGGAATAATGTACCAAATTTCAAAACTATAAGAATTATTTGGTCGGATTTCCTTTAGTTTTTTCGGGTTAATTTAATAAATTCATGACGATGCAATCTCAACATACATGATCTAATAGCGATTTAAAATACCTTTCGCCTTGGCCGATATTATACGTGGTACAGAAAAACACCACACAAATTATTATAGTAATCTTATATCTATATTCGTTTTAAATTCAAGGAGTGTAGCGGCTGGGACCTTTTCCCACATTCATGTCGCAACTTACCACAGCAACTTAAACGACCGCAGGGAACGCAGGTTAGCATCTTCATTTCCGAATTAACGGCAGGAAAACATTTTTGATTCAGTGCCATCAACTAATTAATGTAAATAACCTAAACAAGTAACAATTATTACATACTTCTATTTTAATTAATATTGAGTATAGAGATTAAATATATGGTTTGGCCCTTCAAATATATAATACAGACCAAAACAGAATGAAGAGTCATAACAATACTTCAATAAGAAGTCGATAAAGAGTAAAGTTCTGATCTGTACCCATTGTGTGCCTGTCTCCAAAGAAATTGTAAATAAGGCGGCGCTTAAAAGGAGCGGTTGCTCTTGTATCCTCGTGTGATTTAAAAATACATTTTCATCGGAATATAAACCGGTAAATTAAAACCTAAATGTGCTACGATCGGCGTCGATCAATCTAATAAGGCATTCAACCATGCGAAGAGGAAAACAGTTTTGTTGTGACGGTGCAGTGCAACCGAGGCGTTTACTTCTTGGCGCTGGATCCTCCCTTGTTTTGGCGGTTGTCTGTCGACGATTGTAACGGGATCTAGAAAGAAATAGTAGATTGTACAACAAGCGCATAAAACGAGCCATTCAACCTGAGATGTTGGTTAGTTAAGTCGAGGGGTTAAATGGCTAATTTATGCCCGAGTTATACACACTGCTTTTCACTTCGATTGCGAGAAAATAACAAATAACTGCAAATATTAATTAAATAATAGCTATTTCCCGTCACTTAACTTTTAAAGTTTTTATGTTTAATTTGGACACGTGATTTTAGTCTTAGGTACTTCAAATACTGCCAATGTCATTTAATGGTTCAATGCGTTTTAAAATAATAATTGACTCCGGTTTTATTTGGTTTTATTAATTTAGTAATTGAAAGCACGGATGTGAAATTTATTAAAGCAAATCAAATCAAATGACAAGTTTATTCTACGAAGTTTTATTATGTGTGGCTGTTAGGCCCGATTATCTTAGTCTTTAAAACAATTTTACTTTGTGCACTAGAGCATAAAAGTGGTATTTTGTGCAGCATACATCCAGCACAAAGGCGAACTTTGCGAGCATGAGAAGTGAAAATAGTATTTCACAATAATAAGAATAAATCAGGCTATATACGTCCCACTACTGGGCACAGGCCTCCTCTTATGGTTAAGAGGGATCGGACAGTGGTCCCCACGCTGGACCAGTGCGGGTTGGGGGCTTCACATACACACTTGAATTTCTTCGCAGATGTATGCAGGTTTCCTTACAATGTTTTAGTATTTAATTTTTTTTAAATCCTATACTCAAGAACTTTTTTGTATTGCTTATTCTATTGTTACTATGATAATGTCGAGTAATTACGAGTTTTTTTTTAATAAATAAATAATGTGGGTACAGCCGCCATCACACACATCGGAGCAAACAAGCACGTCACAAACATCGGAACACACCTCTATTTTCAAGGCATTAGGGTGCATGTGCCGATATTTTTGAACACCTATAGTGTACCGATGTATGTGATGGCGACCATAGCTGGGCACCGTTGATCAAATAGTTAATTTCGTTAATCGCTAATCCGTTAATAAAAAAGTTAACTTCGTT
The DNA here is from genome assembly GCA_963854355.1 of Epinotia brunnichana. NCBI lineage: Eukaryota > Metazoa > Arthropoda > Insecta > Lepidoptera > Tortricidae > Epinotia > Epinotia brunnichana. Next base: position 39,015,443 of record OY977935.1, on the reverse strand, counting down.
AAACGTTAAAGCGTTACATTTCGGAAGATTTAACGGAAGTTAACGTTCATCGTTAATCCGTTAACACGTGAAAAAAAATGTCCAAAGATTAATAGGAAGGGTTATGCGAGGGGAGTTTCACTCCCCCCTCGGGTCGCGGATGTGTGCACAAGCGTTCCCGTAACCTCGCCACCAGGCGGCGAGGCGGCAAGTGGGGGGGGGGGGGGGGGTTTAGTGGGTACACCGTGGGTCTCATTAGCTCATACGGGAGTCCCACAAAACCACTCGGGTCACCCCCTGTAAAGCATTTTCACCCCCTACCAAAAAAGGGGAGTTTCACTCCATGAGCGCATCACAAATGAAGAAGCAGAACCAAGGTGAAGGCCAACTGATATAGCCTTCCGAATCGCTAACTTAAGTGACAGTAGGCGGGGCACATTGCACGTAGAACCGATGGCCGTTGGGGCGGAAAAGTTCGTGAGTGGCGACTACGTACCGGAATGCACAGCATGGGTAGACCCCCACAAGGTGGATCAATAAGCTGGTATAGGTGGCGGGAGTCTGCTGGATGCGGGTGGCGCAGGACCGGTCATTGTGCCAGTTTTTGCAGGGAGGCCTATGATATGTCCAGTAGTGGACGTCTTTCGGCTGACGTCATGATGATATGCCACTCTTTCTTTATAAAACAAAATATAAATGCACACACTGCACAAACGCAAACTATCACGGACAGTACAGATTCAAAGTTACGGAAATTCAAACAGTACGTATTTAAGTAGTATTTGTTTAGGTACGAACTAAACAAAACACTCGTCACTCTAAGCGCCGGCGCTAAGTAATGGTAGTAATTAAACGATTAAATGGAGCATATGGATCGATTTTTTTCGCAGGCATCGGCAAGACATATCTAGTAAGTGAACCGCACCGCACTTGTCGACCGGCCCGAACGTACTTGTCAGAACGTGTCTTGCGCGGTGCGTGCAGTATCTTTTTGGTAAATCGGAGGTAATGGATTAACGGACTTGGGGAAGATTAACGGAAGTTAACGAGTCCGTTAACGATTTTTAAAGTTAACTTAAAAGTTAATTCGTTAATCGAAATGTTAACTTCGTTAATTAACGATTAACGAGTTAATGCCCAGCTCTGATGGCGACGTACAATCTTACACAAATCGACCTAGTCCCAAACTAAGCAAAGGTTGTAGAATAAATCTATGGGTACTAGGCGACTATATAGATACTTATACGACCGCTTTAGCCTAGTTGGTAGTGCAGATGCCTACGAAGCAAGAGGTCCTGGGTTCGAATCCCGGTATGGGCATTTATTTGTGTGATGAGCACGAATATTTGTTCCTGAGTCATGGATGTTTTCTATGTATTTAAGTATCTATTTATCTATATAAGTATGTTTATCTTCGTCTAGTACCCATAGTACAAGCGTTGCTTAGTTTGGGACTTAGGTCGATTTGTGTAAGATTGTCCGCAAATATTTATTTATTATTTATTTATTTATATAGATAAATAAATACTTATATATGTATATAGAAAACACCGATGACTGAGAAACAACCTATTCATGCGCACCACACAAATAAATGCCCTTACCGGCATTCGAACCCAGGACCTCCAGCTTCATAGGCAGGGTCATTACCAACTAGGCTAAAGCGGTCGTCAAGCGGTAAGTTTAACTACGTCAACCTACTCATAAATTGCGTAAAACTTATAGGCATTTATAATAATTCTCTAAAATACGTATCTTTCTTACATAGTTTTGTAATAGATGCAAAATGTTTTACATAATAAATGAGCCGGGCAGCCAGCATGATGAATTTTATGGTCATGTAAATCATGTTACACGTGACGTTTTGGTATTTTTGGGCTGTAAAAATTGACAATAAAACCAATCGTGCTAGCTGGGCAGTTCGAACGATGTATGTATATGTATGGAATTTTACAGTGGCTCTTTGGTCCTCCATTCGGCCAGCTTGCGCGCGCATTAGCAGCGCGAAGAAATCATCGTCGGGCACGGTCTTCGGGCGCTCCTCGGGCTTGGGCGGCGGCAGCTCGGAGCGCTGGTCCTCTAGACGGCACCCCTGTACAAAATATTGTGTTAGAGTCTGACCAGCGAGTCGTGACAGTGAAAAATCGCGGCAAATTTAAAAAAAACGCATGCAGGTAACACGAAATGTATGGAGCCGTCATAAGTACTTATAACTGACAGTTTATTTCATAGGTAAAATTGTTGCCATATAAATAATTTGATAAAAATGCTACTGTCACGACTCGCTGGTCAGACTCTACGTACGCTGTAATGGGAATGGATGAACATTTTAGAAGTGCCTGATTATTTTTTGGTGATAGGAATAACCTTCCTAAGCACCAGAAAAATGTTGCAGACTTTTCAGCTGTATCAATTATTTTTGAAAAATATATACAGTTTCCTCACTTAAGTTTTGGGTTTAGGACGGCGAATGAGACACTTTCCTTGATCCGTCTCATATTACAAAAAATATTTTAAATATTTGACCCCCTGGCTATGACAAATATAGCTGCTGCAGCTGTCAATATCATTGCCAGTGTCAGTTTACCACGGATTTTTAAGATATTTTTTTGTAATATGAGACAGATCAAGCAAAGTGTCTTATTTGCCGTCCTAAACCCAAAACGTAAGTGAGGAAACTTTTACATTTTTCAAAAATAATTGACGCAGCTGAAAAGTCTGCAACTTTTTTCTGGTGCTAAGGAAGGCTATTCTTATCACCAATAAAATAATCAGGAACTACTATTAATGTTCATCCATTCCCAATTGTGTTACGTAGGTGCCGCGGACCATGGGCCACTTTAAGAGTCCGCAGCAAGCTCGGCCGAATTTCAAAGGCATGAGGTATATCTAGGTCTGTAATTAGTTTATTAAGCTCCAATTTATAAAACAAACGAAATACATCAAAAACAAGTTTTGTATGAAAAACTTAAATTTGCTGTATTTTTAGGGTTCCGTAGCCAAATGGCAAAAAACGGAACCCTTATAGATTCGTCATGTCCGTCCGTCTGTCTGTCTGTCTGTCTGTCTGTCCGTCCGTATGTCACAGCCACTTTTTTCCTAAACTATAAGAGCTATACTGTTGAAACTTGGTATGTAGATGTATTCTGTGAACCGCATTAAGATTTTTACACAAAAATCGAGAAAAAACATTAAGTTTTAGGGGTCCCCATACTCAGAACTGAAACTCAAAAAAATTTTTTTCATCAAACCCATACGTGTGGGGGTATCTATGGATAGGTCTTCAAAAATGATATTGATGTTTCTAATATAATTTTTTTCTAAACTGAATAGTTTGCGCGAGAGACACTTCCAAAGTGGTAAAATGTGTCCCCCCCCCCCCCCTGTAACTTCTAAAATAAGAGAACGATAAAACTAAAAAAAATATATGATGTACATTACCATGTAAACTTCCACCGAAAATTGGTTTGAACGAGATCTAATAAGTAGTTTTTTTTTTATACGTCATAAATCGTAAACCGCAATTTATTTCACGGAACCCTTGATGTGCGAGTCCGACTCGCACTTGGCCGCTTTTTTTACCATGGTAACTGAAGCTACATAAACTAATTACAGACCTGGATGGTACTTAACTTATTCTAAATACAAAATTTCAGAGCAAACAAGTTAGTCGTTTTAAAATTAGAGCGTACTACGTTTGTATGGATGGTCGAGCTTACTGCGGAGTCTTAAGGTACAACCGAGATAATGGCTAGGAGGAGGTACGCTTGTGTTCACAAAATATAGGTCAAGTGGCAGTCGGACTGGCGCATCAAAGGTTTCGTACGAATTAATAGGTATATAAATAGTTAGACAATCACAGCAATCGAGTCTTGAAGATTTTTACCACTTTGTTACACTAACGAAACGATAATCCCCGCCCCCACACATTAACATAGGTCGCGGTTAGTTTACCAAAAGCAAATAAGTTTATAATCGCAATATATTTTTTGTTCGTTGTGGTATTTTCAATTTTTACGCCACTGGGAAGTAATTTATTTAATCGTATGGCATACATTATTTGGCCCTTGAGTTTGTCACTCTTTAGTACCACCCAGGGGACACGTGCAGGGGTTGTGGTAGGCATAGCTCCTGCGGACGCAAGCGACAGTTGTCCCCCCTTTGTCAAGTGAGTGGGCAACTTGACCGTTAGGGGTTCTTAAGCCGCCCGATGGCCTCTAACTCGGTTTAACGACTACTGTCATAGATAGCAGCCGGGATCAACTGCTTAGCGTGCTTTCCAAAGCACGGAAGCGCTCATTTATAGTATGAGTGGTCTCAAACAGGCGGTCACCCATCCAAAGACTGACTGCTGCCATCTTTGCTTAACCTGTTTAGTTTTAGTTATTATTTTAATTTAATAGTAGTTTTAGTCTTTTATTTTAAGTACCTATCTATGTTTTTATTGTTATTAAAACTGAATTTATCATTTAAAAAAATAGTAGAAAAGGCTATCGTGAATGCATACCTGGACGCGAGCCAGCATGTCCAGGAAGTCGTCTTCGGGCTTGGTGCTGGTGGTCTGCGGAGGCCGCAGGCCCGGCAGGGAGGCACCTTTGTTCTCTATGCTCAGCTTCTTCGGCACGGAACGCAGCTCGGCGCGCTGGGAATCCATCCGCTCCGACGGTTTGTCCGCTATCGTATCCGCCATAGCGTCATTGGGGCTGAAATTAAAAACAACATCACTACATAGTATAAAACAAAGTCGCTTCCCGCTGTCTGTCAGTCCCTATGTATGCTTAGATCTTTAAAACTATGGAACGGATTTTGATACGGTTTTTTTTAATAGATAGAGGAAAGTTTATACGTATAATACATGCGTGTATTATACATATAAACCCGTGCGAAGCCTAATCGCTAATAATATTATAAAGAGGAAAAGTCTGTGATATTGTAGCTTTGTTGGTGCAGAATCATACTTTGTGAACTCCAGTATCAACATTTATCTCTTTGGGGGATGAATTTAGAGATAAAAATATCCTATCTTTCAATTCTCGTCAACTGTGCAATTACGAATGTTCTTCGGGCACATTTCCAGGAATGAGTGACAGGTGGTCTAGGGCGAAGTGGAAGGCAAGAGAGCATGCGACCGATGTCGGACTCACTGGACAGACTTAATTTAAAAAATAACCGAGTCCACCTTGGTCCAGTACGCATACAGTGCCTTTAACCGGCAAAAATGGAAGCGCATTGCCAGGAAAGCACTCGATAAATTCGACACTTGATGAACTCTAAGTTCCACACCTTCATAAGCTCTACAACTTTGCCAAAAGTGGACCCGATTTAGAAGAGAGAGATATTTCAATTCAGGTAACTATTTATATGCCAACGATTCTCGCAGAAAATTTTAGGAAAAAATGGTTTCAGTCACATCCCACGAAATTTTATCTACTTACATCGAACCTATAACACTGCTGATGAGTTACAGCTTGCAATACGTTGTATATTATTTCACTAGTAGTATAATAGTAGTATAACAGAAGCAGCAAATAAAAAAATAAGGAATTAGCACCTAAATAAATCCTCTGTATGGGAACAATTTTAACATAATTCACTTTATACTCGAGTGTTTTGTAAACCAACTTTATGGCAGCTGCATATTGGTAATATTGAAATGAATAATATGTTAAAGATAATAATAATATGTAAGAGATTCAACCTTGATAAACGTACGTACTTCAATAGTTCCTCACATTCAGGACTATCCATGTTTGGCCGCTCTGTGTCGTGAAACAATGGTGTAGTATAACAAGTAATTTCCCGCTCAAGTGACATTGAAACTCGCGCAAGCCATTGTGCACGATTGCGCACTCGTGTGTTTCAGGCACTGTGTTGACTTTGCGCGTCTAGCGTTTCACTTAAACGCAAGGTTATGCTCTTGTGTTACAACGCAAACACATCTCACTTATCTAAAATTGTGGAGGATTACTGATAAGCGTGGCTCACTGTATTTTTCATACCAATTTTATACTCGCCGAAGTAAACACAATACGAAAAGAAAGACCGCAATCCAATACGTTTTACGCACACATACAAAAAGGTAGCTGAGAGAACAATTATGACATTGTGTATGTTGAATACGATCATTTTGCATGTGTGCGTAAACGCATTGACAGGGTGTTAATTTCGAGATTAGATGATCTCCACAGGTTTCTGATCTTTGAGCTCTACTCTGATTTGTGTCAACATCTGCAGTAGGAAAACCATTTGTGCAAACGCTTCAAGACGATAACATTCGCCACGATAATACATAAGTGCTAGTCCGATAACAACCACACAGCTGTCATGATGCCCTGAGCATTTTTATACTTATAACCCTATCAAATAGATAAATTACATTTCATTGTATTCGTATCGCGCGTCGTGTATTTATTATCCGAATACGGCGAACAAAAGGATGCCTAATAATTAAGATAGTTCCATGGGAAAGACTGTCCGCATTAAACTAGTGGCATTGTGAACTGTAGACATCGCGAGACTATCATTGCATTTTTTTTTCCAGAAATTGAATCTACCAATAAAATTCTACATCATTATTTTTATTTCTTTAAAAACAACTTAAATCTATCATTACAGGTGGCATTTCACAAGATTCAGTCGCTGGATGTGGATGGCGCAGGACCAGTCATTTTGACACTCTTTGGGGGAGGTCTATGTCCAGCAGTGGACGTCTTTCAGCTGATATGATGATGATGAAACACAAAAAAAAATACAGTCGAATTGAGAACCTCCTTTTTTGAAGTCGGTTAAAAAGGATGGATACATACCCGTTATTTGGATTGCCGCTACTAGCAGACCTCTGAAGCTTGTTGGTGGAGCTCTTAGGCTTGGGCCTATTTTCCTTATTGCCATTAAGCGTGGCCCTTTGCTCGTCCATGCGCTCCGACTGGCATCTTGACAGCAGCTCGAAGAATGACTCCACAGGGTTATCCTCGGACTCTGTTCGCAACACTTCGGGCTTCTTGTCCTTCGAGTCCTCTTCGTTCTTTTTGCCATCGGGAGTTATCTAAGAACAAAGACGACAGTAGTTTTAAATATCCTTAACAAGCCTATTGTTCACTAAACTTTCTTCAAGCACACATAAATGTACTAATGTACTGTACTTAGTTGTAACTAGAATAATGATAGACATAGTTTAATACCGGACATAAAATAATCCTGATTGGATCAAATAACAACATTGGCATTGATTTAAACTAACGCTATATCAACAAATCATTAATTATTGGTTAATTTAAAATTGCCTCGCCCTATTTACTTTAGTATTAAGTTCTTAGACATAATTACGAAATGTATGTACATAACTGCAATATATTAATTAAGCCGTTTTGGAGATAAATGGGAACATTGGTGTACACAAACAAAAAGCCCCTCACCCTTAACGCATATACTTTCTCCGTTCTGTCGTGAGTAATAAATAAATTAAATAAATAAATGTCACAGTGATACACAAACCGTTTGATAGACGTTTTTATGTATAATGCCTGCAGCACACGTCAGTTATCAAATCGAATCGGAGCGTTGTCAGTGGTTTTGATAGGTTATGAAATAGGGCACCCAAACACAAATGCTTAAAATGTTCCCTTCTTTTAAGGTTTTACCTGTGCCCTTCTTTTAAGGTTTTACCTGAGCCAACTAAGCTAAAGCTAAGAGAGTTGTATCTCTTTCTCTTGTGCGCGAAAGACAAACGTGTCTATTAAACGGTGGCGTGGTTTACGAGAATAGAGAAACGGCTTTAATGTATCACTTGATGATGGAGCAAGCCTGGGAGCAGGCATAAAGGAGAGGGCAAATGCACAAAAGATCCCACTGGGTCGAAGTGCATCCGAAAGGGTCCTCATCTAGATAAGATAAGATAGGTAAGATAATGCATCACTTACAGGTATCAGGGACAGCTGTTCCATACTTTGCCGACGAACGCGTAGAGCGTTGAAAGGTGTGCGTGGAGCGCCATTGTCGTCCTGTATGACCGGCGGCGGGGACTCGGTCTCGGCCGGGAGCCCCAACACTTTACGAAGATCGCTTATGTTCATTTGTGCCGTAGCCATTCCGAGGACGTCGCCTAGCTATGAAATTGTAATAAATCATTAGATGACAACATTTTTTTATTTAATTTGGTACAGTCCGGTTTTATATTTGTATGTACAGCGAAATGCTCACCTCTTTCGAGATGTTATAGTGCTCATTGGCGTAGTAAAGAGCTTTTTCATGGTTCCCTAGAGCGGCGTGCGCGTTGCCTAGCGACCAGCAAGCGCGACCCTCACCCACGCGGTCCTGCAGCTTCCTCGCGGCGGCCAGGTGCCGCGCGTGGTACTCTTCGGCTATGCGGTACTCCCGCAGGAGCGTGTACGTGTTGCCCAGGGAATAGCACGCTTGGGCCTCCACGGCCGCGTCGCCTAGTTCCTCTGCCAAGGCCAACGTACGCCTGTCGAAACATTCGCTAGTTTATTACGACGCACTATTGAAAAGTTTTATCTGATGATTCATCATCATCATCATCATTATATCAGCCGAAAGACGTCCTCTGCTGGACATAGGCCTCCCCCAAAAAGTGCCACAATGACCGGTCCTGCGCCACCCGCATCCAGCGGACTCCCGCGACCTTTACCAGGTAATCAGTCCACCTTGTGGGGGGGCCTACCCACGCTGCGCCATCTGATAATTAGTAGACACTAATTTACACGTTAAATGTTAATATTTTTGTTAAATATCTTTTAAGGAGAGATATGTTCTCCGGGTGTGTTATTTCTGCGGCAAAAGCCAACAGAGAAAGCGCTGGTAGGTGAACGGATAAAAACGGTCACATCTACAAACTTTACTACTCCCAAACAAAGTAGACTTGTAATTCCGGTTAGTTTTGGTAAGACAAGATTCATCAATCAGTTTTTCTTGATGGGAGATAAAAATGTACTTATTTCAGTAACACGCTTTAGCCATCGCAGTGGCCGTCACGGAAATTAATGATTCGCCTGCAAATACACAGAGATCATTAAAATAGAAAGAAGAAAGATCGCTTGATTCATATATGTTTAAGTAAAGCCGCGTCCGCTGCGCCATGTTTTCGTGGTTTTTAAACGTCAAAAATGTTTTGCCAATCAAAACAATACCCTATTTGTTTGCCGAAACTGACGGAAAACATGTTAGATGTTTGCAAACACCGAAAACACGGCGCAGCGGACCCGGCTTTACACCGTCGCAGAAGCAGCGTTTATTTACAGATACTTTTCAATGCTGCCTCTTGTAATTTCAACAATATGAGCTCACATGAGTCGTTTATTGTGTGCAGTTTAGGAGTTCCTGGTCTTCTTCCGTCTCCATCATTAGCGTTATAGCTTTGTCACCGAACAAAACGCAAATTATTAAAAGGTAATTTGCCATGCACTGCACAAAACGCATAATTATAAATTATAAGGCATTTTTGACACCTCTATAATGATGACTGAAAAAGTGTCACTGTCATTTCAATGTGTGTCACAAAGTACTTTGTTATATACTGAAATGTGTGAACTCAACGGAAAAGCGAATAGTGTGTAACAAAGACTAAGGACCGTATCGGAAAGAAAGTAGACAACTTTAGGCATCTCTAAAAACTGGTACGTACATAAAATCGGCAATTTTTTTTTTTTAATAACGAACTATATCCTTTTCTTTTAATTGCAACAAAAAGCAATTACTACTTTTGTCAAACTGTCAACATGGGGCGAATTAGCCAAAGACTACAATATACATACTGAGATAGACAGGCAACTCAACCAAATTGAGCAGGCATTTAATGCTTGCGTATACAGGCGCCATCTCTTCTGCGATACTTAAAACTTTTCTTTGAATGTACAAAACATACAAAAAGTGCGTCGATCGCGGGATTTGAACCCCGGATCATCGACTCCAAATACCACCGTCTGTACCCCTAGGCCACTGATGTCTTATAACAATACGGCGAATTTTGAAATACCTTGACAGCCTAGCCTAGCAATCGCTAGAGCTTCAGAGAATTCGCGACCTATCTAGTAGGTGACACTATTTTCAATAAGAAACTGGATTTGCATTAAGTTCTAAGTTCGCATAGCATGTGTGTAATATATTGCAATTGCAAACATTATTCCGCGAGTGCGTGTAAAATTAAATTGAATACAACTATTACTTCTACGAGCATGAAAACCGGAGTCTCGAGGACGCGGCGATGGTATCAAGGTAAGTCCTTTGAATTTAATTAATTCTTTCGGTTTTGCAATCCCAATATCGCATCTGCATCTAAACAAAAAATTGCCAATCGGCAAGAAAGAGGATGCAACACATGCATAGAATAAAATTGCTTGACCCCTCATTAATCATGTAATTAGGTCATCATATGGTTTTTGACAAAACTGCCTGTAACAGGCGGACAGACACCGAGTTTACTCATAAGTGTTTCGTAGACATTAACGTGATCAACTTAAAAATATTATCAATTTCAGAAGACTGTGACTACAATTTAGGCCTTTATGGATATAGTATTTATTTAGATTACAAATTTTGACGATCGGTTAGCCTAGTGGGTGGGCGTGGGCGCTGCCTACAAGGTTGCAGGTGATGAGAATGAATATTTGTTTCTGAGTTTTGGCGTTTGCCTATGGATTTAAGTATGTATATCTATTAAACATATCGTCGTCTAGTACCCATAACACAAGCCTTATTGACCTTACTATATGGGGCTAGTTCGATTTGTGTAAGATCCCTAATATTTATTTATTTATTAGAAATGTAAAGAAATAAAAAGTAGCTACGCGGGCGAGGTTCTTAAAATGGTATATACAAGCTCTTCCCTTATTCCCTTGTAATAAAGATGTGTGTAGATAATTTTTCACACTTCGAACGCATAGGTACTTCTGCTGCTGAAAAACCCTGCAAAGTACGCAAGCAGATAAAAACGTTCGCCATGCTATTCAGATTAATTTCGCTCAGCAATCAGGACTCTTCATGAGTTATCTCTATGCTAATCAAATTATCTTAGTATACTGACTGACTGATCCTTTCAAAACTTATTCAAATTTTATAGAGTGAAATTTATCTTACTTAATCACTGAACAAACATAACTTTAAATTAGATACTTGTCATAGCACATAATTCTTCAATATTCTCACTTCACATTTACACATACATGTTACTACAGAAAATACCTAAATAGTATCTAATATATCTGCCAACGTAAAACGAAGCCAATTTGCTTTAGCTTAAACTTAAAGAGATTACTTCGATGCCGGAGACCGAAGTTGTTAAACGGATCATAGAGGCCGCGTTAACACCAAGCTGCAAAGCTAGTGTCACGTGAAGTTTTATAAATTTTGTAATAAATATTTTTCTTACTTGTAATGTTCAGCGGCATTTTCAAACTCCCCAAGGAATATGTGTGAATTGCCAAGGTTGCTGTTAGCCCGTCGTTCTGCTGCTCGATCACCAAATTCTTGTGCGATTTGGAGCCGTTCGGTATGGTAGCGGATTGCCCTCGCGAAGTCTCCTAGGAGGTAGCAAGTGTTGCCGAGATTGCCGCAGGCTCGGCCCATCGCTTGTCTATCGCCGAGGCCTCGCATCAGCTCGAGATTCTCTCTGAAAATATGGTAGACTATGGTCGTGGTCACTATAACAATGTAACACCTTTTCATGCACCTGTAGTCACAATAAAGATTTTTTGATTTGATTTTGATTTTGAAAATTTAACACACGATATGATGAGCCCTTTTATCTATTTTTACGGATAAGATATTATTTAGATTTACGGATTTGGTTGCCAACACTACTTACTCATAATATGAAACAGCCTGCATAAGGCAGTCTCTAACTTCCTGCGGGAAATGGCCAGGGTCGTTTTGCCCGGCGCGTCCCAGTTGCTTGCCTTGCGCGTGATATACATTGCCCAGGTTATACAGCGCACGGCCTTCGCTGAGACGATCGCCAAGAGAACGAGATATCTCCAAGTGTCGTTTGCAGCATTGGATAGCTTCAGAGAACTTCCCCATCACTTTCAATGTGTTTCCTAGATTTCCCGATGCCTTGGCTTCACCAAGTTTATCGTTCATCGTCCTGTAAATTAAACGAAAAAGCGTTACTGGCTGACAAGAAATGATTCGTCTTCCTCGTCAAGGATCATCATCATATCAACCGAAAGACGTCCACTGCTGGACTTAGGTCTCCCCCAAAGAGTGCCACAATGACCGGTCCTGCGCCACCCGCATCATGCGGACTCCCGCGACCTTTACCAGGGGGGTAAACACGTAACGTTCCGAACGCGCGTTAGTACAATTTAACTGTCATTTTTCCATAAAAAAAGAGACATTTAAATCTACCTGACGCGCGTACAATGCGTTACGTGATTGACCAGCAGGTCATCAGTCCTCCTTGTGGGGGGCCTACCCACGCTGCGCCTTCCGGTACGTGGTCGCCACTTACCCTGAGAACTTTACGGTTTCGCTCTATGAAAACACAACAATATATCGATATCAGCCATATTTTTACACCAAAAAATAGGTTGGGTAATTTGACTCAGGGATCGGAACCGGTTAATTGCAAAAACCTCGGTTTACCACAAATCTCGAACTATTTTATACTTCACATGTCGGAATCAGTTGTGTTTTGAGGTAACGAGTGCGTATTATTAGATTGCCCAATTAGAAATGACATTATTATCAAAAGAACGAAAAAATAACGTTTTCGTTCCCATACAAACAATACCGGTTTCCGATCCCTGATTTGACTAAATATTCATTAATAATCCACCTAAATTTAATACCGATACGGTAATAAATAATGAAAAGTAATCTTCATAAATTCCGTAAAAATCAGGCGAAAATGGTATAAACTTTCTTTACTTTACAATTAATTGACTACGTCTATATACGTTCTTTGGGAAACGCGCATAATCCACTTATTTTTGTTATTGAATAAACCTTTCTATAGGCCAGATGAAATTCAATATTATCTCAAGGTCGTAAATATTTAATTAAAATGCCGTTATTTCCTGATGCATATATTTTTGGATTCAGGTAGTAAGTCTCCAAATTTGTGTACTCAAACATGTTTTCATTATAAAAATACTGAGAGCATTTTTGCTTGCGGGTTAATTGTTTTTCCTAACTTCCGGTCCATAGAATTATTAATTTAAAATTAAAAAAAAAGTTGTTTAAAATAACATATAAAAGCCGTATACAAATAATTAGCCTGATATTGAATTATTTCCAAAAAAACCGTAATTTTCTCAGGGTAACTCGAGAACCTTTCCGCCCCAACGGGCATCGGTTCTACGTGCAATGTCGTCATGGATGGCCATTATGAAACAACATGGTCCTTTTTAGGTTATTTAAGTATGAAATGGCAATGCCACATGCATGCTGACCTTAGGTAGTTGTTGGTTGGGGCGGGTTGAAAATAGATTCAGTTAACTTTATGGTAGAACAGCGCCTATATATAAGATAAGCTTTTTGAGGTAGAAGTCGGCGCCCGCAAATTGTTGTTACTTTAAAGTCTTACCTAGCTAATGTTAAATCATGCTTATGGTACTGCATCGCCTTGTTATAATCGCCAAGATAGAAGTAGGCGTTCCCGAGTTGGCTGTATATGGCGCTGAGCGTGCGCAGATCGTCGGTGCCGGCCTGGATGGCCGCCTGGAAGAAGGCAACGCCGGCGCGGCAGTCCCCCGCCTTGCACAGCCGCTCCCCTTCCAGGGCCAACTCCAGACACATTGAACCCCCATCGCAGCTCTGGAATATTCGTTCAGACATGCCACTAAAACATTACAAAGTTCTCCGACAAGTTGACCAGGGGCGGGGCCGTTTATCCCTTAAACTGTCTTGAGCGAGGAGTAATAGTTATCACTTAGAAGCAACGAGTTACATTTAAAAAAAACCTAATACACGGGCGTACAATACGATTAAAATCCCGACCCCTCCGACCCCTCTGACACCTTTGCGGCGCTACTAGTAGCTAACATCAGAATCGTTAAATGATTTTAATCGTATTGTACTTCGGGCAAGCTTAAGTTAATCTCATTAAGTGAAAAGTAGTATTTCTTTTAATTATCATAAAAATATTAACCGCATTTTGTTTTTATCTGATTTACATTTTGATCACCTTTGTGACTAGCTAATGTATAGGGAGGGCGCAGGGTGCGGGCCTAATATAAGACATCACCAAAAAAGAAAAGTGCGATGATCAACCAGTCCAACTAGATTATTACTTGTAGGAGTGCATAGCTATACTCGTATTAGCTATAGCCACGTAAATTAGTGATAGTTGAAGTAGTAATTACATAACTATGATGTCGTGCTGACGTTACATAATCTGATAAACTAACAAAAATCTGGCCCAATGGCATTAATAAGAAATACATTTTTAATTTTCCGCTCCACATGATAGATTTGATATGAAACCAAAGAAATAATCTCTTTAATACGAGAATTAGTATGACAGCGGCGTAGATGATGCGATGCTGAGTAATACGACTTTAGCATATTATCTCTTTCACTTTAGCTACTTTTATTAATGTACATGCTCAACGAAAATAAAGCGTAGTTTTTGAGGGTTCCCAATACGATGTTAATAGTTATAATATATACATTCAGTTGGTAAAACCATTAGTAAGATGTAGCTACTGGTTAAATATGATAAACTCGTACTCCGAATACAGTCAATACACCCGGTCTATAAAACCATCTATTTTTAAAAGTAGGTACCAATATTTAAGTATAATCTCAGGGTTATCTATCGTTGCCCCGAATTTAATTTTCCATAATTTCATTTGCCCGAATTTCATATTCAATAACGATGTTTTTCCATAATATTCATTTGACAAATTATTATTTTCCGTACTGTTGTAGGTATGCCCGAATTATTCATATGCCGTAAACTTTATTTGCCATAATTTTATAAGTATGCAATAATTTTACTTGGCAGAATATTTATTTGCCATAAAAAACTACATTTCTGCGAGTCGTTCGAATGTTGCGAATGTTCGGTTCTGGCGCTTCGCCGGCCGCTACCGCGGCACGCTCGGTCGGCTCGCGCGCTGTAGGGTCGCAGTTCTACCTAACACTCCTCATCGCTTCGCTCGTCGTCGTACCTTTGAGTGACTGAAGGCGGTGAGAATATGATAAATCAAATAATCATCTATATCCAGGATTTTAACCCAAATCCAAATCCGTTCGCAAGTCAAAATATTGATACACTATAGTCAGAATATTGAGACTCAAAAGAACAGGGTCATTTTAACTTTGGACGCATCATCATCATCATCATCATATCAGCCGAAAGACGTCCACTGCTGGACATAGGCCTCCCCCAAAGAGTGCCACAATGTTTGGACGCATACATAGATTCAATCCAGCAACGTAAAAACTATTATGATGTATTCAAAAGATACTGAAATAGAAAATACAGTGCATAGCGGCCTCCTTTTTAGGGTTCCGTAGTCGACTAGGAACCCTTATAGTTTCGCTTTGTCTGTCCGTCCGTCCGCGGATAATCTCAGTAACCGTTAGCACTAGAAAGCTGAAATTTGGTACTAATATTGTATATCAATCACGCCGACAAAGTGGTAAAATAAAAAGTTAAACTTTTTTTTAATAGGGTACCTCCCCTATACGTAACGTGGGGAGTGTTTTTTTTTTTCATTTCATCCCTAACTTGTGATATATTGTTTGGATAGGTATTTAAAAATGAATAGGGGTTTGCTAAAATCATTTTTTGATAATGTTAATATTTTCGGAGATAATCGCTCCAAAAGTAAAAAAAAATGTGTGTCCCCCCCCTCTAACTTTTGAACCATAAGTTTTAAAAATATGAAAAAATCTCAAAAAGAACTTTATAAAAACTTTCTAGGAAAATTATTTTGAACTTGATAGGGTGAATAGTTTTTGAAAAAAAATTACAAAATAATTTCACACACTTACTGTGACGGACGAAAAACTACGGAACCCTACACTGAGCGTGGCCCGACACGCTCTTGGCCGGTTTTTTTAAATATCTATCGTTAAATTGAAATAATCACAATTATTTACCAGTGGCGCTAGTGTGCACATGAACGCCCTCTTAACCAATTAAGGTTCTGTTAATACTTATGCTTCCTTCATTCTGAAGAATGTCAAAACATACATTAAAAATGACAAAAAAATTGTAACAAAATAACGTTAATTATATTTGACGTTTTTATTTACATATATTTTATAGTAATGTTACAATTAGTCACTCTTAATTATGAGTGCGTAATACAAAGTTAATATAAGCCATTAGTCATATGATATTTACCTCACTGGACTATCCATAAAGGACACTATTTACTATCTATCACTATTTTGTCTGACAGTGTCATCATTCCGAAATTTCAAAATTTCCAACATCATTTTCCTCTAATCAAGTCTTTGGACACAGACTATTTAATAGAATATAATCTATCTATATAAATGTAAAAAGTCCCGACTGACTCTCACTCACTTAAATCAACGCCCAGCCCAAACCATTGAACCTAGAAAGGTGTTTTTTTTTCACAATAGGTAGTTTATATAACGTCAGTAGTTTATATAACAGGGTTTTTCGAAAATTCCACCCTCAAGGGGGTAAAAAGGGGGTTGAAAGTTTGTATGGGGATGGAGTAAAATTTTAAGTGAAAGAATTGAAACTTTGTGTATGGACTCCTTATTACAATACACGAAAAGTAATTTATTTACTATGTGGGTTAAATAGGGGTGCAAAGTTTGTATGAGGTGCAAAATTAAACCTTTACGAAAAGATACCTTATCAGAATACAAAGAAATGGAGCTACGATAAAACGAGTTAGTTATATATATATAAGCTGCGGTAGCCTAGTCGTTCAGGCATGCGGCTGTCGTGGGTTCGAATCCCGGCTCGTACAAATTAGTTTTTAGGAACTTATATACGGTACAGTTACCGTTAGCTTTTCGGTGAAGGAATAAATCGTGAGGAAATCGGTCTAATCCCCCAATAAGGTCTAGTTTTCCCTCTGGGTTGGAAGGTCAAATGGCAGTCGCTTTCGTAAAACTAGTGCCTATGCCAAATATTGGGATTAGCTGTCAAAGCAGACCCCGGGCTCCTTTAGGGTATAACCGGGAATAACGCTGATGATATAATTATATATACATATATATATAGTCTAGGTTAGGTTAGTATTTTATAGTGAAATATTTTAAAAAATCCAGCTAAACATGATTTTCGGATTTTTTTATGAAATTCGGAAAAATATGCTTTTGGAGAAATGACTGCGGAATTATGTAACCCGGAAACTATAGGCCATATAGGTGATTAGAAGTTTTTGTTGCAAAAATTGTTTATTATTATTAGCCTTTATTATCACTATTATCAGATATTCTATTGGTTATATTGACTCATTATATCAGTTTTATTATTTTTTGGATATATGTTTGCCAGTCTCCAAAGGACTCCTCCAGTCTTCTCCATTTGTTTCTGTCTTGGCCTACTCGTACTCTGCTCCATGTCAATCCAGCGACTGGGTAGATGTCATCGTCCCATCATTTCAGGGGTCTCCCCCTTCTCTTGCTATCTCTAGGGTAAAATAGAGTAATTTGTTTACTCCATTTCCTTTCGTTATATAGTTGAAACCACAAAATAAAAGTGTGAGGATGAGAATGTGATTGAAGAAAGGCATATTGAGCTATTGATCTTGGTTGTCATTGACAGTGTTGTGTGTAGTTGTTAGAGTATCAAAGATGTAAAGTTTAAGGTCCAGCTCTCAACTGTTTCCTCAACCAATTCTATTTACTTTCAAAATTTTTCATATACAGTGACAGTGTGTATCTCTTCTTTGTTATTATTTTGAGAATTTCATAGGGATATATAAAATCATCATTATTAGAGCAAGGGTTCAAATATATAATATATAATATTTGTGCATTATAATTTTCTTCCTTAACACTTTCATTGAAAATACCATCAATTAAGCGTTGTTAAGCCTACATAATAATATGGCCTGCCTGTCAACGAACTGTCACTGAACATATTAACTAGTGCTATAAGACCCACTTTAGGGTAGCATTTCAGGATCTAGATCCTAGATGGTCAAGCTAAACAATAGGATGGTTGGTTAGCAATAACACTTTCTCTGATATTACTGTCAATTAAATATATACTACAATGTTTTGTCATGGATGAGCGGGGCTTCCTGCTTCAGGTATTATATTACTTAAAAGGAAGTCTCAACCTATTTATTCGTTACCACTTGTATTTATTGGAGATTAAATCAAAAAAAAAAAATATTGTTACGCAACACCATATTGTATGCCTGGTATGCCTGTGGGCATACTGTCACCAAATATGTATAAGTATATTATTTGGGAAAAGTAACACATTTATATTGGATAAGAAAAAATGTCTTGAATTTGAAACTGGGCTGTTAAGTCATAGGCCTGTGAATTTAGTAAAATAATCAGATGCCAACTGCATTGGGAAAAATGTTTAGTGGCTTGAAGAGGTTCATGTAAATAACTAAATATTATAGATGGGTCATTGTCAGATTTAGGTTTGCGTCTTTTCGGTGGACATTGCCAAAGTTAAGGGCTATAAAGCCAAATTTTTGGTGGAACTCTGAATCCGCATAAATGGCGTCGCCTTTTCTATAATTCTATGCGATCAAAACATATTATACATAAACATGAGCCCTTAACTATTGGCCACCGAAAAGACGATTTTTGTTTTTGTGACTGACAATGACCCAGATATGCTTTTTCTTTGAATATCCGAACACTCTTGCAATGAGATGTATTTTGATTGAGACTTTGTTGTAGAACGGTAATGCAAGATAAGCCAGCGAAACAAGCTTGTAAGAAAGGATCATTCAACAGTTCATTCTGCAGTTATATCACTAAAATCAGCCATTAATTCTCAACCCGTTTACAGCCATTATACATTCAGTCAAAACTGCTGTAACTGACATTAAAAGTTTACCCTATTTTTACATCACATCTGAATAGAAAGCTGGAACATAGATAATGTATGTTTTGGAATTACCATTTGGGTTATTCCCTACTTTACAGGTTAATTTAATTTTATGCCTAAATTTGCAAGCCACACAGACTTGTATCCTAATTAGGGCTCCACTCAATGCTGAAGAGGACACGATTCTCACGTATTTTATTATAAAGAAAGTAGCAGGGTATACTGATTAATTGATTATAGTACAAAATAAATGCCTTGTACATCGTGTCAATATAACAAAACAAGCGCCTGCCTGCATAGTGCACTGAGGGCTGAATCTCGCGGATATAAGCGCTAATAGGTCACTGCTTCCGTATTAGGTCCCCCAAGCCATGACTCACAAAAGACTTTAGTAAACCAACGGGATATTACACGACCTTATGCACAGCTAAACAGAAACCCAGTTATTACTGTGGAACATCAAGCAAGTTCTGAATCACGATACAATGTTACGTTAGCATAACAATAATACATTATTGCTTACTTGGGCATCTGTCGACAGGTTTTCGGCGCTGGCACTTACAGACATTATTCGCTTGTTAGTACGTCAAAAACAGAATGAAACTAAAAAATATCAATAAATGTCTTAATTTTTTAACATATTTAGTATTTATTGTATATTTTACTACTAGGGCGTATGCGAAATATGAACACTGGGCGAACGTTACAAACTTCTAGCACACTCACACACATTCAAAAATTAACACTACATCCACAATGATGACACAACGCAACGGCAAACAACACACACAAACAAATGATGGCGTAATGGCTGCGTTCATTACGCACGATCAGTCCCGTCGAAGAAAAATAATATTTGCTAATAAACGGAGTCTTTTGTCTAAACTGTCTTAACATTTGGTTTTATTTTACCTTTATTATTACTTAAACTTAAAGTTACTCAATAGTTGAATAAAATATTAAAACGTAGTTTTGCGAAATCACTGCCATCTAGTGACGAATTTTAAAAACACAATTTAGTAAGTAGCAATGTGTATCGTTTTTTACGTTTGCAACCATGGCGGGGGGGCGCGAACATTTAACCACTTTCTAAGAATACTGAATGATGCCATAATACGAGCTTGTTTGCCACCGTCATTGTATTAATAGTACATTACTGCAAAGGCCGTGAAGTAAGGGATTGATGGACGAGTTTGGGCTAGACGGCCGAGTCGTAGACGAGGCCGGATACAACGAGTCCAGCAATCCCTGTTCCGGCCGAGGCTTGTATAGTGCTTTTCTCAAACGATGTGAGGAAATAATAAATAGTTATTTGTTATACAAGGGTGCAGTTATAATTTAACCGCGAGTGTGGAATTGAAACACGAGCTAGCGAATGTGAGTGGTTTAAAAATAGAATCCTTTTCACCTCACTAAAGTGAGAAAGATTCTAGATAAAAAAATCTAAAAAAGAAAAAAAGAACATTAAAAAAGAATAATATTAAAAAAACATTACAAAAGAGTAAAACAAAAAGGAAAAAAATATAAAAAAAACAACTAAAAAAACAAAAAAAAACAACTAAAAAACAAAAAAAAACGCCCAAAAAAAGACAAAAAACAAAAAAAAACAACTTAAAAACAAAAAAAAACAAAAACAAACAAAAAACAAAAAAAAAAGGAAAAAAAGAAAAGAAAAAACAAAAAAAAAAGAAAAACATTAAAAAAAAAAAAAAACGAAAAAAAAAACAAACAAAAAACATAAAAAAAAAACTAAAAAAAAGGAAAAAAAAAACCATTAAAAAAGTACCGTAAACCCGGGTTACTTTGGCCCTGGGGGGCAACATTGCCCACCCGTGAATAAACACTTTTTATTAATCCAATATTCTTACAAACAATACCACACGCTAAAGCAACGTTAGTTTTAACGTATCATAAATAGTTAAAACAACAGTCATTAAAATAATAAGAGTTTTAAGGATGGGCAATGTTACCCCCCAGGGCCAAAGTGACCCGGGTTTACGGTAAAACAAAAAGGATAACTTGAAAAAATAAAAAAATACAAAAAACATTAAAAAAAGTAAAACAAAAAGGAAAAATAGATAAAAAAAAACTTAAAAATAACATAAAAGACCCTACAAAAATTTTAACATTAAAAAATAGACAAACATCAAGAAAAGAAAAGATTTTTTTTTAATCATTAAAAACGATAAACAACACTAAAAAATAAACAAAAAATAACAAAAAAAATGTAAAAAACTAACAATTTTTTTTTTACAAAAAACTAAAACAATTAAAAAAAAGTATTGGTGGTTGGCAGTATGTATTTTTCCTTTGTCTGTTTAATATCAGTAAGCAAATTTAAAAAAGTTGGAGTAGCGGCCAATAATGTTTTTAGTTAGGGTTTTCATACATTACTTCTTGGCCTAGGCCAAGAAGTAATGTAGGCAGCCATAAACAAGGAACTTCATGTCTTCATTTCGTGACATTAACGCATACATTTCCGAGCATGTTTGAGAAAAAATATTATATAGATATACGAGTTAAAATAGTTAGAAGAAAGTAAAAGAAGAAGAAGTAGTATTTCTTCTAGTAGTTGGTTTAGTATGTAAATCTATTCATTAATATTTTAACCCCGACGTAAACCAGAGGGGTACGTAACGTTTCGAACGAGCGTTAGGAGAATCCAACCATAATTTTCCTATACAAAAAGTGAGTTATAGACCTACCTGCACCGCAGCGAGATAGACTATCCGTTTCTTTCTAATCGCACCAAAAACATAAATGTAAAAAAGGAGAGCCAAAATCAATACAAAAATTACGCTTGGCTGTGGGCTTCGCCGCAAAACGAATGGATATCTAAATGAGTGCCAAGTTCTATGCAAAATCCAAATATGTATTTATAGGAACAAAATAACATTATGAACAAGTATAATAATGTATTACGTTGAAACATTTCAAAAGTAATATCCAAGTACATAAGTAGGTACTTCTAGCCTAAATATGTACATCCTAACCAAAAAATAACAAAACTACATATTTACAAATAAAAAACCGGCTCTAAATCGGTGCCGTGCGGCAAGGTGCCCATAAGGCTGGCGGCATTACCGCGCTGGATAGCAATGCTGATCCGTTGCGCGAGATAGCCGCCAGCCCTCTGGTCACCACTTGCTTCTACGACTCGCTTCGCGAGCTCTTTGAACACTGCGTGTGCTCCGGGCCCCCACGGCCCAAGCGTTTCAACCCCAAACGGCTCAAACATGCAGCCAGAATCAATGGCTGCATATTTGCGCCGCTTGAGGTTTTCAGCTGTGTTAGCGGCAGCACCAGCCCTTGTCGAACAGCAATTGTTATAGGTATCCAATAAAGCAAAGACATATAGTTTATTACTTGTTCATAACGTTATTTTGTTCCTATAAATACATATTTGGATTTTGCATACATCTTGGCACTCATTTAGATCTCCATTCTTTTTGCGGCGAAGCCCACAGCCAATCATAATTTTTGTATTGAACTTGGCTCATCAATGTAAAAAAGATTTATGTTTTTGGTGGGATATCATTACTTTTTGTAAAGAAAACTATAAGAATATAATAAAGATAGAATTGTTATAATTATAAGTTTAACATGTGGCAGGCAGTGGCACCATAACTCCCAAATGTATGATGTCGACGTAATTTGCTTTTCACCTCACCAGCTCGGAAAGGTTTAGTTTATCGCTCAAAAACTGCTCCCAGCAAAATTCAATTTTGTCGGCTAGCGTGGAAATAGTAATTTGTTATACAAGGGGGGTAAGTTGTATTTTACCTGCGAGTGTTCATTTGAAACACGACCTAGCGAAAGGAAACTACGATTGACCACGAGCGAAGCGAGTGGTTATAAAATAGAATCCAGAGCGTAGCGAGTGTTTCAACACACGAGACGTAATAGTATATTACTGCAGAGGCCGGGAAAAGTCATTTCGTGGATGAGTATGGTTTTGAAGGACGAGGCATAGCCGAGTCCTTCAATAGATACGAATCCACGAAATGACATTCCTGCCGAGGCCTGTATACTGCTTTTCTCCAAATATGCGAGGAAATAAAACAAAATCTTAAAAGGTTATATTTATTAAGTCAGTTATACAATATTATGTTTACCTTTATTGCTAGGAAAATCTCATCTGGAGCTTCATTTAAGAATATTGTGATATCCTCATTGGTAAGAATCTTCGATTTCTTGCTTTTGAAATCGGATGATTTCCGTTTCAAAAATGACAATAAGTTCGCGTAGTTCTTAATGTTTATATTATATTTTAGTTGTATAGTACTTTTCAGCATTGAGTACATTGCCCACAGAGTAGAAGGTTTTTTATCTTTTGCAAGTTCGTTAAAATACGCCAAAATAACATTTTCCGACAACGAACTGGTATTTTTCTTCTTTCGCCAGGAATTGAAATTTGCGAACGTTCTTAAATATTTTTCTTCGGATTTAGGCGGAAGCAAGTTAGCTCTCGCCAACTTTGCCTCTGCTGCTAATTCTGGTGGTGTACCCATTGGGATATCTTCGTCACTATTTGTAGAACTCATTTTATTTTCGTAAAAATAACACGGCAGAAAATCTTTGACAAAATGAATTCCAGTTTCCCGCCTATTTTTTTTTAAGGATATTAAAGTTTAAAGTATTGGGTCCGAATTGTATATTTGATTCCACATAAAACATAGCAATGAAAATAAATAAAAGAAAACTTATAGTATTAGTAAATATAAATATAGGCATTATTACATTTAGTTAAATCGACAATCCCTAAACGCATTAGACATTTAAAAAAACTATACATTTGTTACAAAATATTTATCAGTCCGAGAAAATAATTAAGTCTAAAAAAACTGTCTTATGATTTGGACACAATTATTATTCTATCTATGTCGGTTTTTGTACGTGACTATTGGACAATTGGCTGTATGGTGAATTTGTAGTCTTGCATGAAATTAAAAGTAAGTAACCTGCACAATAATATTTACTTCCCGGGCATGTCCGGGAAGTATTTCCATTTTTTTTAATTTATTATCTCATCAATGCATATAACGATAAACTTCGAGGTGTGTTTTTACTCCATTAATGGAAACATTTCCGAGTAAGTTGGAGAAAAATAACTTTTCACCCGTGTATAACACAAATCTTTTTCACAGCAAGAAAAATAAAAAAAGGGTAAAAAAAAAGTTAAATAAAAGAAAAATAAACAAAAAAAAGTAAAATAAAGTTTAAAAAGTTTTAAAAAAAGTTAAAAAAGTTAAAAAAAAAGTAAAAACAAAAACTATAAAAAAGTTAAAAAAAAGGAAAAAAAGTTAAAAATAAAAGTTAAACAAAAATATGTCATAAAATATACCTGCAAAAAACAAAAATAAATATTTAACGTTCTACGTCATAGTACTTTTAACGTTCTACGTCTACTTTCTTCACATGTGGATAAAAAGCGATTTTTTCAATAGTTAACAAACATACAAATAGGCCTTTCCGAGCTAGTGAGGTGAAAACACATGGCGTGGCTGTGGCGTGAACATGGCGTTCTATATAGTTACGCATCCTTAGAGCAGCTGCAGTAACCCCTGTGTGTGCATTTTTTTTTGATTTGGTGAAATGATCTAAAGTTAAGTAACACAAAATAACCTCCAAGTAATGTACCTATCTTGGCATCAAGAGATCATATATAGCACAGCAGTTAATTCAGATGTTGAGATAATATCATGAAATGAATCATAATAGTTTTTGCATTTTTCTTTTCAAAATATACGAGTATTAATGTGATTTTTTAATTTTGATTTGATTATTTTTAAATTAAAAGTCTGCAGTACCAACTTCCATTACAATCGGACACTTTATAATGGGGCAGACTGCCGGAACAAATTGTCGTAAATGCGACACGCAGAAAGACGGACCCACAGCGGAGGCTTGGTAACGGGTTCCGTATATGGTATCCTTTGGAAACTCAACCCTAAAAAAATCTAGTTGAATTCCCTGACCCCAAATATGTATATTTATAGACACCAAGTTTGTGATTCTAAGGGATTTAGAACCCGAGATATTAATAATATACCTATAATTCAAAATGACCCCCATAAAAAAAAGATGGCCGACGGAGGAGTTGGTTCCTATCAAAAACTTAAAGCTACTTACCTAACTAGTACCTGAAAAAAAATTGGTGCTTTTGTGCAGAGTGTCCACACTATCACCTGAAACTGCCCTACTATTACGCTCGAAGTTGTAGACGATTATGTACCTATACCTAGGACAGACTGTCCAGTTAGGTAGGTCCAACTTCGAGAAAGAGATCAATCGTCGAATCCGACTCGGCTGGGCAGCGTTCGGGAAGCTACGGCACATCTTTGCGTCCAATATTCCGCAGTGTCTCAAGACGAGAGTCTTTGAGCAATGTGTGTTGCCAGTGATGACATATGGCACTGAAACGTGGTCGCTTACAATGGGCCTCATAAGAAGGCTCAAAGTCATCCAAAGGGCAATGGAGAGGGCTATGTTGGGAGTTTATCTGCGTGATCGCATCAGAAATGAGGCTATCCGCAGCAGAACCAAGGTAACCGATATAGCCCTCCTATAATGGCGGCAGCAGAGATAGCGGAAGAGCAAAAATATGAGACCACGGGGATAATGTCGTCCTTGAAACGCCGAAGGAAAACAAATTTTAAAAGTACTCTAGTACTCACGACGAGTTCCGTTAAACTAAGTAATGATAATGATACTTACCTAGTTGAATAAATCTCAGGTAAATTGAATTTAATATTTCCCCATAGTAAATTACATTAAATACATAATAAATAAGCGTATTAAAATGTTCAAATATGAGTTTAGATTGCCTTGTTACATAGTTAAGAAATCCCGCGAATTACGAAATAGTAGTTTATGCAATCGTTATATAATGGATGCTTTTTTAGTCGAGTACCACGTTTAGGCCACGAAGCTTGCTGAGTGGCCTAATTAAGGTACGAGATTTAAAACGCTAATTAATTAACTATTGTATACAAGTACTTTTTCTACGAGTCAACGGAATAATAATTTATTAAACAAACTTGGTATCTATTGAAAATCGGCCTGCTGAAATGAAGCGCAGCAGCTTAGTAATTTTGCGCGTTGATGTCTTCACAGTTATCTTATACAGCTCGTGGATTCATAAGATGACTGCTGGCGGTTATCTTATGAAACCATACGAGTTCGTGACGAGCTCGTGGAGCTCCAGGATTAAAAAGTATGTGATCTTAGTTTCGTGTACGAAATCTTAATTCAAAGATTAAAGTCGACGAGTAGAAAAATAAAGTTGCTCGTGTTACAGGGCCCACCCTGTTTATATGTACTGCGTGTTTTTGACCGTTTCCATTAACTGCTCTATGCCCCCTATAGTTTAGATCAAATAAAATTAATTTCTCCAAGACAGTAGTATCTTAAATCTTACTGTTATCAAGATATCCAATGTTTAATTTAATCCGTTTTGCAGATTTAACCAGTGTTACCGGCTCTTACCAGTGATCACGTCATAACAGTTTTTGAAGTGGATACTTCTTTGCTCGCGTTCTTGTATAGGGGTACATACTGTATCACGTGACTTCCGGAATACTTTTTGTAGAGAAGCCTAATCTGATTTTAAATAATTTTTTGTTACATGTTTTAATCCTTCTTTATTAGCCATTAGTTGTTAATCACAAAATGTTATTTAGTTTATGTGGCGGACATGAAAAATGCTGAAATTACCGCCATTTTTAATGTATCGCGAGTCAAATGAGCTACGCCAGTCAATGTTGCCATATATACCGATTTATCTGTACTTATACATATTTTAGTGAATTAATTCAGATATATATTTTACGGGTACAGTCTTTGGGTACAGCCAACAAAGAAGTATCCACTTAAACTTAATTAACGGTTGTATCTCCGACGCAACCCGCTTCTTTTTAAATTATGTATGGTTCCTACTATGTACTTACTACAAGAAGGTTTACAAAGTGAGTTCGTTCGATATTACATATTTTTTACATACCTACATATTATTTATTTCATGTGTTTCAAGACCCTTGAACAATAAGACAACAACCATTAATGCTACATTAAATTATTTTGAACAAAAATCGAAAAAAGTTGTTTTTTGCTTCTTTTGTTCAAGAAATAATTATGTTAATTTTTAACGGAAAATCCCGGGAACACCTTACGTAATCGACTAGCCGAAGAATTGTTATAAGTTTAACGTGTGGCAGTGGCATCTTAACTCCCAAATGGATGATGTCGACGTAATTTTCTTTTTACCTCACCAGCTTGGAAAGGGTTATTTTATCGCTCAAAATCTGCGCGCAATAGTACTTTTCACAATCGTGTTATAATAGAGAGCTTTTTAGTCGAGTACCGTGTTTAGGCCACGAAGCTTGCTGAGTGGCCTAAGTAAGGTACGAGATTAATAAGCTTGATTATATTATAACACTATTGTGAACAATACTTTTTGTACGAGTTCATTAAAATTAATTTTCTACGAGTCAACTGAACTAATTAAACAAATTCGATACTGTTGAAACGAAGTGCAGCCTATCGCTCGTACGCTCGTTGATATCTTAAAAGACATCAACGAGCGTACGACATCAACGAGTACACTCAATAATCAAAGCGATTCTATTGGTCCAATTCATTACAGTTCGGTAAAGCAGCCACGTGATTGGTCGAATTTATTTTTACGAAGCTTTACTTTAAGTACGAGATTAAAAAGCTTGATTATAACAGTATTGTGAACAATACTTTTTGTACGAGTTCATTAAAATTAATTTTCTACGAGTCAACTGAACTAATTAAACAAACTCGATACTGTTGAGACGAAGTGCAGCTCATCGCTCGTACGCTTGTTGATATCTTAAAAGACATCAACGAGCGTACGACATCAAAGCGATTCTATTGGTCCAATTCATTACAGTTCAGTAAAGCAGCCACGTGATTGGTCGAATTTATTTTAGTTGTCTGGAGCGTATCGAAAAGTAGTTATTTCGATTGTTTCGACAGTAACATGGACTATTTCAACTATGAAAAGAGTGACGTTGCAGTATTCTCTATGAAATCTTAATACACATATTTTAATCGTCGAGTACAAAAAAGTCCATTATATCCGCTAGCGTGGAAAACGATTTTGAAATTCGAACATGGCGTTCTATATACGTTTCCTTAGATCACTGATAACGACACCCCACTTTTTTCTAAGGATGCCGTCAGAAGCATGGGCCGGCCATGGAAGTCTTTTAAGTATGCATGACCCAATATTTTATTTTATTATTAAAATTATTTAAAATAAAGTTTAATTACATTATTTTGGTTTTTTGAATCATGACAATATAAAGAGAACCAATATATTCAAAAGATAACTTTAATTGGAGCAGACAGACACCTGCTGGGTTGGTAGAAACTGTACATAATGCCGAATTGAGTTTTCTGCCCAAAAACTACGCGAGCAGTATTTAAAAGCGTTATTCGATTTGTTCAATGCGTGGAAATATTCCAAAGGCGCCTAAATTAACAGCGGAATGAATCCTCTAGGTACGAGTTTTTAATTGGTCCGTAAGCGACGAACTCTAGTAACGTACTGCTGATGATAAAAAAACCGGCCAAGTGCGAGTCGGACTCGCGCACGAAGGGTTCCATACCATTATCTATGAAAACGATTTTATTCTGTGTTTTTAGTATTTTTTGGTATAGCGGCAACAGAAATACATCATCTGTGAAAATTTCAGCTGGAACTATCACGGTATCAGTGAGATACAGCCTGAGGGCCTACCGCGAACGGAAGTTTTCCCTCTCTGTTGCACTTACGTACGAACTCGTAAGTATGGCAGAAAGGGGAAACTTCGAATGCCGTTCGCGGTAGGCCCTCTGGTGACAGACAGACGGACGGACGGACAGCGGAGTCTTAGTAATAGGGTCCCGTTTTACTCTTTGAGTACGGAACCCTAAAAAGTACACCCATCTTTGATGATCTTCAAATGGGTGGATATCTACCTACCAGAGATTTGCGAAGCTTTGTTTTCATAAATTTGACATGGCTACCATTTACTCATCCACCAATATGGTTAATCAGTCTAAACCTATATTGTTAGATCAGTATTTTGGCTATTTTTTTAAGTATAGATACTTAAATTGCTTAGCTACATTTTATCGTTCATACTTAGTGCAGCGGGGCTAGCACAACTGACGCTGCGCCGCGACGAGAGTCGAGAAGGATCTACCCTCCTCCTTCTAATTTGCACGGTGCGAGTGAGACAGGAGACGCTCAATCGCGCGCGAAACGACTAAGCAGCAAGTTGTGCTAGACGTACAGGTACCCAACTACGTTGCTACAACATTCACAACTTGTCTCGACGCACTAATCATTCTCATATAATATCTTGACTCCTAGAATAGTAACAATTACGTGTATACAGAGCTCTACACTACACTGGTTCGTCTGTTTAGGCGATTAGGTGATAAGGCCATGAGAATTCCAGCGCAGAGCTGGTATTCAAATCACCGATAACACAGCCCAGGGGAACCAGTAATACTCTGAACTCCGATTCCGCATACTCGTTACTAATCTCAGTGTCAAGCTTATACTAGTGACGAGTGATTTGACTCGATAGATTGTGAATCGCATAACAGCACGCGGTAGAGTTACAGTTACCGAGCAGTAGCGGAGGCGTGGTGATCGGATTGACGGCTCCTGCGCGGGTATTTGCATAGCTAACGAGGACCCCCGCTCTCACCCCCTACAACCTGCCCTCCGCAGCTCTGACCGACGGAATTTGCTGGATTCTCTTATCTACTTTCGCGTACCAACCTATAACTAACCTAGGTAGATTTTCATTGTTGCTGATAGGTACTTCGGGTTGCAATCATTTGCACCTCAGTCTTCATTAACCTCCTGCCTACCAGAGGTACTTTTTTTGGAATATCCAATTGAAACTTTTAAATTATGTTACTTAGGACCTAAAATGGCTAGGAAAAATAAAGGAAAAAATCCCTTGTTTTTCTTTGTAGTTTTTCACTATGTCCTTTACAAAGTACATCGGCCCTTATTGAGTTGTCCTTTTCAAAGTACATAAAACATTATATGTCAGTAAAATTAAAATAATCGAGTTAGAACGAAAATGAAGACAATAATATCTTCAGCAACGTTGACCCTTTATTAAATGAAAGTGAAACTCGTTAATTTTGTTTAAGTTATCATAAAATCTGATTTTACTCCACCTTCTTGCCTGCAATTGTCTTTTGTGAAGGACATAAGAGAGACATCCACCTAAATCTACTCTGTATTTTCTAAATCTGCTTAATAATTTAGCTGAATGCCACCCTGCAATGTTTCTGTGGTGAATTACTTCAATATTATTTAAATATAAACTGAAATTTGTTGTGATATCACGCAAAGTTGACGTTTTTTAATAATATTTCATGACTTTTTACTATGCCACCCTTTTCACACTTATTGAAAAACAATTGTGTTTATCCAAATAGAGTTGATATTATTATGTGTTCAAATCCTGACTTTATTAACATTTTCATGACGTCTCATGTCTAAATAACTCTTTACAAATCTTCTCAAAGTCTATTAATGGCCAAGGTGTAGTAAGTATACTACAGTAGCAGTTTTCCGTCATTACTGGTGAAATATACTTAAAAGAGTAGTCAGAATCATCTCTCAAGACCCATTTAGGATGTTTGCTATGTTTGTGTAATTTTTGTTAAGGTGGTTCGATTGCCATACAAAAATACTAGATTAATTTGAGAAATTGGTTTGGGACGTGATATTTTGGGAAAACTATTTTTCTCAAATTAATCTAGTTTATACAAGTTTATTCTAGGAAAGGGGGAATTTGGCGCAAATGGGAAGCCAATTGATGAAAGTTTGTTACATAAGTTTCTTAAAATATCACGCCGTTAGCCTGCGAATGTCAAATAACGCTTTGTATGGCAATCGAACCACCTTAAAGTCATTACACAAAAACTAAAAATATAAGCATATTCTCCTATGTCCTTTGCACAGTACATATGTCGTATAGCCAAATTAAACCAATTCTAACATATTTTCGGACTCACTTACCTACATTTGTCCTTTGCAGAGGACATAAAACATCGTGGCGTAATATTTCTAAAATATTGGTTTACTTTCAGTAAATACTTAGGTGCCTGGTATTTAAAAATGATTATTTATTATTGTGAAAAAAGTTTACATGTGATCAAAATGACCATTAGAACAGGGCTTTGACAATTTTTTTTATTTTCCTAAGCCATTTTTCAAAAATGGCTGATTTATTTTGACGTTTATCTTTTGTGACGAAGTTTGACACTTAAATAATGAGTTGCCGTAGAATCGATGGGGTTGCCATTAAAGAAAAAGCCGGCAGATTTTTTTGTTTCTTATGACTTATGACCTACCCAAAGTACAAATGTAGGCAGGAGGTTAAAGCATATCTTAAGTAGGTAAGTCCGTGTATAGATAAACGTTTGTCACACACGCGTCAGTGGTAAGTGCGGGAGCAGCGGCGCTACCACGAACTTCGAATCTCAAACTTCGTATATCTCCGTTTCGGTCGCTCGAGTACCATAAACCATAAGTGCGATAGAGACGGAGATATACGAAGTTCGAGATTCGAAGTTCGTGGTACCCCCGCTGAGCTGCAGATGTAGATTTCACATTATATTGTTCGTGTTGAAAGTTTCAGCACGAACAATTAATAATGTGAAATCATTGACGTACCATAAAGTAAATAGACTCACAATGCCGAACAAAAATGTCTAGTAATGTGCCCCAAAATGACAACTCTAGCTATATTTCAGTAGTTGCTAATAGCGTTAACTTATAACCTGCATCAAAATACATATATGTTTCATAAAAAAGAACTCAGTTTTTAGACTTTAAGCACCATATTAGCAAATCAACATCACGGATAAAATACTTTTTAATTTATTGAGATTTTATCATAATGTGACTTAACTGCTCACGTGAAAACTAAATAGCGAATGAATGGAGTCGCGTTATAAAATTATTTTAACATTATTTTATGTAGGAATTTAGACAGAAATACCAATATCACAAATAAATCAGGTTTTTTTATTTTACAAGTGGGGAATAAACGGTTTCAAATTTCCAAATGATGTGTTGATATTGGATTATACAATTATATTATAGTAAATTAAGAGTCCGCAGTAAGCTCAATTCTCCATACAAACGTAGTTACGCTCTCATTTTAACCCTTTACCTACGGGTGTCAACCAGAGTTGCCAGTACGGCAACACCGCTGCAGTACGGGTGTCAACTATACTGATATATTGCTTAACTAGCTGTTGCCCGCGACTTCGTCCGCGTAGAACTTTTTATCGTCTTAGAAAATGATTTCTCTCAATACAAAATTTGAACCCTTTTTTAGGGGATAATTAAAAAAAAAGTTGATGTTCATTTTCTAGTTTGTGAACAAACAGTCTAAAACCAAAGTTAAAAATCTCATACTTTAAAAATGCCTTGAAATACTCAAACTTTGAACCAATTTTAACACTCTTAGGGGATGAATTTGGAAAAACTCTGAAATCAGTTTTGTAGTCTTTTAACGTACAGAATAAGACCGAAGTTAAAAATCTCTTACTCACATTTTAAAATTTTATTGCTCGCCATTTAAAATTTGAACCCCCTTTTAAACCCCCTTAGAGGTTGAATTTTTCTAATCGCTGAAATAACTTTTTTCGTAAACTTTTAAGTCTCTAGCTCAAAAAAAGTGTTGCCCATACAAAGCTTTCTTAACCCCCTTAGGGGTGGAATTTTCTAAAACTCTGAAAGTACTTTATTATTAATTTTAATGAGTAACATTTTGAATAGTTTTAAGTCTAGTAAAAAAAAAAGTTTTTTCCACACAACACAGCCAGTGTTGTGTGGGAAAAACTTTTTTTTTTACTTCCCTTCTTAAGGATCTTAAGGATCCCCTTAGGGATGGAGTTTTCTAAAACGCTGAAATTCTTTTTTAGTATTCTAATAAGTAATCTTTTTGCAAAGTTTTAAGTCTAACTCAAAAAAAAGTGTTGCCCATGCAAAGCTTGCTCTCCTTTTTAACCCTATTAGGGGTGGAATTTTCTAAAACGATTTGTGTTCTTTTTTTGTATTTTAATAAGTAATCTTTCTACAAAGTTTCAAGTCTCTAACTCAAAAACATAAACTTTCCCTGATAAAAACTTTGCACCCCTTTTTATCCCCCTTAGGGATAGATTTTTTCAAAACGCTGAAAGTATTTTTTTTTGTATTTTTATAAGTAATCTTTCTACAAAGTTTTAAGTGTCTAGCTCAGAAAA
Source organism: Epinotia brunnichana (assembly GCA_963854355.1). NCBI lineage: Eukaryota > Metazoa > Arthropoda > Insecta > Lepidoptera > Tortricidae > Epinotia > Epinotia brunnichana. The sequence continues at coordinate 38,982,190 of OY977935.1, read as the reverse complement.
AGTGTTCCCCATACAAACCTTGCACCCTTTTTTAACCCCCTTAGGGAATGATTTTTGTAAAACGCCGAATGTAGTATTTTTCATGTTCTAATAAGTAATTTTTCGTCAAAATTTTAAGTCTCTATTAAAAAAAAATATGTTTTTCCCATACAAACTTTGCACCCTATTGTACCCCCTTAGGGGTGAAATTTTCCAAAACGCTGAAAGTACTTTCTTTGTATTTAAATAATCTTTCTACAAAGTTTTAGGACTCTAGCTAAAAAAAATAGTTTCCCACATACAAAGTGCAAAGTTTCCTAAAGTGTCCCTATTTTAGCCCCCTATTTTTAGGGAAAGAATTTTCTAAAACGCTGAAAGTACTTAATTTGTATTCTGATGACTAATCTTTCTACAAAGTTTTAAGTCTCTATTTAAAAAAAATATTGTTTCCCCCATACAAAATTTGCACCCCTATTTTACCCCCTTAGGGGTAGATTTTTTTAAAACACTGAATCTCGGTACTTTATTTGTATTCTAATGAATAATTTCTCCACAAAGTTTTAAGTCTCTATTTAAAAAAAAGTAGTTTTTCCCATACAAACTTTGCACTCTATTTTACCCCTTTAGGGGTAGAATTTTCTAAAACCCTGAAAGTTCTTTATTTGTATTCTAATGACTGATCTTTCTACAAAGTTTTAAGTCTCTATTTAAATTCCCCCATACAAACCTTGCACCCCTATTTTACCCCCGTAGGGGTGGAATTTTCCAAAACGCTGAAAGTGTTTCATTTGTATTCTAATAACTAATTTTACTACAAAGTTTAAGTCTATAGCTCAAAAAAAAAAGGTTCTCCCATACAAACTTTGCACCCCCATTTTACCCCCTTAGGGGTAGAATTTTCAAAAATCCCTTTTTATCCCTAGCCCACGTTATAAAAGCAACATACTGTGCAAAAATCAACTCTCTAAGATTAGTAGTTTCGGCTGTGCGTTGATGAGTGAGTGATTGAGTGAATAAGTCAGTCAGGACATAGGCATTTATTATGTATAAATAGATAGAAGATAATGAAACTCCCATTCAAATATCTCAAAAAATTATGAAGCTACATCCGTTTTAATGTCGCTTGTTAGAGTGAGAAAACGATGAGGGACTGTGACGTCAATATACTCGAGCGTCATAGTAAAAAACAATCATTTCATATGAAGGTGCGTTTTGCGGAAAAGGGACAGAACATACCCCCTCTTAAAACTTTGGACTCTTATAATTTAATCATTACCTATATAACCTCTTGCTTTGTTTTTTTCTCCATTTGACTATATTTATTTTAAATTCTTTTTCGAGAAAATACATTATGATTATTTACCATATTTTCGATTCCTGAGCTATAACCACGAACTTCGGAATTCGAAAATATTCGGGTATCTCTATCTCTATCGCACTAACCATACTCGAGTGACAGGGATGCAAATATATGAACATTGAGTATCGGTTTTCGTGGTAGCGCCGCAGGTACTTTGGCTGAATGCGCCGAGCGCGTGCCATTGTCATTCAAAAAAAACAAATTCGTGTTAATTATATTGTTCAAATTTGTTGATTTCATTTATTGAAATAACGACATAAAACGACATTTGCGCATATAAGTTCTCATATCAGAATCGAATATTTTTTTATGGTTTATATTTTAGCATTTGTCTCGTAAAGGTCTATCGTAGACGGGATTTAAATTATTAATAAGTGAAAGGCAAAGCAATTCCGCCATTTTGACGAAAATTTGACGGTTCTTATAGCTGACAGTTGGAGCAGCGTTTGATTTCAATAAAAATAAATGAAAAATTAAATGAAGTCGTATATTTCGGAAAATTAATTAACTGTCGTAGTCGGATAAAAACTATCCTAAGTTGCAGCTAGAATAATAATGTACCTATATAAAATGTTTCATATTTTTCCGTTCATGGGATGCTGAGAACATTCGAACCGCGCAAAGCTTAGTTTCAAACTGGCTGATTCTTTTTTTAATTTAGAGATTTATTATAAGTGGAGATATCAGAAAAAATAGTGGATATTATTACTCCCTGTGATTATTTATTGATTGAACACATTATACTTATTGTGTGTGTGAAATTTTAACTGTGTAGCTGTAATACTTCAAAAGTTATAACTAGGTGAAGTTATGCCTAACCACTGACTCTCGCCAAAACATGCCCGTATTGAGCGATGGCGGAGTGATTCAAGGCCCCGTTGGTAAAGGGTTAAAACGACTAGCTAGTTTGCTCCAAAACTTTGTACTAAGAATACCGTCCAGGTCTTTAATTAGTTTATGTAGCTTAAGTACCATAATAAAAAAATATAGCAAATTTAAGTTTTTCATACAAAACTTGTTTTTGCTGCATTTTGTTTGTTTTACAAACTGGATCCATATAAACTAATTAATTTTGCCTGACAAATTATTGGATGGAATTGAAATTAAAATATGTATGTTTAGTCCATTTCTTTCCATGACAGATGTGGCAGTTTTAGTTGGCTGTTTAATCCATTTTTTGTCGTATATATTATCCGAAGCAGGAAAATGAGTCGAACAAACGACGCGCGAATATATTAGAATAGAAAGTTCTTTATTGTTTTTCTTTTCGGTGTTACAATCATGTCCGCTAAACGGGTGTGTCCTTAATGGAATATTTCTTAAAGATCTGTACTTTTATTTTATATCGTGTACCAAATTTACAGCTCACAGATGAGTACATATTGATGTTTTACTTCGCTTTTTATTTTAAAATAAAGTTTAAAGTCGTTTGGTTTAAATAAATCGTCTGGACTGTCGCGTGCTATGACTGCAACCCATTTTGCATGTCGCTGAGGATTTCTTGGAAATCTTAAATATGAAAACCATATAACGTGGGTAACAACGTCATAAAAAAAAGTATCTAATACCGACTCCTTAGATTTATGTTCTGCGACGTATGTCATTTGAACTAACAAAACTAATTATTTAAAACATGTTTAAAACAATTTAATTACAACGAGTTTACCCAAATTTCGTTACGTTATCAAGAGAACTTACTAGAATAAATATATCCCATCTTTTTTTCTTGTTTTATTGTTGGTATTTACGCAGTTTTTGACTGATCATTTACACATATCTGACAACCAACAAGTCTCACGGTCGAAACCAGACTAAACGCAAAAGAGCCGGCCAATTCCATCAGCCGGTTCTTTTGGACTGCCATTTTTTTCGGCTGATTGTGTATCTAGTTACATATACTAAATCAATGTGTGAAATCTATATCTGCAGCTCTCCTGTTGAAACGTTAATGGCACTGCCAATTCAGTGAAAAAGAATTAAACTTAATTTTGCATAATGTGCTTATATTTTATCGATTCGCATTAAGCCTTATTTTCCGCCCTCTCTTTTTCCGATTATAGCTAAGAACATGATTATGGACTGAATACTTACGTAAACGTACCTATGTTTTCTTTACTCAAAATTAAGCTTCTGCCGTGCCGTGATCATATACCTAGTATTAAATCAGTAGCAAATATAAGAACCCGTTTAAGAACATTAAAGATTTCGCATAACTTTTTGCCGTGGTTTCAGAGGCATGTGACAGTATTTCTATTCAGTCCGAATAAGTGAGATTTTGTTTAAATAAGTAGCTATACTTAGGTTTCAGGTGTATAAACGGAGGTATTAGCACGACATTACAATATCATGAAAGTGTAAGTAGTGTAAGTTAAATTAGCGTTTGTTCAGCATATTTATGGGTGCTTTTATACTGTCACTCAACATTATGTACATACTTATATATATAGTAAGGCGGAGTGACTTGCACGCGGCGGTGGTCCTCAACACAATTGCCGACCATAGGATACTTACCAAATGACTGCGATTTAGAGAACAGGGTAACATAAGTACCTACTCTATCCGAAACTGTTAGAATAAATTCCGTCAAACGAACGCAAGCAAGAAACGACTTTGTGCTCTGACTTATGACTCTTATGAGGTAGTTTTATGCTGGCGTTTTGGACAGGTTCGGACTTACGATACCTACTTATATGTACTAACTGGCACTACCTGATTATTACGTTAACTGATAGATGTAATATTCTCCCATATGTCCGGAAATATTCGCTAAACTGTTCGTCAAATTGGACCAATTATTATGTATATATCTTTAGATACATAAGTGCAAAAAGACTTCATGGACAGAGGGCCTACCGCGAACGGCATTCGAAGTTTTCTCTCTCTGTCGCACTTACGTACGAACTCGTCAGTATGACAGAGAGGGGAAACTTCGAATGCCTTTCGCGGTAGGCCCTCAGGTGCCATAGGTTCGGAAGGCATATAAATTTAGTCCGATTCTTTTGACTCTTATTTTAGTATCCAAGTAGGGAAGGGACATAGATATACCTACCTTATGTTATGATTAAACGTGCATTTTTAAAACAAGAAATTGTCCTTCTTCTTATGGTCAAATAAAAGCTTGGTCTCTGGCACTTAAGTACCCTGGGGCTTATGGTCATCGCTGACGACGTGAAAGGCAAGGTATCACTGGCCACTCAGAATGATATATGGAGAGGGGATGACGCGCGCTTTGATGCCACGTCAATATCTGTTAGGGCCGTTCCATCGGGCCGTGGTCGGGTCCACAGATTACTAATATGTAACTAGCTGTCGAGTCAGTCAGACTATAGTCAGATGTAGACGTATTTTATTCACGTATGGTACAAACACACGTATAATTTGGTGTTTACCTGGACCTGAGTATTGCAGTTGAGATTTTGCAGTTTTAATATACCTACTGTCTACTGTGATGTGATGTACTAAAACTTTCGTGTTCAAAATTTCTCAAAACGCGGAGTATAAAGTTGCATTCGTGCCGTTATACCTACACTAATTAGTAGGTACACTACCTACCGCCCAACAGTGCAACTACTTGGTCACCTAATCGTATTCGTTGGGCATCTACCAGTAGGCTGTAATAATTACTTAGTCTCGCGATTAGTCATTCATTACTTATTACCTAGGTTTAGTTAGAAGCGTGTACACACTGCAGGCGCCAACATCGATATCGATATCGGGGCAAGTGTAATTTAGGAGTTGTTATGGCCACTAGCTCGGTGGTGCCATAATAATATTATTATAATATTAACTTATTTATTTTTCAATTTGTGATTTTCAAACATTTTAATTTAGTTCAGATTTTATTGTGTAATGATGGTTTTTTGTGTGTGTATATACCCGAATTAAATGATTTTATTTTATGTATTTATTATTTATAACATAATATTATTTCGTTACGACCCAATCCAATTTACATAAGAATGCCTTAGACTTGAATTAATTTCTGTCAAAAATTGATTTCTATTGACGTAGTGTCGTGTAAAAAAAAGTCAAATAAAATAGGTGTAATAGGCTTAAATTATCACGTACCTACATTAAAACAAATAATTAGGTTCATATTTATTGATGAAATTCAATGGAGGCTGTCGTAGCCCGGTCTCGCGTGTTTATATCCGAACTCCTATCTCCATATGATCTAAATCTTGGTGCGACGGAATAGTTTGCGTAACCTAAGCTGATTATACGTAGTTAACAATTAGGTGGGCTGTAATTTAGTCGGGCACGCGTCAGGGCGCGCGCCGGCCGCCGCTGCCGGGCACAGAGAATAGCGCACGTGTCAACAATCACCCGATATGTCACAATATTGCCGAGCTTCCTCCCAGAGCCAGCTCGGCGCCTATGTTTTTAAATGCATTAGACACGCCTCGTTACATTCAGGACTGAGCATAAAAATACCCATTGTTTCCGAAAAGTAGACTTAATCCTTCGTTTTTTGCTTTTCCCATATTAAAGAGAAGGCTAATGGTTAAGAAAACTGCAATAATGCATTCAAGGTAGGTCACTCACGTTTGAAATGTTGGACAATTACAGATGAAATAATTCAGATTCTCATTATCAAATTGTAGCAAACATAAGGATATTTATGAGGAGACTGCTACTCTAGGTTTTTTGATTTCGTAATAATTAACTTTATAATTTATTAACAACTTAATAAAATACATATAAATTAGATACCTACGTACTTGACTATGATATTATGTATATGTATAACTACATATACACAGAACTAGTCAAATATACTTTTCACCTCAGCAGCTCGAACAAGCATATTTTGCTGCGTGAAAACAGTGAGCAAAATGCGATATTGCTCACTCCGTGAGTCAAAGTAGCTTTTTAATTTTGATATCGAGCACTGGTGACACATCATAGTGTCCACACTATGATGTGTCACCAGTGCTCTATTACAAATTCAGAATATTATAGGTGCGTAAAAGCCTAGCGATATATTTTTTAACGTGACGATGTTCTCACTGCTGAGGTGAAAAGTTGTAGAAAGGAAGAAAGAAAGAGCAAAGATATTTGCATCTCGTGCCTTTGAGTCCCTCACTACGCTCAAGATTCTAATTTTGAATCACTCGCTACGCTCGTGATTCAAATATAGAATCTTTCGCTTGCTCGGGACTCAACATCAACACTCGCAGCAAAAATCTACTTTGCTCTCTTGTTGAACAAATAACTATTTCACACCTCTCATTCAGAAAAGTAAGTTTTGGTCCCCGACGAGAGGGAGCAAAATGCTACTTTTCTGTTCAAGCTACTTTTTTAATTTATTCATTGGCTTGTAGCATTTACGCAATGTGTCAATATGATTATATTGATGAAATAATCGATTGTAATTTCATCGTAATCGACAAACGTATATATATCATCATCATCATCATCATATCAGCCGAAAGACTTCCCCTGCTGGACATAGGCGACACCCGCATCCAGCGGACTCCCGCGACCCTTACCAGGTCATCAGTCCACCTTCCACGTCCACCAGTACACCCACGCCGCGCCTTCCGGTACGGTGTCGCCACTCGAGAACCTTTCCGCCCCAACGGCCATCGGTTCTTCGTGCAATGTACGTTATATATATATATTATTTATATATATATATATATATATATATGAGGATATTTTTTTTTGTTTGTTTTGTTTGTTCTTTTTTTATTTGTTTTTTTTTTTGTTTCTTTTTGTTTTTTGTTGTCTTGTTAGTTTTTGTTTTTGTTTTTTTTTGTTTGTTTCAGTTTTTGTTGTTTTTTTTGTTTTTCTTGTTGTGGCAATAAAGTATTTTTATGATTGTCTATGACCACTGGTCTATTGTTTGTGAGCGGTCGTCTTCTGTTGAGTGCAAAAAAATGAAGTGTCATACTAGGACAAACGTAATGTGGTTTTAAGAGTAGTTCTTCAATAAAGCAGAATTGTGACTAATCCGGCGTTTAATTCCCAAGTCCTATCAGGTTATGGGCCCAGTCAAGTCATAATTCTGTTTAGGTGAAGAACTGAAGATCTCGGGTAGTGGTGATTCGGAGGCTGGCACGTGGAGAGAGGTTCCAGGAGGAGCCTTGGAGGTCGTGCAGTGGGCGCCACAAAAGGCTAGGAGGGAACACACGTGAGCAATAATGGAATCCCACATGGTATCCACAGGAGGGGTGAGGCTGGAAGGGCAGCGAAATTGGAGCGTATGGAAATTTCAAATTTCGGTCACTTTAAAAGGAGCGGATCTATGGAATAAAGTAAATGGCACTGAGGGAATAACGGAGGCAAATAAGATAGAGTAGACGAAAAGAGACGCAAGAGCACAGTCAATAATAGTTACAAGACTGAGCGAAGCTGCTTTAGTCCATGTCTTAACATGTGAAACAGCTGAAGAGATTTGGAACAAGTTACAGACAGTGTTCGAACCAAAGTCAGCGACGGCAACGCTCATGCTTCAACAAAAGTTCCTACTATTTAAATTCGAAGGAGGAGATTTGGCTGTGTACTTATCCAAATTACAGGAATTGAAATGCCAGTTAAAGCAAGGTGGAGAGGAGGTATCTGACAAGTTCATGATGACAAAAATTCTCATGTCCTTACCAGAAACGTACAACCATTTTATATGCGCGTGGGAGTCGGTAGAAACTAGTAAACAAAATTGCGATGATCTTGTCGCAAGACTCCTAGTTAGTTAGTTATACTGGGCGTTTTCCGCAAGTCGACATCCATTGTGCCTATTTTGCGTGAAACGGCGGTGTGGCGCTACTCTAACCACCCTAGCTCGTTTAACAAGTTGGTGAGTGCCTTGGTGTTGCTGACTGCGTCCCGTAGTGTGTTTGGAGAACCTAGGTGCTTCATTCTGTATACTTCTACCTCCTTGCAGTCCAGTAGTATATGTTTGGTCGTTTCCTCTGCACATGGGGCTGTCTGTGATACCTAAGTTATAGAGGTGTCTGTTCAAGGTGTTGTGTCCTGTTATTATACCCACTATCTTGCGCAGTTGGTTTCTAAGTGTCCTTAGTAGTGTGGTTGTGAGTTTGGAGTCGCGTTACGACACAATCTCTTTGGTCTGTCTGCATGTGTCTATCTCCTCCCAGTATCTTTGGTGTAAATAAGTCTTTAGTGTATTGGTCCAGTTGATTATATATGTAGATTTGTGGCAGGGGCAAGATTGGCTCCGGTCCGTATGCCGTTGTTTCTGAGCCTTTCCTGGCCAGTTCACCCGCTGCATCGTTTCCTCTTGAGCCACTGTGCCCCTTGATCCATTGTATAGTAACTTTGTTTTTATCTGCGCACACCTCTGTGAGGTTTAAGTGACATTCGTATATCAAGCTAGATGTGATGTTATCACTGATCAGTGCTTGTAGTACCGATTTACTGTCTGAGAGTATCCGTATGTTTGTGTTTTCGACTTGTCGTCTCTTCATGGCAAGACTCCTAATAGAAGAAGAGAGGCTGAAGACCAGAGATTCCAGAGGTGAGGAGGATAATGGGGCTTTGTATACTAATCAGAATCATAAAGCTGGCGGGTCAAGCAAGAAATGCTTCAAATGTGGTAAAGCTGGACATTTCGCGCAGCATTGCAAATATGCGTCTGAGAACAGGAGGTGCTTCGTGTGCGATAAAATTGGGCATTTAAAAGCAGATTGTCCAAAGCTGAAAAGTAAATATCATAAAGAAGCAAAGTTTTCAAGTTCGCCACAAAATAATGCATTCTTGGTGACAGCAATGACAGCGGGCACTGACCTGTTTGGTGAAAATTGGGTGGTAGACAGCGGGGCCAGCGAACATCTGACAGGGGACAAGTCAAAACTGACAAACTACCAGTCAGTGACAGATCGTTTTGTTGTGGTCGGCGATGGACGGCGGTTGCCCGTTTTGGGAATTGGCGAGATGGAAATGGAGGTGTATAACGGCAGTTCATTTATTAACTCGACGTTTAGTAACGTTCTGCATGTACCAGAAATGAAGATTAACTTGCTGTCGGTACTGAAAATTACAAATAGGGGATACGAGGTAACAATGCAAAATAACGAATGTTTGATTACTAAACACGGAGTTATATGTGGGCGGGGATCCCGGGTCGCTAATTACTACGTTCTGAATACGAAACAAAAGAAAGATGTGGCGGCCATCTGTTCTATGGATGTGTGGCACCAGAGATTATGTCATCAAAACAACAAGCTTGTAAAGTCCACTTTGAAGAAGCATGGCATTGAATATGCGAACAGTGACAAGGTATGTGAGAAGTGTGCGAACTGTGCCTTAAACAAAATACATAGAACGCCCTTTACTGCGAGTATGAGTATGTCAGATGATGTGTTGGAGCTGGTTCATTGTGACGTGGCTGGACAAGAAGAGAGAGAGAAAGAGAAAGATAACGCCGAAGAATTGGTAATATCTTTGGACATTGAACTTGAACAGGTCCCGACAACAGATAACCATCAAGATGAGGATGAATTCGTAGATGTTGAGTTCATAGAGGATCCATCAGATGGTATACAACAAGATATTGTTACAGATATTGTTTCAGATTTGGAGTCAGAACACATCCCGGCGGCAGTTCAAGGGGTTTCGGTGGTTGAGCAGCCGGTTCCTGCGGTATCTCAACAAGTTCCGGCAGAAGCTCAGCAAACCTCCAGGTCAGGACGGCACATTAAGAAGCCCCAGAGGTATGATGATATGGTAATGGTAGTCAGCGATGAATGCGAGCCAAAATCATATTCTGAGGCTATGAAGTCCAAGGATAAGGAGAAATGGGAGCTAGCTATCAAGGCTGAGCTCGCCCAAATGAAGGAACACAATACATGGACGGAGGTCCTAAATATCCCGGATTCGGCAAGTGCCGTAAGTTCAAAGTGGGTGTTTAAGAAAAAGGATGAGAATATTTTTAAAGCTAGGTTAGTCGCTAGAGGTTTCGAACAAAACTGTGACGATGACTACAATGTGTATGTGCCAGTAGCTAGGCTTAACACCTTCCGAATTTTTGTTACAGTAGCGACAAAACTGAACTTACAAATTAACCAAATGGATGTATGTGGAGCATTCTTAAATGCTAATTTGGATGAGGAGTTGTACATATTAATGCCTGAAGGATGTGACGCTAGGTATGGTAAACTGAATAAATCTTTGTATGGACTCAAGCGAGCACCCAGGTATTGGAAAGAGACGTTTATTAGCCTCGTTAAGTCGTTAGGCTTTGTACAGGCGGAAAAAGATTGTTGTTTGTTCTCAAAGTGCAGTAGGTACAAAGTCTAAGACATGGCTATTATTGTATGTAGACGATATACTGTTTTTCAGTACCTGCGAAAAGGAGACTGTTAAGGTGAGAGATATTTTGAGTAAATCCTTTAAGATGAAGGATATGGGGAAGATTACTAAATACTTAGGATTTGAGGTTAGACAGGACTTAGACAAACAATGTACGAGTATGTCTCAAAGAGGATATTTGGAGAAGGTATTGCAGACATATGGTATGACAGATTGTAAACCTTTGCTGTTACCGATTGATAAAAACTTTGACTTTCATGTATTAAAAAGAGAATCTTCGGAAAGTGCAGAGATAGAGAGCAAGTGCAGAACTTTGGTAGGAAGTTTGGCTTATTTGGCAGCTGGGACAAGGCCTGACATTTGTGCAGTCGTGGCAATGCTCAGCAGATATCAAAGTTGTGCATCCATGCTGTTGTATAAATTGCTATTCAATGTTTTGAGATATTTAGCAGGTACAAGAGATTTTTGTTTAAAATACGAATGCACTGAAGATAGCTGTGTAGGTTACGTAGATAGTGATTGGGGAGGGAGTGAGGATCGAAGATCAACAACAGGCTGCTGCTTCAAACTGTGGGGATGCAACATCATATGGTTTTCGAAAAAACAACAGTCTGTGAGTCTTTCTTCGACTGAGGCAGAATTTGTTTCTTTGAGTCATGCAATCAGTGAAGCGTGCTGGCTCAAAGACATCCTAACTGTTTTTGATTTTCGTGTAGGACCGATTGTGCTATATGAAGATAATCAGTCGGAGATTAAGATGGCTCATATGACAAGGTGGCTTACAAGGGTAAAGCATCTTGACATTAAACAAAGCTTTGTTAAAGAAAAGATAACGCGAGGCATTATCTTGCTAAAGTATGTTAGCACTAGTGAACAAGTAGCTGACATCTTTACTAAAGCTTTGGGAGGAGTCTTATTTAGAAAATTTAGGGGGTTTTTTGTTTGACACGCAGAATGTATAGAAATAGAATTTGTTAATGTTATAGTGTGTCATTGGGCATTGATATTTAAGTTGGTTAAGGTTAGGTCATTAACAGCTTTAATGGTCAAAGGTGTACTTTAGTGGTCAGGGTAAAATATTTAATATTCGTCTTCTGTTGAGTGCAAAAAGATGAAGTGTCATAGTAGGACAAACGTAATGTGGTTTTAAGAGTAGTTCTTCAATAAAGCAGAATTGTGACTAATCCGGCGTTTAATTCCCAAGTCCTATCATTTCTGTTCGTTTTTTTGTATTTTTGTTCGTTTTTTGTTTTTTTTTTTTAATTTGTTTCCTTTTTTTTTCTTTTATTTTTTTTTTATTTTTTAGTTTTTTTTTGTTTCGTTTGTTTTAATTATTTTTTTGTTTTTTTTGTTGTTCTGTTCTTTTTTGTTGTTGCTTGTATTTGTTTGATTTTTTGGCGTATTTTTTGTTTTTAGGTTTTATTTGTGTGATTGTTATTTTTTTTTGTTTCGCTTGTTTTTTGTTTCTTTTTTTAGCTTCGTCTGTTTTTTGTTTCGTTTTTTTTTGTTTTTTTTTTGTTGTTTTTTTGTTTTTGTTTTGTTTTTGTTTTGTTTTTTTTCCGTTTTTTCTTTTTTTGTATTTTTTTGCCGTACCTATTTTTTGTTTTAAGGTTTTTTTTTGTATGATTGTTATTTTTTTTGTTTCGTTTGTTTTTTGTTTCGTTTTTTTAGTTTCGTAGTTTTTTGTTTCATTTTTTTTAGTTTTTTTTTATTTTTTGTTTATTTTTTTTGTATTTTTTTTGATTTTTCGTTTTTTTTGTATTCTTTGTATTATTTATTTTCTTTTTTTTTGTAGTTTTTGTAGGATTTTTGTTTTGTTTGTTTTTGTTTTCTTTTTTTTTTTCTTTTTTCATTTTCTGTTTTTTTTTGCTTTTTTTGTTTTTTTTGTTAAGTTTGTTTTTGGTTGTTTTTTTGTTTTTTTTTTTGTTTTTTTGTTATTTTTTTGTTTTTTTTTGTTTTTTTTTTATTTTTTGTTTTTTTTTTGCAAATGTTTTCCTCATATTCGGTGTGAAAAGTTACATGTGTCACTCAGGAGCAAAATTATTTTCGTCTTGGGCGTTAACACTTGAATCCCTCACTACGCTCAGGATCCTACGTTAGAATCCCTCGCTACGCTCAGGCTTCTATTGTAGGATCCCTCGCTACGTTCAGGATTCAATACACCGCCCTCGGCGTACATAAACTATTTTGCTCCCTTGTGATACAAATAACTCGAAAGACAATACACAATGTTACCGCTGAAAAGAAAAATAATTAAATTAAATGTAAATAAAATGGTATTCCCATAATGTCACGTACCTACCTACTAACACCACGAAAATGCACAGTAGGTTTTTAATTGGCGTAAATCGAGCAAATATAAGCGTACAATATAATAAAGTGTAAATTAAGATCAGTTAGGCACGAGCCCTTTGATACGAGCAGGGTACCGCGGGTCGGCCCGGCGGGGGATCATTATGTCCGGCCACAGCCGCTAATTCCCGCCTGTGAGCCACCCGCCACTCTCATCCACTTGTTATTATAATAATATGTTGCACGCGTCACTTGCTGTCTACCGCTTGCGACCAATGCCAACAAGCACCAGATTTAGAAGCGGTTTCGTTCCCATAAGAGGAAGAAAGTTTTAGTACCTATATACGCTTTAATAAAAACGTACAAATTTAGAATACTAAGACTTTGTAGAACTATTTTTTTTAGAACTGAGATTGTATAGGATGTCCCAAAAAGAACGCAAGACTTTCTATACATAATGTATGTATGGAAAATCTTGCTTTCTTTTTGGGACATCCTTTATGTACATGTACCTTCGTCAGTTATTAAATTCATTCCTTTATAAAATCAGATCAGACTCTTAGTACCTTTTGAAAGCAAAGTACTTAGTAGACAAGTGCATATAAAATTATACTTACTTGATATAATAACAAGGATCAAAATCGTTTACACCTCTGACCTACTTATACCTAGTTTCGTATCAACATCAAACCTTTTTAATGACCTATAGTCAAATAAACAACTTCGTAAGAGTTCCAATCAACTATATTCTATTTAATTGTCAGTGTTTGTCAGTTTCAATATTTTCTCTTGTAATTTTTGCGATTAATAAAAAGATTAATAACCCTGCGTCGTATTTAATTTGATAATGGCGAGGAATTTAAATATCCATGAAAGAGCTGCAATTATTGCTTAGCAAAATATCTTTAAATCTGAATTTTACGAGATACACTAAGTATTTGACGTCTACTCAGGAGTATTCTGAGATTAGCCTGTTATTTTATTGCAAATGCAAACGTCAATGCGATATTTCTGTTCCGTTTGAAATGAAACGTTGCGCGTTGGCAGGACTGATAATTGCCTTGGTGCAAGCAAATGTCGACTTTAAGGTAACGGATCTTTTCTTACCCCAACTGTACCTAACATATGTTGAGTAGAAAAGAAGTACGGATGTGCTACTCCCAGAAAGTTTCTAGACCTGACCCGCATGGCATTGGCGTGAAGGGAGCGGCGCGGCGGCAACGACACAGAGTGTTACTACGCGGTGATTACACAGTCTTAATTCAATAATAGGGCTGTTCAGCCCCTCGCCCCAGGTTGTGAAGTAACGACTAACAAAATTTATCCCCTGATTGCGCCGTTTGTGCGGTATAGCTGTATTGTGCGGACCACTGTTTCCTCTCTAAGTCTAGAAATGTTTGTTCTTTTTTGTTAGCCTGTGTGACCGTCCCCTTGCTAAGGAAAAGGTCCCTTTGATTTCCACTATTACCTTATTTGCGCTGATTCGCGTTGAGGAAGGCGTATTAAGTTATCCCGCCATCTTCATCTAGGACTGCTCCGTCGCGACAGACATGCTCCGGAACTGATATTTGCTTCCCGGATTCTAAATTAAATTTCTCCTTTGAATTCTCGAAATTGTACGTCAAATATGCCGTGTTTTAGAAGCATTGTGTTTCTGATGCGGTTCTTTCTCGTGACACCTTCATGCTGCGCTCCATTATGTATAGGTAATCCTCAATCTGGATTATTAGGCACCGTTTGGTTAGGAAGGGCACAATATACCTACCTAGGTACTATGTCGACGAGTTCTCCCTTCGGCTAACACGTTGGCTGCCATGAGCATCACCGGTGGGATCACGTAATCTTCTATGTGTGGCCATGTGTATCACCGGTGGGATCAAACGCTAATTTTTCAGGGTAGTGGGCGTGGGAGCAAAACTTTAGGTGAAGTATGGTGGGCAGCCAATGTGTTAAGGGGTAACTCCTGACAGAAGCGAAAATTCGAAAAATGTGCGCACGGCGTCTGTCTTGCCCATGCATGTTGCTGACAGATACTAGGTACTTTGAGATCAAATATCAAAATACAGAAGTATTGATATATATATACGAGTACACTACTGTATAAGCCTGTGATTGTAAATGGAATTAGGGCTGGCGATAATGAATATCCGAAACTACCAATCCGATAATACAATTCTTCATTATAAATTTATAAAATATTATCCTTCCTTAAGGTCCACTTTACACACGGATGGGTTTCACGCCATAATGCGTAAGCGGGTCGCGTCCCTGATGAGGCGCCTGCGCGGCAGCCCGAACAGCCTCCTGCAGACGGTGGCGGCGCGCTTGGATGGTCCCTTCCTGTTCCATTGGGATAGGTTGCATAGGCCATCCAACTGCTAATTGTAAGTGTGATAAAATACCTACTAACATAGTTTTAAGATCACTGTTACTAACAAATTATGGAAATAATATTTCTGATGTAAATTATTAAATAATAAAAATTTACCTTAAGGCGCCGTAGGTTCAGCGAAGTTCAGCGAACAGAGTTTTTGAGACAATATAATGCGTATGTTTATAATAATATGGTTTCAAAAAAATACGAATAGTAATCTTGTGGCTTTTCTGCAGTGATTCGAAACATGATTAGCCCTTTTCCAGGCCGGCAGTTGGAAAATGACAATCGGGTGTCAATCTTATTCATTGACATTAAGACATAACATAATTATGTTTGACAAGCAGTATGTGGTCGATATAACGCCTCTGCCTGGAAAAGGGTTAAACAATTTTCGCTCAATAGAAAAAAATGACGAACATACTTAGATCTAAAATAGACTTAAAACATTCGTAACAAATTATGCACAAAAGCTAAAAATATTAAAATTGGTTCTTAAAATCGGCAATATCATGTTTGAGGGAACTTTTATTTATTTATTCATAAGCCTCTATTTCTCACATTACTTAAACAAAGCTGATGATGTTAAACATGTATATTTCTTTTTTTGTTAATGAGGTACCCATATTTGGGCAAACGCCTCCTCCAGCTCCTTGCAGTTTACCCAGTCCTTGGCTTTGCGGGTCCATGCCGGTCCGGCTGTTTGGGCGATGTCGTCAGCCCACCGTGTAGGATCTTCTCGCTCCACCTATTGTCGGTTGTACTTATTACATGGCCGACCCATCTCTATTTAACCTACATGCTAGTTCAGCGGCATCTGTGACTTTTTATTTTCCTGATTTCACAATTCCTCTTTCTGTCACTCCGTCTGATATTCAACATGCTTCTCTCGGTCGCCCTTTGAAATACATTTATCTTCTGACTTATGTCTCTGGTATTAAGTGCCCACGTTTGGCATCTTTACAATAGAGTTTGTAGAACTATTGAGTCCATTGCTTTCCTCTTTAGCTGGATTGGGAGCTTTGACTTAAATATGAATTTTAAGGACCAGTGGACCAGTACTTGTTCCATGCGATTTTTATCCTTCGCTCGACTTCAATTGATGTTTGTTGGCTGAATTATATTATTCTCCCCAAATATACATAGTTGTCCACATAGTCTATAGGTATTGCTGGATTCTGTTATGTTATGATAGGTATTCTGTCGCCGTTTGATATGGCAAAAGTTTTTTGTTTGTTCGTTTGCAAAGGGAACTTAGGGATTACTTTTTTATGTATTTAAACGCATAAAAAAACTTAATTAAAAAAACCTGATATCCGCGCTTCTGAACACGCACTTGGCAGGGAGAGAAGACCATGAACCTACGGCGCCTTAAGGAAGGATAAAGATAATATTTTAACCCGCAAATCCGCCTGCTTTTATTCTAAAACGCGGATGGATCCACGGGCATTGCTACTATATACTTATCTACTTACCTTAGAAACATTGATAATTTGATAATATCATGAATTGGTTATTGCGTTGTTGTCACGAATAAATGTTTTTTTTTTCTTTTTTTTCTTTCAAATTTACTATAAGGTAAAAGTTTATCTAAATGGTTAGGGAATACTTAACCTCACCTCTAGTTAATAAATCGGTCTTGGTGGCCCACTGGCCATATCGCGAGCTGCAATTAATCGCGTGATTTCGACCCGAAGGGCACAATCCTAAACAACGAGCAGCTTATATAACTATTCAGATTCGATTGGAATTGTATTAGTTGATGCCTTTTCGCTTTCACTTACGCAGAGCCAAATGTGTGCAAGCGTGGAGCTCACCAAACAAAGCGAGTCTATGGCGGGGATTACACAGTGAGTATTCTTACAATATTTTTATGTAAATATTATTACGATACTCAAAATTGTATAGATAAGTTGCTTCACACTTTCACTGCCAGGAACCCGCCCAGCGCCTACGCCGTTGTCGCTTTCCGCTACATACGAGAAAACCACGGTATCGGCTACGAGCGTAGCGCGTAGCGATTTTAGGCAGTGCATGTGTTCAATAACATCAATATGCACGTGATAAGTATTGTGACATGAGATAATGTCCATAATACGTGAGTAGCACATTCGGGAATTCAGAAATACAGTGTCGAGTATATTCAAGTTTCTCCATAGCTTGAGCCGAGTCGCCTACATAAACACAGCCGTACCCAATATCAAAGATTATTAAAAAAATATCTTTGCCAATATTGAACACTTACATCGTTAGTTTGACGATCCAATAACGGTAGTGACAATCAAACATAAGGTTTCTAGCTACCCATTACCGGAATAGAGCTATCCAACTAGTAGATTGACTATAGGGGACGGCTGTAAAGTTGTGTGCAAAGGTATTCGCAAGTGGGATGGCACGGCCTCCCGCCTCCGCGGTCAGCGCCGCGCACGCGCCGCCACGCTTCGTTACCAATAAGCATGATTTAGCTCGATCGCGATCTGACACGGCGGTAAACGCGATTTATCCGGCGGACGACTGCGAGCGCGACGGCGGCCCTTCACGAGAACCCGCGCAATGATTTACGATGACATTTCGATTTAAAGAACGCAAGTATTTCGGTGTTTCATATTAAGCAGATAGTGCTGCTGTTGGATTGATTTTGTTTAGGTAGGTAGAAAATTACAGTTAAGTTAACCTAACGTGCGTTTGAAAAGTTACGTCATCACCCCTCTGGACTTTATTTTAACCAATCAGTTATAAAGTTACAGTGATTAATCCTGCGATAGTGACATTATCAAGCAAAAGCATAAACACTTTGTTCATAAAACCTTGAAAGCCTTTGTTAACTAAAAGTATTTATTATTAAATTTTCGGCCTGCATATATATATATATATTTTCACTCCAGAAGAATCACAAGCACGTTGCCGACCCTTTATTTACTTGAGGATTGTGTTCTATTTCCGCAATTAGTACCTAAATTGGCATCATATTCGCCGTAAGTGGGATCAGTACATTCTTACTTTTTTCATGACAGTTTTTTCATTCCTTTCTCCCCCCAGTACTTATCGGAGGAATTAATTTTATGGCTGAAGGGAGTGATGGTCATCGTCTACGTTCTAGCACAAACCTAACGCTTACAAAAAGTTTTTGGGCGGTGCGTTCTGTAAAGTTATGGACAGCAACCCATGCTCCTTTAGCAGTCAGTTACATCGTTCAAGGGAAAATTAAAGTAACTATGGCTGTCTGACTTCGTGTACTTCGATGCGGTTTTACCTTCTTCGTTCTTGTATGATAATTATGTTTTTTCTATTATATGTATATTTTTATCTATCTCCTTTCTTGTACCTTGTTTTACATGTTGCATTCAATTATTATTCCTTAATTTGTTTCTAGTTTCATCTACTCAAAGGCTATGCTATGGAAGAGATCCCTCAAAGGGATAAGTTAAGAATAATAAGTACATATAAAAACGAGTGAATGTTAACGGCATTTTACCTCAAATGGTTTTGATGGACGTTTTGACGAGTGACAGGGAGGTATGGAAGAAAAGGACAAGCTGCGCTGACCCCAAGTAAATGGGATAAGGGCAAGAAAATGATGGTTTTGATGGACGTATGAATAAACGGGAAAATCTAACGACACCTCATTTGTTGGAAACCTTCAAGTACATTGGCCTGCAGGTGGTAGCACACTATTAGTGTTTAATGATTGATTAAGACAATTAACACCCGTCACACTCTCATACTTACTAGTCAGAACATGACACAGCGATAGATCATAAAATGGCATGTCACGCCCGCTGGTGTATACCTAAAATCAAAGAGGCTTTCCCCTGGAAGGACATTTATGTCGATAGGATAGGATAATTTTAACCGCAACTATTTTCAATATCTTTATACTCTCATCTATATTTTTTAGCTTTCCAAAAGAGTTTTCAATTTCACATTTTCATTTTACATTGTGACAATGATATTGAATCTCCAAAAATAGCCGTCTTGGGTCCGAACCGGGGCACAACTAAAAGGATTTTAATAACTGGCTCGGCAGTAAATCAAAATTTGATTATGAGAATATGGCAAAAACTGGCCTCGTCTCAGCCGTGCCGAGCGGTCGTAACTCAGCCCGCCGGGCGTTGATAACAGCTTAAAATGTTGTCGAATGTGGAGAAAAAAACCTGCTTTCATTATAAAACCGCAATTTATTTGTTACACAACTACTAAATATCTAAGTAATACAATGAAGTGGTTTAATGCGCTCTGACGCTGCTGCCGCGCGGAAAAAACACGCTCATTCAGGAACGATGTGTGTAGGCTCGCCTGCTCACGGTACCGACACCAACCAAAGTGTGGATGGAAAGTAATTACTACTTAACCCTTTGTAGGGCACAATCTAAATTTCATTGTATGGTTTGCGGTGGCATTTTTGTATGTTGCAGAATTATTAGGTCTATACAATAGCAAGAGACTTGAATTATGAATTAATTTTAACATGGTCGCGTTAAAGGCTTACCTAATGCAATACCAAACAAGGCAGAAGACCTGTACTGGAAAATTATGATTGCCAAGCACAATACGCACGTTGGTAGAGATCCACAGATTTTTATGTAAGTACTCTACTTTTGAAAAGTATCCATACTAATATTATAAACGCGAATGTTAACTCTATCTGTCTGTCTGTTCATTTTCCTTTTAAATCCAACCGAACCGATTTCCAGATTAAATTTAGTATGGAAATAGTTTGAGACCCTGGGAAGGACATAGAATAGTTTTTGTCCCGGAAATTATGCTCTAAGGGACGGATCTAGGGAGCGGAATGTTGTATGGCGATACGATATTTATAAGCGAGTTCCACGCGGCCGAAGTCAAGGCAAAAGCTAGTACTTACTTAACTAAATAAAGTTGAGGGCAAATGTCTTTCTAAACAGTAGCAATGCCACCAAACACAGCATATACCTTACAAACACGGTGTAATGATATAGCTTGGTTATTTTTCATTATCATCCTCATATCAGCCAAAAGACGTCTACTACTGGACATAGGCCTCCCCCAAAATATATAGATACCAAAAAATATTAAATACCTAAGGGGTGTGAAACCATGTTTTAGCGAAGCTTCTATTATTGTATTATACCTACCTACCCACATACTAGTATATGAAATTTGTAAAGGACGTTAATGTTTATGGATAAATAAAAGTTTTTGCTAATTTAAATAAATGGCTAAGCGCAAAAATAAAAGTGAGTAATTTTTTTCCGTGTATATTAGTCTTTTAATTAATGGATCTAGATCAATATGCATATGTTGCTGTTGTCGGTACCGTTGGAACAGATAGCAATAAATATGGGGCTCCATATATCTGTCCGCGCTGGCGAGCGACGTTATTTACGACGACGGGTGAATAAATCGAGCCGTGTGTAAACACGCTTTGGGCTAACGCTGACAAGCCTGCAAATTATTTCGGAGATTGTGGACAGCTTCCTGACCACCTTCCCCTGAATTGCACTCTAACCAGTCAAGTATTTACTTAAATCACAGACCCATATGTTGTATGGCACCGAGACTTCGCTTATAAGTACAACCATCTAGTGAAACTGTCTTTATAATCTACTACACTAGGCTATTTGCTTCAATCATTGAATTGGCTGACGGAGGAAACTTTTTTTTTTCAATCTGCTAATGAAGCAAGCCCGCAATTTACACTACAAAGAATATGTCAAAGGATTAGAGAAATACATTTACGGTTGAATGAATGACAATTGTTCGTTTGGTCGGGGTTCGATTCCCGCTCATCAGCCGGTGCCGGTGGCGCCTCATTACGCTCCGCGTTATTCAAATTTATTCAGTTTAGCTGTACCAAGGGGCCGCCGTTATGTTTCAAAATGTATTTATTGAATTTTCGCCCACACATACATACAATTTCCTTCTCTATTCAAACAGTTTTTTGCGCGATTACAATTATTGTTACACTTGCTTATTTAAAAAGCCACAGTCAATAATTAATAAAAATAAGATATAATGAGGTGGTGGGTGGTGTTTCTGGTTCAGGTTATCGGCTGAAGGGCGAAACGAAAGCTAACCTTTTTTGAATACCCTAAGGCTGAGGAGTATTATATCTTGGTGTTATCAGCAAAATCCGCTCTACGAGTAAATACATTATGCCTAAATCGAAAATATTTAAACTAACTACTTAGGCATACAATCTGATTCAAAAATTTACCTATTAACATTTGGTTATACAGCGTGGAAATCCAATATGAGCAAAGAATTCAACCAGACAGAGGGCTTATTAGCGTAAACATTAATTAACGGGACTTTTTAAGTTACACTTTTAATAAAATACTATAATGAATTTTTGAAAAAAATCCGAGCAGCAATGTAACGCAAATGATTCTTGGTGGTGACAACGAGACTTAACTTGAACATTTAACGTTACATTGCGGACTGAATTAATTTTTATGGTTAACTTTTTCGTTGTCATTTTAGACAAAAATTATCTTAATACGCTTCTTATGTCCTGTACTAACCACCATTTAAACGTTTGCTCGTATTGGATTTCCACGCTGTATTTTATTGTATTGAAAACTACTTACCTACGCGGTATTTCGTCTAACACAGAAGACTGTTGTTAAGACGAAATTTTGAACCAAAAAGACCAAGAACCAACTGTTCTTGTCTACCATTGTGTGTTGGCAAGACATAGCCCAGTATACTTTGAACGACGCATACGTACGTGGTTGTTATGAAATTATACTAGGGACGAGCTCACGGACGAGTGGAAATCGTGAAATCGCAAGCGTGAATAGTTGACCGGGCGTTACACATCCTCGGGTAGGTACGCACAGTTGAGACGATTCGAGTCTAGGATCCTTCACTACATTTACCCAAATTGATATAACTACTTCAACGACCAAGTCATGAACAGATTATGTTGAATGTTTAGGAGTGTCCAAGGTCCAATACCCAGACAAGTACACGTTCGTTTTTGAACTGATGAGACTAATGCCAGCAAAAAAGAGAGTCAAAATAATATCCCTATCCGTAATTTTTTTTTTAAATTGATGTTGAACTAAAGTCTCTCGTTGATATAATAATTATGAAGATTCTGTAATTAAGAACAGTCAACAGCAACCACTGTGTTATTTCTAGAGCAAAAATTCATCTCAATTAACTCAATACCTACAGTACCTACACACAAGTTTGTTTGGGCAACTAGGGATTAATACGCGGTAGGTTGTGTGACTAGACGAGTGTGCCGACCTCTTTACGGAGTGAGTTCGTTACGCGTCTTGTGCTGGTAACGAAGTGTTTGCAGCCCACGGGGCCAGGTAATCTAATCTCGCCCCTCGGCCGTCCCGCCTCGCCCTGTCTCTTCGGGATGTTACGATACTGAAACATTTTTCCCGCTATTTATTCCAGTATCAGAGACTTTGGAGACGTGACTGGCATTGTAAATGACGGTAGAGGTTTTGCTTCTGTTTATTCCGAGATAACTTCCGCGTAGACGTCAGATTTATAAATGTATTTTCTTGTCTATCATTGTAGTTGTACAGTTAAGTGTATTAATATACGTATAGATAAATCGGATATACCTAACACATAAATATCTGTACAGGTCTCTATTGTCAGTCATAAAGGCGTGTACAAATATTTATGTGCGTATATTAATATCCATCACTGTACATACGATCCCGACCGTGCTTATTGTTTCAATTACTTTGGACATAGTAGACATTAATTTTTAATCAACACTTTTACTCCAGTTAAATATTCAATTTTATAAATTTTATAATCATTGCTTACAAATGTAACATTACGTTTCATCATATTTTAATTTCAATAATTTACTTTAAAAACAAAGTTTAAACCGACTTCAATTCAGTACTTCGCCAATCCACATATTAGGTGGGTCATTGTCAGATTTAGGTTCGCGTCTCTTCGGTGGACATTGCCAAAGTTAAGGGCTATAAAGCCTAATTTTTGGTCGAACTCTGAATCCGCATAAACGGCGTTGCCCCTTCTATAATTCAATGGAAAAAACATAATATATGTAAACGTAAGCCCTTAACTACTGACCACCGGAAAGATGATTTTTGTTTTCGTGACTGACAATGACCCATGTACATGAAAATTTCCTCATTTCCTTTTAAATTTACCACATGAACTGCTCTCCGAGAGCAAATGCGTTACTTATTGTCTTCGTTTCGGTAGTCTGGAAGCCCTGTTATGATGTAGGTACATAAAACTAGGATCGAAAGGCTGCAAAAAAAGTTTATTAGAGCACTTGAATTCCGAGTAGGCGGAAATTACGTTGATTATGCTTCCTCAGCTAAAAGATACAATTTTCAAGGGCTTTCACTCAGACGCTCGTGTGTTGGTTTACTTTTCCTGTATAAAATAATCAACCACTTTATAGATGCCCTGAATTGTTATACAATATAGACTTTCGTGTGCCTCGTAGAACAGAACGTAGTTGCCGCAGTAAAGCATTGTTCAGCATTGCATATAGCAGAACGAATCACGCACAAAATTCATATATGTATTAAACGCGCATTCCAGCTTTACAATAAAAAGTGTATGAATGCAGATTTATTTGGCAGTTCGCTAGTAACATTTAAAAAACAAATTTATTCCTTGTTAAAATAATGTAAAATAAAATAGTGTTAAAATAGTGTGTAATATAAAACATTACATTAAGGTAATAGAAAAAAATATATACTTAAGGTTGTTGTACGAGTAATACTGTATAAGAATATAACTGTGCCTGATGCACCTATGCACTGGTTGTGCAACTGAATTTGACGGGATTCCGATGAGGGAGCAGCTGAGTGAAAGACTTGTTTTCTTTTCCGAGTTGATGCCGTTTCGTAGGTATTTGTAGAACTGAATTTCATGAGGCCCGGACGCCATATTTATACCATGAAATTCCTTGCCCCGCAGCCCGCCCGCCCCGTGCTTTTGGCGGGAAATATGGGCGGGAAAGTATTGGCGGGAAAATTTTGGCGCGAAACGACATCTCATTTATTTATGACAATAATCTTAGGCTAATACGTTATTTACAGTGTTTTATACTTATTTCTATGACATTCGTAATGCATTATCACCCGAGATCCTCTCCGTTTGCCGGCCAATCGCATCTAAAGCGCGGGTTTTCCGTGTCGCTGTCTATATACGTACCTCGGCCCCCACCTGGGGTATAAATACCGAGCTTCCCCCCTCGCTCGCCCATCAGTCTATGCTTGGCCAGCGCGCGGATAGGATCTAAAGGCTTTCTCTTAATCTATTTATCTTTCTAGTGGAAACTTAGTGTTTAGCCACTCTTTACTTAGGAAACCAACAGTATATTACCTCTTAACTAGGTAGGAATGAAGTGTGAGACCTATTATTATTTATTTCGACTACAAATTATATAAGGCGACTGTAATACAATGCTTACGTTGTAAGAGGGTTATAAGCTAGGTTACAGGCAATCTATTTTATCAGTATTTACGTAGATGGTTGTCCTGCACAATAACTGTACTAATATAGGTTATGATAACGGTTATACCTAGTGATTTAGTTATGTTAAATTTAATAAAAAGAGAAATCAAAAGTTTTTCGCAAAACCCAACTGCTTTTTTGCAAATATTATAGCCTATGTCACTCCCACGATTATGAGGAATCCACCTCATATGTCGAAATCCATCCAACGGTTTAGGCTGCAGGGCGTGTCAAAGAATAAGACATACACACATACTTACGTACATACATACATACAACATAACCCTCCTCTTCTTCGGCAGTTGGGTAAAAATAAGGAAACTGTTGTTCTAGTAATATGTTCCCTTGTATAGCTTCTTGCTAATTAATTTATATATAATTTAAGACCGTTTGCTAATAAATAAAAAATATGTATATTAAAGAAAAAAACCCAAGTCGCTATCAAACCCAAGTTCCGTCAATTCCTCAAGGATCTCAGAATGAACACTTCATTAGTTGCTACTTCAACGGAATCATGTCAGAATCTGTGACACACTACATCTTTGAGGAGTTCCATAAGTCATCTGTGGTCTTCATCATCGGTTCCACTTCACCAACATTACGATATCCGCGGGTAAACACGAGTTATAATAGAAAATACCGAATTTACCTACTACAATTCAATTCAATTCATTTTTATTTCAGACAAGGTCCATACACATTTGTTAGTAAAAAATAATTAACTTATGACTAAATGAGTGTTAGTTAATAATACTACTTAGGGTCTAAAATTCTCGTGCGCGCGTCTTTACCTGCACATGCATGGACGTCCAGCGGGCTAGCATAGGACTGTCCCAGCGGTAAGCGAACACGCTCAGGATGCTGTTGGGGCTGCCGCGCAAACGAGACAAAAGCGAAGCGCATCTCTTCCTCATCACAGCCGCGAAGCCATCCGTCCGCGCTTCGGCAAACATGCCGGAAGCACTACACCATCGCGGCAGCCCCATCAGCACCCGGAACGTGTTATTGTATTGGACACGAAGTTCGTTGTACGCCCTCTGCGTGTAATTGACCCACAGGCTGCATGAATAAAAAGATACACAAAAGGCTTTGAACAAGGTAATTTTGACATCTTTAGTGCATCTTGCAAACCTGCGGGCCAACATATTGCACCGAACGGCCAACGACCTTCGCTCCCGCTCGATGTCCATGCTGTCGCTCAGGTTATCAGTGACCCAGTGACCCAAATATTTGAACGAGCTGACCTGTTTCAAGGGAACACCTAACAGGGTTACAGGCGGCACATTGTAGGTTTTGGTGCCTGCCTTGAAAACCATCATCTCACTCTTGTTCGCATTATATTTGAGTCCATGGGCCACCGCATACCTTTCACAAATGGCCAGAAGGTGCTTAAGGGCTCTAATTGAAGGAGCCAGCAGCACCATGTCATCAGCGTTACTGATGTTGTTTACACACACTCGATCCACATGGCATCCGACTTTGGTACTGCTGAGTTCCTCAATCAACCCATTCATGTATAGGTTAAAGAGCCGAGGCGAGGTTAGCCCCCCCTGCCTCACCCCGCTCTCCAAACGGTACTCATCCGACAAATAACCTGCCCATCTCACATTGTTTCTTTGCTGGTTATACCAATATCTCATAAGAGAAGTAACTTCACCTGGCAAAGTTGTTTCTTCACTAATCTTACCCCAAAGCACGTCATACGATACCAAGTCGAAAGCTTTCGACAGATCGAGGTAACAGGCAAAGACTGGCGTTCTCCCTGTTGTATAGTATTGGACAGTGTGTTTAAGGCACATGATAGCACTTTCCGTGGACAGCCCCTGTCTGAAACCAAACTGCGCATCATTAAGACGGAAGTGCTTATCCAAGTGACCATTCAACACACTGTCCAATACCTTGGCTACAATAGTCGCCAAGGATATTGGCCTGTAGTTTGACGGATCTGTTGAGTCACCAGTCTTGTTTTTTACGACCGGTACAACAATAGTGCGCATGAGCTCGTCAGGCAAGTATGAGTGTTTAATGCATAAAGAATAGAACATCGCCAAAACCCTGGGTAAATGTGTGCCAGCATACTGCAGATGTTCAATGCTAAAACCATCGTGCCCAGGAGACTTCCCTCTTACCATGTTTTTAGTGATAGAAGCAACTTGACTCGCTGTTATGGTAAAGGTCTCTTTGGAAGTGTTGGTCTCAGCATGGAACACTCGCGCGGACGGCCCTAGTGGCGATTCCACTCCGAAATGACGTCGGAAGAGGTTCGCAATGTCTATTGGGTCATGTTCTCCAGCGACGCTCACGGGGAGGCCGGGCTTGTGGTTCTGCTTATTTACAGCTTTCCAGAACTGTCCAAAGCTTTTATTTGAATGGTGTTCAGCTAAAATGTCACTTTTTATTTGCTGCTCATTGTTTTGACACCATTTCAATTTGGCCTTGAACACCTTTCTCGACTGATACATCTCTTCATAAATACGACCAGTAGATGGTTTACCATGCAGCACCCAGTTTTGAAAAAACATCCTAGCCTTCCCATGGGCCCCACTTACATATCGATTCCATCCTGTGACATGTTTATTTTTACTATAATTTCTAACAGTGTAGCTTCTTTTTGCTGCTTCGGACAAAATACATATAATATCTACATACATACACTTTAAAAGCTCAATATGATCGCTATTACAACATATTCTATCACTACAGTTAATAAAATCTGCCGGAAAGTCAACATATCTTAACTTAGAATTACACATATCATGATACAGTGCGATTTGTGCAGAATCACGATCCCCCCAGACAATTTCTTGGTGGTTGTTAAAAACAGATGTTACAATTTTAGGTTTAATCATTTTTATATTGCATTCTACCAAAATGGGATAATGGTCGGACCAATATGTATCGTATAGCACTGACATGCTCGTTACAGTTTGCCGCGCAGCACTAGTGACCACGCAGTGGTCAAGCCATCGCCGACATCCATGCGCCTCGCTTACAAACGTGTACGAATCCTTAGGTAAAAGATCTAAATCTACACACGACCAACATTGTTCAGAACAAAAAAGCGTTAATTCAGTAGCAAAGGGCTGACCGGGATGAGCATTGAACTCACCTAATAAAAACACAGTTTCAACATCTTGACCCTCAATGATCGCACCAATTTCCGCAAGACAGTCTGTAAACTCTAATAAATTTTCATTACAGTCAGTTGGCATATAGACGGAAAATATTAAAAACGCGCGATTTTGCAGAGTCACCCTTATTGCGGACAAACGAACATTTACACATTGAATCACAGATACAGTGGTAAATAAATCCTTCCTCCATAGCAGTGCTACCCCGCCGTGCGGACGCCCACGAAGTATTCCGACTGAGGAGTCAACAGCAGAGGTGCCCGTAACAGCGAAACGATCGTCAATAGTTGCCAAATAGCCAAGGTCATGCGACATTAACCAGGTCTCTTGGAGCGCGATTACGTCCGCTACTCGACACAATTTTCTCACACAATCAGCTGACTACACGCGTGCCTATAAAATTTGAGGGTTGCCCTCAATTTCCCGGGTATCCCAATCCCATCATCTGATCCTGACTTGGTGACAATGGGACCCATACTCTTTCGATTAAAAATATTATTTTTGAAATCGGTCCACAATTGAAGGAGTAGTCGGCGAACATACATGAAAAAAAAACATACAGTGGAACATATAACGTAGAGTTATTGAGCTGTTAAATCTTTGGCCCGTATTTGCTGTGTAACGCGTGCCTATTTTGGATCAAAGTAAACTTTTGACTGCAGGAAGACGCGAGGGTAGTGACAGAGTATCTATGTTGGGACGTTAGACAAGGTTCATTTTAAGGACCTCGGTGTTAAATCCGCGTTGGTAAATATGGGTATTCGGAGGCAGTGAAGCGGCGCGCCCCGGCCGCCGCCGTGTCGCTCCCACGAAAATCATTCGCAATTTCGCACGCTCGCCATTCATTATCGACGCAATGATTTTTGTGATTTCCGACAATGTGTGTACATAAATTGATTAATTTATGAATCGCATACGCGACACGCGTGTCTTTAGTTATAACTTGGTCTATGAATACTTATTTGTTTATCGATCTGATAAATTGAGAGTTAGCTTGTACAGTCACTGGCATCAATATATGATGAATCAAAGGCCGCAAAAATATCTGACACGCTCTTACGGCTCTAGGAATAGAGTTGTCATCAGATATTTTTGCGGCCTTTGTTCCATCATATATTTATGCCCTAAGTAGTTTATTTGTTTTAATTTACAAATTATAAGTCTATCCTGCAGCTCTTTTTTAGGGTTCCGTAGTCAACTAGGAACCCTTATAGTTTCGCTTTGTCTGTCCGTCCGTCCGCGGATAATATCAGTAACCGTTAGCACTAGAAAGCTGAAATTTGGTACTAATATTGTATATAAATCACGCCTACAAAGTGGTAAAATAAAAAGTGTTTATTTTTGTTTTTATTATAGGGTACCTCCCCTATACGTAACGTGGGGAGTGTTATTTTTTTCATTTCAACCTTAACGTGTGAAATATTGTTGGATAGACCAGGTATTTAAAAATGAATAGGGGTTTGCTAAAATATTTTTTTGATAATGTTAATATTTTCGGAGATAATCGCTCCAGAAGTAAAAAAAAATGTGTCTCTAACTTTTGAACCATAAGTTTTAAAAATATGAAAAAAATCTCAAAAGTAGAACTTAATAAAAACTTTCTAGGATAATTATTTTGAACTTGATATATTGAATAGTTTTTGAAAAAAATTACAAAATAATTTCACACACTTACTGTGACGGACGAAAAACTACGGAACCCTACACTGAGCGTGGCCCGACACGCTCTTGGCCGGTTTTTTATTGAAATCGGCTGTGTATTTTCAGATACTTACTATACTACCTATACTTCCTATAAGTACCTGTTTAAACATTATCTTTGTGATCTAGGTACAGTCGGCAAAATGTGGTCTACCAACCTACGGTTGAGGTTCATTTGAACGTCATAATAATATTATGACAGTAACCTTAGCGACCATTAGATCTCACAGAAACTTTTGTCAAAACTGGTAGACCACTTTCTTGGCCGACCGTACCATAGTTTTATTGTCAAACCCATAAAAATATAAATGGGTCATTGTCAGTCACAAAAACAAAAATCATCTTTCCGGTGGTCAATAGTTAAGGGCTTTACGCTCACATATAATATGCTTTTATCACATAGAATTATAGAAGAGGCAACGCCGTTTATGCGGATTCAGAGTTCAACCAAAAATTAGGCTTTATAGCCCTTAACTTTGGCAATGTCCACCGAAAAGACGCGAACCTAAATCTGACAATGACCCAAATACACATTTAGTAAATTGCAAATACAATAGGATAAATAATTAAACATTAGCATTTTCTCGACGATATCGGTTCGTTTAACCCATTAATGCCCAGATTAAGCAAACTGTATGGTTAACTGTCCCCAAACGAGTACGTACACGGGCGTAAATTAATTTTTTGCACTGGGTACGCAGAGTAATATGTATGGTTATTATATTTTATTGAATTTAAGTACCTAAGTATTAGTATTTTTCACAATCGTGTTATAATAGAGAGCTTTTTAGTCGAATACCGTGTTTAGGCCACGAAGCTTGCTGAGTGGCCTAAGTAAGGTACGAGATTAAAAAGCTTGATTATAACACTATTGTGAACATTAATTTTTGTACAAGTTCATTAAAATAAATTTTCTACGAGTCAACTGAACTAATTAAACAAACTCGATACTGTTGAAACGAAGTGCAGCCTATCGCTCGTACGCTCGTTGATATCTTAAAAGACATGAACGAGCGTACGACATCAACGAGTAAACTCAATAATCAAAGCGATTCTATTGGTCCAATTCATTACAGTTCGGTAAAGCAGCCACGTGATTGGTCGAATTTATTTTAGTTCTATTTTCAAATGTTTTTCGGTTGTCTGGAGCGTATCGAAATAGTTATTTCGATTGTTTCGACAGTAACAAGGACTACAACTATGAAAAGAGTGACGTTGCAGTATTCTCTATGAAATCTTAATACACAGATTTTAATCGACGAGTACAAAAATTCATTTATATATATCGTCGGGTGACAAGCAAAAGTCTCTACCAAAACTGTCACTGCTCTTCAAAACCTCGTCTCGGTACGTAGTTGATATCGAGATACGACCTTTGATTTAAGTAGATATTTGTTACTTAAATCTATGGTAGTATCTTGATATCGACTACGTATGGAGATACGAGGTTTTGAAGAGCAGTGACAGTTTTGGTAGTGACTTTTGCTTGTCACCCGACGGGTTAGACCTACTTATACTTTTTATTCGTTTTTTTGGCAACTGCATGCTCCTTTATGCTTTTCTATTTAGAGCTGCGGTTGACTGGGAGCGAATGCCTTAAGTCCGCCTTTTGTGCTTTTTGTTTGTGCAATAAAGTTTAAATAAATAAATTAATTAAAACTAGATTTGTGTTCTTCTATTAGTAACCTATCAGAAGGTCAATATAGTTCGATATATTTTGTGTGCACTCGCCCTGAAACTAGTGTGGAAGCAAACACGTGCGACAAATTGAAATCATAAATACAGGGTGACTGGTAATTCGTCGAGGGGTCGAAACTCGCTGGTTTCCGAGATATTCGAGTTTTTAGTTTGTATGAAAAAAAATCTCCTTGCAGCCTTAAGCTGGTGATTGTGACAAAAGTACTTCCATTTGGATGGTAAAAAATATTTTTGTCACAATCAGCACTTTAAGGCTGCAAGGCGATTTTCTTTCAAACATACTAAAAACTCGAAAAATTAAAAAAAAATCGTGTTCTGACCCCTGGTTGACTGGACATAAATTGTTGCAAATTAGCTCTAGTATAACCCCTTTCAAGGAATAGGTCGAATTACCAGTCACCCTGTATTGTCTATGCGATATGTCGAACGAAATTCATTGCCTGTGATGTATTTATCTCTAGCGGGCAGAACAATGAATTCTCTAATCAATATAGGGTGGGCCATGCGCTTGTTACTCTTTATTGATTAAATAATCCCATAAAAAACATTCCATGTAAGAGCTAGGCCAAGTCTCGAAACTCTTCCACAGTAAAAAGTGATGAGATATTTCGTAGAGCCAAGTCAGGCATTCTTGTTAATGTTTATTTGCTTTCTAAATAAAATTCAGCAACTGGGGAATCACACAACTTTACAGCATTTACCTACTACTTTTTGCATACCTAAAACTATGTAAGTGTGATTGCCAAGTCACAAGATTTTATTTAGCAAGCAAATAAAGATTAATAAGAATGCCTGACTTGGCTCTACGAAATATCTCATAATATTTTACTGTGGAAGAGTTTCGAAACTTGGCCTAGTTTTTACATGAAATGTTTTTTATGATATCTCATTTCTTTTTGTAGGTTATTGTGTTATCAACTTTTTATGGAAATGATATTTTCTCAAACATGCAATGAAATATTCTCTTTACGTTCCTTATAATAGACTCGGAAGTATCCTTTTTCGGGCGCAGCAGCTCAAGGCGGCCTGAAATGGGATTTCATACAACTTTTCAGGCCTAGGCCTGCAAAATAACTTTTTAATTTTCATTCCACTATTTGTAGCACAGCATCACGGTATTCAGCAATGAAAATTAGTTTGATTTGAGGATTTTTATTTATTTATTTCATTGCATGTTTGAGAAAAGCACTATACATTGCCTCGGGCGTGAAAACGGATTCCCGGCCTCGTATCTCTATCCGGCCTTGCTACGCTCGGCCGTCCATACCTACTTGGCCGGAAATCCGTGTTTTCCCGGCCTCTGATGTGATGTACTATTTATCAACCGGTAATAACGTTTGTACCTATAATTTTGCAGGACGGAACTGCAAAACTAACTTTGTAATCGTATGTATTTGTATAGGATTACAAATTTACTTTAGGCAGTTTGTATATATATCTGAATCGTGACTGAAATTGCTATACTTTTAGTTTTTTATGAATGGATAGGCTAAAAACGAATTATGTTCATAATTTGGAGCTTATGGGTCTTCTAGAAGTACCTTAGAATTACGATGATCATTATAAGTCAATAAGTGAGTGAGTATGATAGTGACGAAACTAAGGAACTTTGACGGTCAACAGTTCTTAAACTGAAATTTCAAATTGAATGTTATTGACGATACGAGTATATGTAAGTCATATTATGCCGTTACTGAAAATTCAGGGTTCTAGCTTTAGCCAGCACAAAATAACAGGATGTTGAAAATGGCCTGAATGGCTTCGAGAAAAGGATGGTACGGCCGTGCCTCTTTGTTTGGCTCGAGCTCGACGTACTACTTTGTTGCAAGCGTCCATGGGCTACGGTGTGTGCTGACCCTCAGGCAAGTCGTACGCTTGTTAGCCACCGTCGTGGTATAAAAGAGAGTGTTTTTCTACCCTCTTGCTGAATATTCCACCCGTCTGCCGAGCCCCCACGGCTGCGGCCTCTTGGGACGCTGTATCAGGGACAATAAACACGACAATTGGTGTAAACTGTTCCATACACTAACAAGTCTCGGGGGAGCGACCGAGTAAGAGCAATCGGTTATTACTGTTATAAATGTACAAGTACAGTAAACACCTTTATGAAATTGATAAAATGGAAGGGGTGGCTACATTAGAACCGTGAGTTAGTAAACAAATTACCAGTTGTAACTAATAAGTGCTTCATTTCAATCAATTGTATTATTATTATTTTCTTATCCTAACGCTTTTTAAACGAGCAATATTTGTATACAAATATGTAGGTATATATACCTAAATATATATCTTTGCAATCACGTTCTCGAAAACGGCTCTATCGATTTCGATTAAATTTGGAATATAGGGATTTACGGGGGCAAATTATCGATCTAGCTATAAGTCTCATATCTAGGAAAATTCGTTTTCTCCATATGTTCTCTATTTTCACCCGAGCAGAGCGCGGTCGCCCAGGGACTAATGTTTTTATATGTAATTCAGTGACCAAACGCCATAAGTATGATAAATAAATAAATAAATACTTCATTTATTTTTTCGAGTAAGTATTCCGAGAGTGTTGGTTCTAAATCTAAAAAGTAAAGTAAAGTGAATATTTATTTGTTATAGGATTGATAATATATAATTAAGTATACCTACCTATATTAGTGCTATTTAAAGTTCTAAAAATATATAAAAATATCATTTTTAACAACATTTTTATTATTATTAAACGTGTTTCTTACACGAAAATTACATTCTATTCAAACTATTTCCATACAAAAGAAAACTGAACCCAAGAATGCCTTTGCAACAAAGGCCAATTAATTTCCGTTAAATTGTATGACATAGTAATAAAATGCATTGTAATATTATATAGGATACTCTCACATTTTGTACAAGAGGTACAGTATAGATACGTGTATACGAAGTGTTCTGGATAACGCTCATTTTGAGGCTTAAAAACTCGAACCCTAAAGACTCCCGAGGCTTAAAGACTCAAGTG
Organism: Epinotia brunnichana; assembly: GCA_963854355.1. Lineage (NCBI taxonomy): Eukaryota > Metazoa > Arthropoda > Insecta > Lepidoptera > Tortricidae > Epinotia > Epinotia brunnichana. Next base: position 38,947,943 of record OY977935.1, on the reverse strand, counting down.
ACGAAAAGTCAATATTTTGCATTCATACGAGTATGCGTAAAATAAACCAACACGGTTCTTAAACAGCATCGAGTCTTTAAGCCTCGGTCGAAATGAACGTTATCCACAACACTAGTATACGTGTATCAGAAGAGCTTTCAACCTAGAACAAATAAAAAAATACCAACACTGTTTTTTACGCGGCATCTTTTGCACGTTAAATTATTTCCATCAATTAGTCTATTCAAATTACACGTATGTCATTAGGAAGTTTATTAATATATATATATTGCGTTGGGAAGCTCCTAGGACAATTTTATTTGTGCTACTTAAAATTCTATTCCTGGTTATAGGCAAATAAGTAATCAAAATCTGGTTAATCAAAAAACTCGTCAAGTGCGAGTCGGACTAGAGCACCTAGGGTTCTAGTACAAATTATATTTTGATTGCGTTGACTAAGAAATATGATTTAAAAAAAAGCTATACATCTATCTACTTCCTATCGTTCAAATTGTACAATTAGAATTAAAATTATTGAATAGGTAGGTACCATCAACATTGTGTCAATTAGAATAGTTAGGTCTAAGGAACGGAACGTTATTTTCCTTCATGTTATCGGAATTGACAAAAACAGTTTTCATGGATCTAGTTCAAATTCATAAAATTGATTCTTTACCGCAAACAGTGTTCAAAATAAAAATTCTGTTGGAGAAAAATAGGGTGTATATCGAGAAGGGCGCGAGTGGGCCGGGCGCGGGCGCGGTAATCGCATTGCACGGGCGGCCGCGCGAGCGCTGCCCGCGTAATCTCGTTGTCCTAATAGTCTTAAGATGCACAAAGGGCTGATCAAACGCTGCAATTTGACGCACCAAATGTCGATGCCGTTCTTTTTAATCAGTTTTTATTGCTGCTCTACGAAACAGGACATAATAAAAGAAACAGAGAAATAGTTCATGATAGTGCTTTGTATAGCACAAGAATAGGTACGACCCAAATTTCATTATCCATTCGAGTATTCCGCAGTCAGCATAAAATTAACGGTAGGTTATTAAACTTGTGAAAAATTATTTCAGAGTGGATTTAATTTAAAAAAAAAAAATTTTTTTTGATAATTTTTTTCTTCAAAATAAGTTTTTGTGTCCTTTTTTACTTTTCTGAAATGCTGTAAAAAACTTTTTATGTCAAAAACAAAAAAAAATCACAAAAACATATTTTAAAAACAAAAATGCAATAACTATCATGACTCATTACCATTACATGACGTTACCTCAAAATCTGCATTGACTGCAGTGCTATGACATCGTGGTGCCAAGATACATTACTTGGGGGTCATAACTTTAGATCCAAATTTCCTCGAAAATAAAAAAAATGAAAGCAAATGAGACACAGGGGGTTATTGCAGATGCTCTAAGGAAGCGTCCTTTTGAATATTTGCTACTGTTACAGGGCCCACCACGTTTAGATGTACCTATCTATTAGTTACTGAATAAACGAGCTGAATCTTTTTCCGTAGCTTACTTGACGTTATGTCGTTTTGAGTCAATAATCAGGATTCACGTAGCGTGTCTCAAATCAACGAACGCGGACAAACCCCGCGCTGATTGTTAATTCGCTCCCCCGGCGATACACCCCTTCTTGATACAACCAAAATACAACGGTACGTACACTATAGATACATTCAAACATTGACAACGCAGCAAAACAGTAGTAATTGTTAATTAAATTGATTTAGGAAGCTTTCGCTCAAGAGTTTGAGTTGTATGCGACATTCTTAACTGATTTGGACTCGCACAATATCATAGTCTTTCTACGCACTAATGCTTCAACAATATGTATTAAGGAGGCACAGTCGTCGGGGATAGGTACGAATATAGCAAATATAATAACAAACTTACTTGCAATGTTTAATAGTTACTTGGATAAATGTGCCTTTGTTAGGCCACCATCTCGTTCACCTTATTATTGTTATACATCTGTTATTTACAGGTTTATAACCCTATTCAAATATCGCAGCCAGAAAAATATCCAATTATTACTGATTGACCGTCTCTTGTTGTGGGGTAGATAAGTATCGAGGATTGTTTGAATCCTTCCTACGACAGGTGATTCTCATTTTAAAAGTAAAGATAATAAGTAACTATTGTCATAACCATTGTCTATTTACCCATTGTAATTGTGTTGGAACTTTCAATTGCGTTTATAAATAATGGGGGTACTGCATGTAATTTTTTACTTTCAAAATTCAATCTTCTTTAACTTTTCGTTTATTCAGTAATCGTCAACAAGGCGACCTAGGCCCAAACTAAGTAAAGCATTTACTATGGGTATAGGTAACAAAGGGAGAGTTGAGCTGAATTGAATGTAGTCACACAGCTACGTAGAGTACTATTTGCAAAAAAGGAAGTGAATGAACGAGTGTGTAAATGTGATTTAAGTGCACGATAAATAAAAATATGTATGTATATCAACATTTTAATCTCTTTGGTTTTTACGATTAAAATATTCATCTACTTTTTTTTTAAATATTGGAACTGAATAACTAAAATAAACTTTTAGTCACTCTTACTCAGGGCCTCTGCATGTCAATTTACACGTGATTCGGAACAAACGTGCGTGGACTGTGCGTTTAAAAATCGCGGTGTGCATAAGCCTTTACAGTTTGCTGCTGAATTTGGTATCATCGGTACGAAAAACTAACAGTAATTTTATAATCCCGCGGTCATTACGTGACATGTTGGTTCAAAAATTCATATTGGATACTAATAGAAACTATAGTATCCAAAATGAATGTTAGAAACTTGAATATTTCACTCCAATAGATATACTCATAGGCAGAATCACTACCAACTACACAAAAGTGGTTTTCCAAACTTTCCGATCATGATCCTAATATTTTGGAAACATATTTTCAAGTGACGCTGACATGGAAATAAAAACATACAATAAAATTTATAATGAAGTCATTAGAATATATTCCATCTTGTAATGTAAGAAATGTCATGCATGCATGTATGCTAAAACCCTTTCGCGGCCAATGACTTACATATGAGCTATGCCTCTACGTGCGATTTCCGCTATAGAGCGGAAAAACGATGCTACGTGCTACGCCGTAGCATACGTAGCTATGCGTGACCTCGAATGTGTTAATTGGTAAATTATTCGCACCAGATAAATATAAAACCGGCCAAGTGCGAGTCGGACTCGCGCATGAAGGGTTCCGTACCATTTTCTATAAAAATATTTATTTTATTCTGTTTTTAGTATTTGTTGTTATAGCGGCAACAGAAATACATCATCTGTTAAAATTTCAACTGGAACTATCTCTGTATCAGTGCATGAGATACAGCCTGTTGACAGACAGACAGACAGACAGACAGGCATACAGACAGACAGGCAGACAGACAGACAGACAGACAGCGGAGTCTTAGTAATAGGGTCCCGTTTTACTCTTTGAGTACGGAACCCTAAAAATGAATAAGGTCATATCGCAAAGTTAAAGATATTCTAGCGAAAGCAAGGAAGAATGCGACATCTCCTTATTAACAGTTAGACTTGCAAATTAATAGGTACAGCCACTTTTAATAGAACCATTCGATCCTTCCGGCCAATTGAAATTAATTTCAGCTTACATCAGATATTCCGAGTGGGAGTAGAGGCTTTTGGAATGAATTTAAAAAGTGTGTTCGCGTCACCGGAAGCTGCTCTCGGATATCTCGCGCAAACTGAAAGGCGAGTAATTGCGCGCCCGCCGCCCGCCCGGCGGAGCCGTCAGCTTCCGCTACCTTTTCCAACTAAGGGAAAATGTATAATTAAGATTATACGCTTACAGTTTACTCAAATACTGTATACTTTAGTACTGTCGCCATCACACACATCGGAACACACCTATATTTACAAGGCATTAGGGTGCATGTGCCGATATTTTTGAACATCTATAGTGTATGTATGTGATGGCGACTGTAAAAAAAAAGCTTCACAGAAAATGAACTTTATTTAGCTTGGGTGCTGAGACCCCCCGCAGAGAAGCTGGAAATCAATATCATGATAATGGGTCATGAGTCATGACCCATTTTAGTTGAGTACCTGGTATATCAAAATCAAGGTTTCTGCAACTACATAATGTGTATGGCCCCGCACTTAATCCCTTCTATAACTCAAAATTAAATTACAAATAATACGGTGCATTAACTACGTAATTCTATACTAGGAGAGCATATTACTTTTATGCTATGTCATAGTTAGCTAGTTATACTGGGCGTTTTCCGCAAGTTGACATCCATTGTGCCTATTTTGCGTGAAACGGCGATGTGGCGCTACTCTAACCACCCCAGCTAGAATGATAGAATGCATATACATATAGAACGTATAAAAAAAACCGTTAAAATATGACTTCCACGTCGTGTCTCTAACCCAGATTTCAAGAAATTGTAACAAATTACAAAATAAATAAATTACATATATTCACGTAGTACCTATGCGTAATAATAGTATTTTATGCAACTGTTGTATAAGAAGAGTCTTAAAACGCGCGTGAACTTCGCCGACAATACCGTTGTGATCTAAATGGGTCCAAGTTCAGTTGATAATCCTAAAATAAAATGTATTCTTAAGAACGTACCATCATCATCATCATATCAGCCGAAAGACGTCCACTGCTGGACATAGGCCTCCCCCAAAGAGTGCCGAAATGACCGGTCCTGCGCCACCCGCATCCAGCGGACTCCCGCGACCTTTACCAGGTCATCAGTACACCTTGTGGGGGGCCTACCCACGCCTCGCCTTCCGGTGATTCCGGTACGTGGTCGCCACTCAAGAACCTTTCCACACCAACGGCCATCGGTTCTACGTGCAATCTGCCCCGCCCACTGCCACTTAAGTTTAGCGATTTGGAGGGCTATATCGGTTACCTTGGTTCTGCTTCGGATAGCCTCATTTCTGATGCGATCACGCAGAGAAACTCCCAACATAGCCCTTTTCATTGCCCTTTGGGTGACTATGAGCCTTCTTATGAGGCCCATTGTAATAACGTACAATTTCTTATTTTTTCTACTACAACAATGTTTGCTATATAAAAGTATAACTTCTTAAATTTGAACACTCGAATTATTTACACAAAGCAGATACCTTAATATAGATGCTCAAGACTTGACTTGGTAGTTTATACTAGCAAGCCAAATTTTTCGAAGAGTAATATATAAACAGTTACTTAAACATAAAGATGATAAGTTGATTAGCCAAATATCAGATATCAGTGTATGTACTTAATTCCATTGCCATCCTTTGACAGTCTCTCTCTGAAATGACATCTTCTATTCTCCGTGATACTTATAATAATTATAACGCAAAGCTATAAAAAATGGTAATTGGTGGGTTTCATAAGAATTTCTAGATAAATATGTAGTACTGGTTTTCTCTTCGAAGAATAATATATAAACAGTTACTTACTCGTACGTATAACATAAAGATTGATAAGTTGATTAGCCAAATATCAGATATCATTGTATGTAATTCCAATGCCATCATTTGACAGTCTCTCTAAAATAACATCTTCTATTCTCCGTTATACTTATAATTATTATAACGCAAAGCTATATATGTAGTACAGGTTTTAAATCACATTAAACGGATTTAGGGGTTCTGAATCGAGTCGACGAGAACGTACGCTTGCAGGGAGGGATTCGTGATACGTAAGCAAAATTATTCCTCCCGGACGAGGGCGGACGCGGGCGCGGGGCACGGGCTCCTGCCACTACAACTGAATTTAAAATTCAAAAGTATTCTTGCGTACAAATATTTGTTATAACTTTTTTGGTCTGCTGCTAATGCTTTCCATTTATGTATGATATACGTTGGCAGAATATCTCAAACTTTAGAATAGAAAGAACTATTATACTTAGATAGTTTTAGGTACAGTGCGACATGAAAGAGTAGAAATTAAATGAGGTTTGACGTAAAATGCTTAAACATGGCATGAATTTTGTATGGATTAGTTTTGTTCCATTTTATTTTATTTCTTCTTTTTTATGTCGCACTATACCATAGTCATACATATATCTGTCACTTACTTGACTTCGATAGGTAGGACCGATCTTATAAATAAAAATACTTTAACTCTACCTTCTCTACCTGGATGATACCTAAATCTAGTACCTGGGCATTTTCAATAATTCGTGCACCCAATTAGCATAATTTGTTAAACAAAAATTTACTCAGTGTCAGTTTTGTAACGACAAAAGTATTTAGTTTGTATAAAAATTTACTTTTTCTTTTCGATATATAAATCATATGCATATAGACCTTATTTAAATGCGAAAAAAGTTCAGTTTGACATCATTTGTATGCTTAACTTTCATTACAAAACTGACACTGAGTTAATTTTTGTTTAACAAATTATGCTAATTGGGTGCTCGAATTATTGAAATTGCCCACCTATCAAATTTTAACGGTCAGCTTCATTTATGAACCGATTCGTACAACTTTTTTTTATTTGAAGGTACGTGCTTTACTTTCAGATTGGTCCCATTGTTACTAAAAATCTAGTTGTGATGGGATCCATGAGGAATTGAGGGAACTCCTCAATCATATTAGGCACACATGTAGTAATTTCTGTTGTTTCAAAAATAACTTAAGTGTTTACTTCCGGAAACCACTAATTAACTTGGTGAAGTGGAACCGATGATAAAGACCACGAAGATGAGATACGACTGAATGATGTAGACACGACACAGATTCTGTTGAGATTCCGCTGAAGTAACAACTAGTAAAGTTATTGTGAGATGCTTGAGGAATCAACGGAACTCCTCAAATAGTATCGGCCCACATAATAGCAACTTGGGGTTTTTTCTTTAATACTCATCGCATTTACTGTCGGTTGTTAAGTGGTAAGGAAATTTCTTAATGTTCATGTATGTGGCTTGTTGAAGATCTGAATTGAAGTTAGTTAAAACTATGATTTAAAAAGTAAATTCTTCAAAAATAAATGGGGTGGAAAAATATTTTAGACGTACTACTTACACTCTTTTTTATGACTTTATTGAAATTAGAGAGTAGATAGTATTGATTTCCTCGCATGTTTGGAGAAATCCAAATATATTATGCCTAATCGGGAAATTCATGGATTCGTTCTATTGTCCTAAAATCAAATTATATCCACGATTGTTTTCCCCGGCCTCTGCATAATGTACCTATCTATTAGAGCCTTCCTGTTCACCTGCGCTGCACGTGCATAGGCAATGCAGAGTGCTGAAATAAATAATTTGCTCGCCATTTCTCACAAATATTTTTAAACATTCTCGTTGATTGTTTCTATAATTATTCGACTACAGAAGAACAATTACAAAGATTTCATGTCTCAGAAAAAAATAGCGGGGCATGGTAGGTAAGTAATAGTCTGTTGCCACCAAAATCTGTTAAGCAGCCTGTAGAAGTTAAACCTAGTAGGTATGGAATTGTTTTTCATCGCAAAAATATTAAAAACCGGCCAAGTGCGAGTCCGACTCGCGCACGAAGGGTTCCGTACCATTATCTATAAAAATATTTATTTAATTCTGTTTTTTAGTACCTATTTGTTGTTATAGCGGCAACAGAAATACATCATCTGTGAAAATTTCAACTGTCTAACTATCACGGTTCATGATATACAGCCTGGTGACAGACGGACAGACAGACATACAGACAGATGGACAACGGAGTCTTAGTAATAGGGTCCCGTTTTACTCTTTGAGTACGGAACCCTAAAAACGTCGTAAGATACACGTGTGCCTCGATCGTTACATTCTCGGCTCTTTATCGTTTTCAGTGTAAGTGTAAGTGTAATGTACCTATTATTTGTAATAAACACCACTACTTGGTTGGGGTATGTGTTGTACCTGGTTGTGAGGAAGACCGACAGAACTCCCTGAATTATCAATAATAGTATAAAACAAAGTCGCTTCCCACTGTCTGTCTGTCTGTCTGCCTGTCCCTATGTATGCGTAGATCTTTAAAACTACGCAACGGATTTTGATGCGGTTTTTTTAATAGATATATAGAGTGATTCAAGAGGAAGGTTTATATGTATAACACAAACCATACATGCATGTATTATACACATAAACCCGTGCGAAGCAGGGGCGGGTCGCTAGTAGTTTATAAATGGGGTATCAAAAACAGCTCATATCAATTTTGTTAAAATTTTCATGATGAGTACGGAAGCGAAAAATCGATCTAGGGTATCATTTCCTGAAAAAAATGTTCTCTCGGGAAACACGAACGGAGCCGCGAAAACCTCTCGGGTTCCCAGGTACTTTACATATATGTATATAGGTACCTACCTAAATAATTTATCGTAATTTCACAATAAATCACACTAAGTACCTACCTACAAACGACTAGAAATTATGTCATTAGCTGATATCTTTTGAGCCTCGCAAATCACGATTCGCCCCAAATTACAGTAGTAAAACCGTTGGAGTGTCATCGAGGCTGGCTGCAACAAGGGCGCTGATTGCGCGCTCCCTGCTAATCCCACTCATTATCTACTTACTCCGCGCGAGCGGTCGAGGCGCGGCACGCGGCTTCAGCCACTAGGTATTTCCTATAAATTAAAAACTACTTAGCTTCTTTTTGTAACTCAAAGCACACACATTTAACAATTAGCGGCAATAGTCTTGATCAACTTGGTCGTTCCCTAGGTGTACAAATGTATAGTTTCAAATTTTTCCCTGTACTTTTGGTATAAGACGATATTACTTGCCAAATTTCATAGTTCTTCGTCAACTGAAAGGGTACTTTATACATTTTAATTCCCTTGAGAGTGTCGAAATAAATGTTTTTAGGGTTCCGGACCAAAAAGGTAAAAACGGAACCCTTATGGTGCGACTCCGTCCGTCTGTCACAAAGCTAAATATCTCAGGAACTTAATGCTATAAATTTGAAATTTGGAATAGTTGTACACAATGCTAATCCACGTGTATAGAAAATTAAAAATTTTAAGATATTTTTTTTATTTTCTATAATAAAGGACGGATAAGAGGGGGGGGGGGGGGTGGAAATTAAAAGTCTAGTTAGTAGGCCAAGTGTGGTATGATATGAAAGGGGGGCTTGAATTGCAGATTCTAAAACAATTTTTCTTTTTTTTTCTATAATGGTGAAATTATGATTTACGAAGGAAAATGTAGAAAAAAATACCATTAGTAGGTACCTCCTAGCAAATATTAATTTTTCATTGAAATTGGTTCACTTGATAAAGTATTATCTCTGATAACCCAACATACATTTTTTTCTTAATAAAGCGTGTTGAAATTTACGAGGGGCGTCTGATAAGTTCTAACGCAGTACAAAGTAAGTAAGTACTTTTCATGCCGATGACATATAGCATGATCCCAAATAGTTTTATTGTAATTATTAATCATTAGTCGTCAATCATTTTAATCATGTACAAATTACTTCAAAGGTAATCTGTTCACACGTGGAATAATTAATAGGTGCCTACCAACTGATATGTGAAACGTGATTAAAATGATTGACGACTAATGATTAATAATTACAATAAAACTATTTGGGATCATCCTATATGCAACTTGACGTCAAATTGATGTCATCGGCATGAATACGGGCCCTGGCTAAGCCTAAGACATAATTTGAAAGAAAGGTCTAAACCAAATATTTTTATTGAAATAAATATCTTCTCTCGAGTGAACACACTGAACACATCAACCATACAGTACTTACTTCGTCGCCTCAAAAAAAATGTTTAGTTTTGCCCTTTAAATGGCCCTACAGAACTACTATGTCAGCTTTTTTTTTCATTAAATCTTTGGAAGCGGAGCTCTTTTTAGGGTTCCGTAGCCAAAATGGCAAAAACGGAACCCTTATAGTTTCATCATGTCCGTCTGTCCGTATGTCACAGACATTTTACTCGAAAACTAAGGCCTGTACCGAAAAGTATTTTTATATATACACATATAAATAAAAGAAAACTGTGATTGAACTACACATAATTGCTTGGTAATATGTTACGAAGGCAAGCTTTAGCTGACGTTTGATGTAAAAAAAAGGGTTTTATTCATATCTGTGTACTATAGACCCGTTTGCAAGCAGAAACAGAATATATTTTTTGCGAAGATTCCGCTTTGTCTGAAACAGGTGTATTGTAATACAAAAAAAACAATGAATATGTATCACAACAAGAATCGGGACGTACCTATTACATTAGCAATTCTATAAGCCTAAAATCTAGATAGTGATCGAAAAAATATTCTTATCTCAAAATCAGTTGAAGTTGAAAGTAGTTAATCCATGTTTTCATACAAACTAAAATTCTCAGAAAAACTGAGGGCATCGATGTACTCAAATCCTCGTAACTGCATTAATCTTGAACAGGATGGTGAGTTTTAGATACCAACATGATGAAGAATTACTGAACCTTATTTCACCACCATCAATGGTCATTTGAAATAAAAAATATAGCCCTGGCGTGCAGTTTAAGCTCAACTCAGTTCTTCGCAAAATTTAAAGTGAGCCTTGAAGGGAAACAATCGCTCCTTCTTTAAATTTTAAAGAAAATTGGTAATTTATGTTGATTACTTAATCTTTATAGTGTAACAAATTATTTTGTTGTATATACACCTAAAATCTAAGGAAAATAAATGAAATATCACCAAAAATATTTGTAAAAATACTTTACGGCACAGGCCTTATAAGGTGTATTTGAATAAAATTTGGAGACTAGGTGTATTTTGTTAGCCGCTACATAGATCTGTAATGAAATGAGTAATAAAAAATTTTTTTAGGGGTGCACACAACATACATGTAACTGCACGTAAAAAAATAAAAAAACAATGCATGTCCACGTGTGGCATCAATCGATAGGCCTTTCAAAATAAATATAAGGTTTCTTAGCAGTTTTTTTTGATTAAGTGAATATAGTCGGAGATAATCGCCCCGAAAGTCATAAAAGTTGTGTCCCCCCCTCTAATTTCCAAACGGTGTATTTAAAAAAATTATAGACATAGCGCATATTCAATTCTTTTACCGAAAAGTATTTTGAACAAGATCGGTTAAAAGGTTTTAGAGATATTTCTGAAAAACTGCCTTCCCTGCGGAATAGGACGTAGGTAAGTGCCGTAAGATTTCTGTGACGATACGACCTTTTTCATAGGCACGGAACCCTTCGTTGTGCGTTGTTCGACACGCACCTGGCCGGTTTTTTCAAACTAGTTAACAAAATATTTTAACTTGAAACCTGGTCCCTATAGTCGGGTAGGCGATTAATATTAGCGCATCGAGTCTATTTGATGATCTGCCTGGCAACTCATGCCATGTATCATGTGAACAGACATGGTGTCCTATGAAAATATCACTTTGGATACGAGTTTACCACGTCATTCCTGAAAATTTTTGCGGCTTTAACTTTAGTGCAATAATGAAAAGTCCATATGGTCCCCTTTGACAAGTATATAATTACAAAAATACCTTCATCGAACGATAACACGGTCATATAACTTTTTAAGACGACTTTTATTATTTGAATTCTTCGGTACACATACATATATATTTTTTAAATCGCCGCATATAAAATTATATTTTAATCAGTTCATATTGGCATGCGTAAATTACATAATTAAACGGTGACGATATCATAGAAAATTTCATTAGAATTGCTATAGCCTAATTCTAATGAATGTCCCAACTTCGACACGGTTTTTTATTGAGCGTCCTGGCTATTTGTTGAGCTCACTGTTCAGGGATGTTTATTACCTTTAATACAATTTTAATAATAACGTTTACTTTCTTACTAATTTGTAGCATTTTTGCTACCGCAATCATACTCGTATTTTTATAAGACTGGACATTTTAGAATTTAGCGGACATTTTAAAATGGGTTACAAGAAGATGATAAACTGCAGAACATGAATCAACTGTTCAAATCTTACTGTAGTACCTTACTGTGTACCTATTCTGTCTCTAACACGAGGTTACTTTTATGAGCGGAATTGAAAAAATGCCGAAATATCTGAATTTGGCAGACACGATGACCTTTTCTTGCCGGTTTTTAAGTAATAATATAGTAGAAATGTGGCGGTAACCGTTAAATTCCCAGAATATTACTGAATGCGTACTATACTTTTAATTTCAACCTTTTTTTAATTTTATGCTTTAGGCTTAGAAATTATCAGACGCCCCTCGTATACTTCAGGCTATTTAATTTAATTTCTAGTAGGCAGTCGGCCATGAACTGAATGCGTCTAATTTGCACAACGGTTTTTCTTATTGGAATTTGTAGGATAGTAATCAAGATTGTAATTACTTTGAATCTTTCTTCACAATTGTGCCTAGTCCAACCGAAAAGTCTAATTATATTTCCTAGGTAAGAGTTAAGTAGTTAGTCTACAAGGACTTTTTCTTTCACATGTCTGATTTACGAGCAAACTAATTAAGAATTGTACTACAAAATAAAATAAAATAAACGTTGAATCCAGAAACGATAATACCTAGATACCAACTAGGTACATCACAACATTTTGTACCTATACCGTAAAAAAAATCAAATATATTTATTGAATGCACTCGAAGATCTAAAGGTAGATACAGTTAGGTATAAAAGACCCGCTCCATTTCGTGTACTAGACAAAAGTAAGAACTTCACTGTACCAAAAAGTACTAACATATATGGACAAAAGTATGGTCCAGTCACTTACCGCATATCCTAAATAGTTTACCCAGTGAGGTTATAGATATTATAGAGAATAAACCACAGAAGATCAAATGTACCCTGAAGAAGATCATGTGTGATAAGTAAAATAATTGAAAATTAAATAAATAAATACTGTTATGCGAACACTTATATTATATAAATAAGTTAAGTTATATAGATTAAACTTAGAAATGTGATAGATATTAGCTAAGCTTAGCAAATAATCTCAAAAAATTGAGATTGCGCTAAGCAATTAGTAGACATACTTGTAACAATTAAATTAATGCAATAAACAGTTTAAATTTAAATTTTTTTTTTTTTTTTAGTTGACGTTAAAGATATGTTTACACTTAAGCAAATTATTCCATTATGATTAGGCAACAAAATTATAAATCTCTTCTACTTCCACCTACCTAGTTTATATGACTTTCAGCAATATGAACGTCGCATTATACTTGCATGAACCTAATACATACATAAATGAAATTCCTAATTGAAAACACGTCGCTATCAAAGCATGATTTAAACATCAATCTCTAACTAAGTATTATTGGATCCCATGAGCAACCTACCTAATTTCTACAAACATAAAGTATTAGAATATCAAGTTAACAAAAACTCCGTTTTCATCAATTTTGTTAGACTGTCCACTTCGTTGTATTTTATACGCATTAATGGCAAAACACGTGCATTTTTTCTTATTAAATTAAACATATATGTTCTAACCATGAGCCTATTTATAGTTTTCCAGTATAAAAAACAATGAAGGTAGCCACAACAATATGTCGACGTACCCAAATAAAAACGTCTGACTAGTTCCATGTAAATAAATAAAATGGAATAAAGAACCAAGTAATATGTAACCCACTTATATAAACGGTATTTTATTATCTCGTCTCATTAGTTTTTCGTTCAACTCTTATTTGGTCTTATTCTGTTTTCTACACTCATTCTTTATTCGCCTTGTTCGCTATTCGGCACTTATCTTCTTTGGTCAGAATCTGTAATTTGTATTTCTCTTAATAAAAGCCTTATTCGTATTTCACCACGATCTTCATTGGACTCACTCTTTGTTTGTATCTCTCGTTGTTTGCCCCATTTAACTAATACTTATTGGCCCAATTTTTTTTGATACTTTCGGTGCTCACATTCGTATAATTAGTTTTTTTAGTTTTTCGTCTCATTCGCTATTTGCGGCCTTTTCTCGGCACACTTCAACTGTCATCATTATTAGATCATTTATTGAAAATATGATCAATTCGTTTTGATACAACACACACATCTCTAAAATTGAGCTTTTTTCGACTTTAAGTACTGTATACAAATCCATTCAAAAAAAGATATGAATGGCGAATAAGACAGACAATCATCGAGACGAGTAGTAAATGTAAGAACTTACCCAAAAAATAAACAATAAAAATGCCCAATTAGACCAAAAAAGAAAGTGACTAACAACGAAAGTGACTTATAAGATAGACAGCGCATGATATTTAGGTACTAAAAAGAGGTATACAAACAATGATGAGTCTAAGAAAAACAGTGAAGAAATACGCATAAGACTTTACCGATTTTAACTAAAGAAGATAATGGTAAATAGTGATCAAGACGAATAAAGAATGAGTACATATCGAGACGGAAACGGAAAAGGCAATAGGACCAGACGGAATTAACAATGAAATATTAAAATATTCAGGCTACGAACTACACAGAGTTATAACACACATTTTCAACAAGATACTGGAGGAGGAAGCTACCCCAGAACAATGGAGCACATCAAATATTACGTTACTCCACAAAAAAGGCAATAAAGATAATCTAGACAACTACAGACCCATTAGTATATCTTCGTGTATGTATAAGCTATTCATGACAATATTGAGACGTAGAATCGAAAAGTCCCTAGAAGAACAACAACCTGAGGAGCAAGCTGGCTTCAGACAGTCTTACAGTACCATTGACCATCTACACAGCTTAAGGCAAATCATAGAAAAATGTTTAGAATATAACTACACAATTTACATTGCTTTTATCGACTTTTCTAAAGCATTTGATTCAATTGACCACAATTTTTTATTTAAAACGCTAGAAGAGCAAAATGTGGAACAAAAATATATTAATATACTGAGACATATATATAGAACCAGCAAAGCAAGGATAAAAACCGATAGACAAGGAGAGTCCTTCGCCTTAGAAAAGGGAGTAAAACAGGGTGATCCGATCTCGCCAATATTATTTAATGCCAGCTTGGAAACAATATTTAGAAAACTTACTTGGAAAGACAAAGGACTAAATATAAACGGTAAATACTTAAGTAACCTAAGATTTGCAGACGACGTGATGATTTTCGCCGAGGACCCTACGTCTCTAAATATCATGTTAAAAGAATTCAACGCAGTTTGTAAAGAAGCTGGACTCGAAATGAATCGTGATAAATGTAAAATCATGACAAACGGGGATGAAGTAACTATCATGCTTGGACAAAACGAAATTGAATACGTCGAAGACTTCATTTACCTTGGACAAATGGTTTCTTTCAATAATACCCAGGACAAGGAGGTAGAACATAGGATAAGCAAAGCCTGGAAAAAATACTGGGCATTGAAATTTATATTGAAGAGTGATCTTTCCCTTAAAATAAAAAAAACTACCTTTAACACTGCCATTTTACCATCATTAACATACGGCGCACAAACATGGAGCCTAACTAAGAAACAGATTCATAAGCTCACGGTATCTCAAAGGGCAATGGAAAGATCAATGTTGAAAATTACACGAAAAGATAGAGTAACCAACACCAGTATTAGAAATAAAACAGGCGTGGAAGACGTTATTCATACAGTTAAAAAAGCGAAATGGGCATGGGCAGGACACGTGTGCAGAATGTCAAGTGACAGGTGGGCAAAAATAGTCACAGAGTGGCAGCCAAGAGATAAGACCAGAGGAAAAGGAAGACCTAAACTTAGATGGAGAGACGATTTGAAGAGTTTTGACAAATATTGGTGGAGATCAGCTCAAGATAGAAAATTATGGGAAAGGTTGGGGGAGGCCTTTTGCGCGCAAAGCGCCATGCACACGTACTAAGTAATTACGCAAAAATAATAAAAGAAGTAAAAACATCAGATAAAAAAGGAAATGTGCTAAATTATTGTGTAAACTTATGTGTGTTTATAAAAATTACTTTGTTTAATGATTTGAATGATTGTACTCTATATGCATGAATAAAGGCTATTATTATTATTATTATTATTACATATCGAGACGACATAAGAATTGTACGAAAAACTAAAGGGAAGAGAAAATACGATACCATATTAAGGCGACATTAATTTTAAGAACGTCATATCGTTTGAGGGCATTAGGGTCCAATGAAAATAATTAATGAAGTTTTATCTGCAGCAGCTACCTAAAGGAGCGCATAGTATTGATTAATGTCTAGAGCATTGATGTAAAAAATTAACTTGGGTACTCTCATACTCACAAGCAATTTCATAAACATATAATATTGATTGCGCATATATTTCACCTTAACGGCGAGGACCCTACGGCAAAGTTTAAGCTAGCGATATCTACAGAATGGCTACTTATTGATTTAAGTTTGAGTAGAAAAGTTATCAATAATATCTTATACCTAGGATCGGTGTTTAGTTTTAATTGTTATAAAAATGGTGTATTAAATAAATTACAACATAGGGTACCTATATACACAACAAGTCTGCTGCGATGTGAATATTTGTGTACAGATCTGACGTAGATAAATATTTGGCCCCAATCAAACAATTTATTTTTTAAGTGACCTATTAATATTGTCCACACCAGAATGCACCACAGCGACCATTTATCTGACTTTCGTACCTAATTTAAACACTATACTGTGTCTACGCAAAAAGCCGTATTAAAAGAGCTTTTGAACGTACACGTAGCAATAATTTAGCATGAGCTTTACTTTTTTATACTGTAAGTCGAACACGTTTACATAGAAGAGGCAAAGACTACCGTGTCTAGTGAATAAAATGTGTTTAAACCACGCCCGGCGCGGGTCGCGAGCCAATGGGGCCCGGCGTCGGCGAGGGAGTCGGCGAAGGGCCCGCCTCGCCGCTCCACCGGCTTAGTTGACATGAAACAATCGCGAGGCGCGGTCGCGTCCCCGACCCGCCACCACGCAACCATCCTCCTGGGTGCTCTACCATACTACCTCCAGTGCTCGCGACATCCTTGTGCATATGAAATGACTTAAGTAATCAATGACGGCAGTCAGATTTACTGTTAATGTTTGTTTTGTTTTTTATTTGTGAACATTTGAAGAAAATCAACAAAGTGTTGGGTGTAAAGTTAGAAATGAAGGTAGGGGCTCTACTTTTTTTCTATTTAGTACCTAGTGTACATAGTGCATATAAAATTTCATGGTTTTAGCTTTAAGCTCAGCACAGCTTCGTATGAGCTTGGGGTGTCCAATTGAGATATTACACAATTAGGTACATACGACGCTAAATATTTCGTATCTCCTTTTATACCTAAAGCGTGATCCTCATCTCTTAACAAAAAGTTAAAAGTATGCGGGTAGCCAGGAGTAATCCCGGTGCACACTTACACGATCCCATAAGAGCGTTTCCTATCGGAGGTTCTTGCGGTCCCGCAGCCTGAGTATTGCTCGCTGGATTACCCACTGCGTCCCATCCGGCAGGGCTATGCTTCGCTAGCGGCGGCTGATGGTGGCGGGTATGGCGTTGCCATTGCCATCACATTACCGGCCCGTACTTGGAGACGGCAGCAGACCCCGGCGATGACGCCGCCTTCAGCTTTTTTCCTAACCCGCTACTGGGTTTGCAAAAACTGATATTCAAAAAATACAAAACCGGACAAGGTCGTGTAAGTGCACAAAGGCTAATTCGTTTTCTATTTATAAATCTACAGAGCTATGCGAAATTATATTTACCTGTTATCTTTAAGAGTTTCGTGTCTTTTGCCTACTGGCACTAGAAGAAGCTCTCATACATAATGCAACTTTTTTTTAATGATAAATCTTTGAGTAGTTCCGATCTTTACACGTTTAAGTCTCTGCGCAGCGCGTTGTGGGTCGCTTTGTATCTAGACACAAACGATGATGTAAAAGATCTAGATCGTTTATACGTGTGGACGTGAAGTCTAAAATCTGTGCAGATTATTGTAAATTTTTGTATCACGTTCACGCCCACACGACCCAAAGTTCGCGCGGCGCGTTGTGGAGAGATTTCAGGACTTGAGAAAATCGTCTGGAAATTAATTACTGTAAGGACCTTCTATACACACCCCGCTGTTACATTCAATCTATACTCAGAATAAATAGGTACCTTATAAATGTATATTCTATGCATTGAAATAAAATAAACTTATTGTATGACCCGTAATTCATATAAGTAAGTAATCACTGCATCTATTATATAAACCGGAGGATGTATGTTTTAATAATATGTATATTTTTTTCATATACATATATCTATGAATTTATAGTAAGTACTTACATGCTTGTTCAATGTTTGTTTTCATTATTTTTGCATGATGTGATTTTATCCAATGGTTTTGTTTCTGTATGTAAAAATAGATGTTTATGTTGCTCCAAACTCCCTATTTTTTTTAGGTTAAGACCTGTAATTAGATGAAAACATCAACCGATAACGAAACCTAAGCTACCTTCATATTAAAGTGTTGTCTGTTGGTGATCCTAAATAAAAAAATATTTTTAATTAAATATTAAGTGGAATTGAATTGAACTGTAATAAACGTAAATTCATATACGTGAACTTTTAATAAAAATAATTAAATTGAGTTAAATTTGTTGAAATTGACATTTTACCTACATACATTATGATACAAGTGAGGTATGTTGATCAATACATCAGAGGCGGAATTGTCACGCGAACCGCAGGTGAGCGTGATAATAGAGCCGAGGCTGTAATTATCAAAGCTCACGCGTGTCATACGACGTTTTTCAACACATTTGTGAGGAAAAAATCCTTTTCATAAAATGAACATGATACAGGCTCCTAAGTTGTTTCCTTTAGTTATTGATGACAACAGGTTTTTACTCACATAATTGTACATCTCCAAGAATGTACAGTGGCGTCAATTCTATTTATCACTTTTCTATTCACTACGAGTCAACATTTTTAACAATAACCAAACACGCATCATCAATGTTTACAAATATTTGTGAAATTACCTATAATGGCGCGCAACTATTTTTTTTCGTGAAGTTCGCGCAGTGCGCCCGCACCGAGGCTTAGATGAAATCCCTAAACAGCCAATACAGAATAAAATAAATATTTTCGTATTCAATATAAATTCATGTAAAATGTTATCAAAAGTAAATAGTTTTACTAAATGAAACGTTTCTATATCATATCCAACAAGAAATTATCAATTAATCCACAAGAAGAATTTAATTTGTTTAGTCGAGTAAGAATCCATTTGCCGAGAATTAAAAACAAACCTGTATAACCCGGTCAATTTGAATGCGCCGAGTCCATCCTATACCTACACCTTGCTGCAAGGTGCCAACGTGTCTTAATCGGGATATAAACATAACTACACGAGTGTCGTAATGTTATTAAACATGCGTGTTTAATACCCAGGATTATGAGCCCAAAAGCGGCACAATAAGAGGCACGTTACGAGCAAATGTGTTGAAAAATTCTTTACTTAGTTGTAGGCCTATTGCAACCGCTACAACGCGCCGCGTTCACCCGAGCGACGCCGCGCATACCTTCGACATCCCATTAATCCCGTTTCATAGAAAAACGTTATTATCAAACACTTTTTTTTATATACCTACCACGTCGGTGGCAAACATGCTTACGGCCCACCTGATGATAAGTCGTTACCGTAGCCTATGGACGCTTGCAACTCCAGGGGTGTTACATGCGCGTTGCCGATCCTTTAAGAATTTAATACTTAAAAAATAATGAAGTTACAGATGAAATATCTACTTAAATTCACTTACAAAAATCAATGATTTCATGAAGGCTCGTTCTCTGACATCTCTTTTTGTAATTTTCGGTACTTTTCTTTCTCGCTACTAGCTGCCCGCACGGCTCCGCCCGCGTATTTACCTACCAGGAACGCAAGCGGAGCCGCGGGATTCAATATAACTAGGGATGCAACGATACCGATGCCAATAATCGTAAACCGCAGGTTATCGTTATTTTTGACGATCATCCGTATCGTAAATAGGTATTGGGTCATTGTCAGATTTAGGTTCGCGTCTCTTCGGTGGACATTGCCAAAGTTAAGGGCTATAAAGCCTAATTTTTGGTTGAACTCTGAATCCGCATAAACGGAGCTGCCCCTTCTATAATTCTATGTGATAAAAACATATTATATATAAATGTAACACTTAACTATTGACCACCGGAAAGATGATTTTTTGTTTTTGTGACTGACAATGACCCTATTACGATTTATAATTCTAAAAACTATGTAGTTTGATGTACATTTTTATCGTGAAAGGGAATGCAAGACATCATCGATGTTTGCGCTGGCAGCACTTATACCAGCCATTTTTCATATTTTTGACGTTTGACACAGACATTGACAATTAATTTGTAGCAAAATAGTTAGTGGCAAAGTGCCTAAGCAACAAAAAGCCACAATACGGAAAAAAAATGTTACATTTGTTTTTCGCGCCAGCTGCTGTAGATTTAGAAAGGTTGTTTTCCACAGCTGATTTAATCCATACGGATAAACGAAATAGATAGACCTGATATTTTTTTTTTATGTTTCCTAATAACAATTTGAAAGAAATTGATTTAAATTATGACTTTTAGGTGGTACATTGTCTAAAATTTTAATAATTGTTGATTTTACTCAATTGCTTCGTTTTATTAGATGTAAATTTAAGAATCGTAGATAATGCATTAATTATCGCATTCGTTATCGTTTTCGCGATTCCGATTCATTCGTCATTCGTATCGGTATCGTAATAGACATATCGTTGCATCCCTAAATATAACCTAAGTGTCCATCCTGAAGCTCTAAATATTATATTATTATAAACTTATGAAGTTACACCCTCAAACTTTACTTCTTTATAATAAAATAATCTTTATGTATCTTCAGTGAGCGGTGTCTCTCCATCTGTCACAAGTCAGTTTTCCCTCAATTTTCTCAAAAACATAGAAATTGGTTTTATTTTTTTAGCTATTCATTACTTACAATTTTGTTGCCCTTCCTAGTAAATCTTATCATTCGCAATTTAAATTTAATTTTTTTGGTGACCGCCTACGTTATCTTATCACGAAAACCGAATGAAAAGAAAAATAAAAGAACCTAATAACGAAGACTAACACAGACAGCGACAAATAGTAAACGATACCTAATCAATAAGTAGGTATTACATTCGACAAAGAAGTAGATTCTACGGGGAAAGCTCAGAAACACAGTGATATAACAGCTGCCACTGCATTATATTTAGTATTTTGCAAGTCGGTCGCAAAAGTCTTTATTCAAATGTTGGAAACCATACATTTGTGTAAAAAAAATAAAGCTGTCTATTTTACCGTGACTTGAGTTAATAACATTACTTTTCATTTGGAATAGGGGTAAGAAACTCAACAAGACCCGAATACTTAGAAATAATGATTCAATTGAGAAGTTCATTAATAATAAATAGTGGTATTTGAGAATGCATATAATCAGTAGAAACAAATGACTGACTTTGTTTTTTTTTGTGTGAGGACCATTTTATTGACGCGGTTCTAAACTGTAGCATTTTCGTCGTATCGTGTATAGTTTCGCGACTGCTTCATTCAGGATATCATTTTAAGCTAATCTGACGATAGAGACAGAAGAGGTAATCATACTGATCATAGCAAGCCCTAAATCCTTCATAGCCCTTTGAAATCCTCTTAACGAATAGTTGATGTCTGTGCAAAAAAGCATAAGTGCCATTTTTTATGGCTTAAACATATTTACATCTCATATTTATAATCAAGCAATCAATCAATAATTTATTGCAAATAACAAAGATCCATACATTATTAAAATCATTATAATGACTTACACTGCGCGCTTATATTACTCGTAGGTAATACTGTCGATAACCTAAGCTGAGCAGGAATCAATTTAATCCTAGACTGAAAATATCGATAAGTATTGGATTAGACAGATGATTAGAATTGTTTCATGCTGTCGTTGTACTATCGACTATAAAGTTAAAGGTAACTTTAATGGATATATTATTATAGACTCCGAAAATACGGTAATTTTACGGCATAACGTAATTTATCCTCGAAACAAGTGGTTTTACCTAATTGACTGCTAAGCCGCCCTCGTAGCGCTACGGCGTAGCCCCGTAGCAGCCCAATCTCCGTATGTAGGTATGTAGCGAAAGTCGTCCGTATACCAGCCTATTTTGAGGCTCTAGTATAAGTTTTATCAACACAATACTTTTTCGAACGCGTTTGCGTTTAGTTTAAATTTCTATAGCAACACGATCAGCGTCTCTGGTGGTAACTATTAGGAACTACGCGTTGCCATACAAATTGAAACTAAACGCAAACGCGTTCGAAAACGTAAATGTATCGCTCAAACTTATACTAGAGCTACAGTTCAGATTACGGCAATGTGCCGTAATCTGATTTTGTCTGTCTGTCTGTCGAGACCCTTTATCTCGGGAACGCGTATCGAGTAATGAAAAACTGTGAAAAAATCAAACTTCTAAGTTGACGTAAAAAAAAAATACGGCCGTTTATTCCGCAAAAAACGTATATTTTAACACTTTCAAGGAAATCAAAATTTATAGCGTACTTTCCGTTGACCGAGCACTATGAAATTTTGCAAGTAATATCGTCTAGTACTATAACTACAGGGAAACATCTGAAATCTATATATTTGTAATTTTGTACGGAACCTTCGGTGGATGAGATTGACTCGCACTTCTCCCTGTTTTTGTATGACATATCTAGAATATTATTTAGCAAATATAGTTTAACCAAAATAATTTTTTTTTAAGAGTTTTCAGGAGAAAATGAAGTTACAGTTTTTTGATTTCTCGTCCGTTGCACAGAAAAAATCGGGTATCATAATTATGTCTTGATTTTTTTTTCATACTAAGTAGTTCTTTATAAAATGACTGGACTATCAAGTATAATTTAGTATTCTCAAAAATAAGAATTATAGCTAGGCGTTCACCAAGTGCTGAAAACTCCCTATACCTGTTGAAAACCTTCTGAAACGGCGTTTCAACCCGTAAGGATTTAACCCTTTACCGCTTAGAATTTTTCATCGGGCATGCTCGTGTCGCCGCCGATACGAATGTACACCACCACCCAGAGTAAGGCTTGCATATGCATGTCGCTATTAAAATATATGAAAAAAAAACCGGCCAAGTGCGAGTCGGACTCGCGCACGAAGGGTTCCGTACCATTATCTATAAATATTTTATTCAAAGTTTTTACTATTTGTTGTTATAGCGGCAACAGAAATACATCATCTGTGAAAATTTCAGCTGGAACTATCACGGTATCAGTGAGATACAGCCTGGTGACAGACAGACGGACGGACGGACGGACGGACGGACGGACGGAGAGCGGAGTCTTAGTAATAGGGCCCCGTTTTACTCTTTGAGTACGGAACCCAAAAAAGCAAATCAAAACTTTGTCTTATACAATATTTTGTCCAACTGTTTCATAGACTTTGCTCATTTTAGACCGACGAAAATGTATGAACAGGTGTTTTTTTTTGTATAACCCATAGTTGGTCCCATAGTAGAAGTTGCTAAGAATCGTGGATAGATTCACAGTTTGCTATTTTGTATCACCAATGTATATATCATTATATTATTTCACCCTATATACATATATCAGACTGCGATCAAATGAGCTGGATATTTTATGTGTCATATACATAGACATCATTTTATTGGTAACAAGGTAGGTCCGCGTGAACTTTAGTATTAACTTCCATTCCTTATTTCATCAACTATCGTTAGGTACCTAATAATTCCTAAAATTTTATAAAATGTCTTAATGCAAAATATAAACAATTTACCGGTAGTGCAAGAGTCACCTAAAACTGTTCTGCCGTTTTAAGGTGTCTATCATCCAAAATTACAAACGTTTGCAATTATATTATTATTATGAGTAGAGAGTGAAAAACTATAATTATGGTTTTCAATAAATACTTGTGTGAATGTTGCTCTTGTAAATAAGAGACATGTAAAATTTATAACTATTCTTATAAACCATTCAATTTTGTGGGCGATGGAGAGGGCTATGCTGGAAGTTTCTCTGCGCGATCGCATCAGAAATGAGGCTATCCGCAGCAGAACCAAGGTAACCGATATAGCCCCCCGAATCGCTAAACTTAAGTCGCAGTGGGCGGGGCACATTGCACGTAGAACCGATGACCGTTGGGGCGGAAAGGTTCTCGAGTGGCGACCACGTACCGGAAGGCGCGGCGTGGGTAGGCCTCCCACAATGTGGACTGATGACCTGGTAAAGGTCGCGGGAGTCCGCTGGATGCGAGTGGTGCAGGACCGGCCATTGTGGCACTCTTTGGGGGAGGCCTATGTCCAGCAGTAGACGTGTTACGGCTGATATGATGATTCAATTTAGTTCCGTTTGTATCACTTTGAGGGCTGAATTACAAAAGTGACTCCTAAATACGTAACCAAGTAACCACACCCATGAAGCCCGGTTTTTTTATGAAACATGCTCTACTTACTGAATTTGTACCGCTGCGCTCCCGTGTATCCCATTTTCTCGAAATGTACATACATTATCTTAATTAGACGTAAAATCGTTTGTTTTGAAAACGAAATTGGAGCCCTGGCAGAGTGTAGAAGCCTAGAGCTACTTTCCTCCTTCCAAGTAGCCAACTTGTAACAATTTGAAGCTAGGCGGAAGGCTTTTCTTTTCAACAGAGCCTTGAGTCCCGGCAGATGACCAAAGACCGTAAGATTGATGCAATATCCTTCCATATCTCTCGCACGCACGCACTTCTTAATTCCAATAATTTGAAGAAAAGCCACAGCCTTAAACAGCCAGACTTAGACCTTCTTAAAATTTCAAAAGACTGGGGATAAATTAAGGAACCACAGAACCGAGTCCTGGCAGAGGCCTGAAGGTGGTACCTCTTCTGAAGGCCAAAAAAGCTCAGAAGTACAACCTCATCACCTCCATCCCAGAAATTAGAAATTAGACCGAAAGCGAACTTCGAGGTCCACTCAAGATCCTGTTGTAACTTATTAGAATACATACTTCACATCCAGTGTAGTAAAATTTCACTTAAAGTCCTTCAGCTTGTACGAATGGTTCAATTGCATTTTATTTAATTGTTATTTCCTTTTTGCCTCCGTATGTAAATTGTTAATGACACTTATTGTACCTAGAAACTATTTAAGCTTTTAATCGACTTCAGAATAAGGATGACAATCGGTTGTAGTTAAGTAATTTTTTTAAATGTTAACCTTAGAACTCCTTCGTTTATGAACCGATTCGTACAATTATTTTTTCATTGCAATGTATATGCTTCGAGATCGGTCCCATTGTTTTCAAAAAACCCGTTGAATGATGTGACCCATGAGGAATTGAGAGAACTCCTCAAATTTTATTGGGCATGCGTGTAATGATTTCGTTATTTTCGGTTGTAACTCGTATATTTACACTCGAAAACCACAAACTGATGATGAAGGCCACAATACAGAATTGAAGTTGGTTAGAACTTTGTTTTTAATGTAAATTGTCTTGTATGATTCAGATTGAAAAGATAGTTTTCAAAATAATTCCTCTAGCATACATTGTTACTTATTCTTCAATGTCAAACAGTTTCCTCTCGCTTCAGAAAGAGACTGACTCTTATTCGCTCGCTACCAATGTTTTTACAGACAACTGAACCAGTATATCATGAATTTTCAAAACGCGTTATACCTACTGTTTAAATTTATATCCCAAATATAATACAAAGTACTTAACTAATGCTTGAAATACCAATTTTAAAACTTGATAAATCGTTGATTCATGGCGTGACCAAGGCGTGACAGTATTCCTGATGTGTTCGGCATGCATCCATTTTAGTTGAACCCTTAATTCATAAATTCAAATTTGACAACTTCTGAACTATCCAACCTATTTCAATCTGCTACTTGGCACCGCTGGAGTACAGCCCAGGTTTCGATTGAATAGAAGACTTTTTCTTAGACCACGAACGCTAAGCAGAGGGCAGGTTATACCTACTCCTCAGTCTTCAGTATAACCTGACGGAGCGTATTGATGTGGTCTATGGTACTAAAGCCTCTCCGAAAACTGGCTTTGGTGTTCTCCCTTCCAGTAGGACGGAATCGAACAACTTCTGAAGGGCCATAAGGGCCAGTTTTCCATCCGCCTTCAGGAGTTCGACTGTTATTCCATCTTCACCGGGTGCTTTGTTGTTTTTGAGCTTTTTAAGAGCTATTATAATCTCGTACAGGCTGATATGCTGGCCCGGGGTATTGTGTCATCCGCCAGAATAATTTCGGGACTGCGTCCTTAGCTGTCCGTAAAAGCTCTCTATCTCATCCAAAAGCTCAGGTTTAGAAGAAACGACTCTACCATCTTCAGTTTTCAACTGAAAACCATAATCATTTCGTCGGGTGACAAGCAAAACTCATCATCATATCAGCCAAAAGACGTGGTGGACATAGGCCTCCCCCAAAGAGTGCCACAATGGCCGGTCCTGCGCCACCCGCATCCAGCGGCAAAACTCACTAAGTAACAAATACCTACTTAAATCAAAAGTCGTATCTCGATATCGACTACGTACCTAGATACGACGTTTTGAAGAACAGTGACAATTTTGGTAGTGACTTTTGCTTGTCACCCGACGATTTATTTATAATGTAAAATTAATAATGTGACAAAAAAGAGATACAATCCATTTCCACAACGCAGGCTTCGTCAACTATTTGTACTGAATTGGCTACTGATTTGTATTGAATTGGCGCAGATCGCGGGTGAAGTACTTAGATATCTGTTTATAGAGCTGCCGGTATAAAATGGCATTGGCTGGAGACTGTAGGATCATTTCACTCCTTTCTTTCTTGAGCTAAGTGGAGTTAGAGAGCATTTTAGTTCTATTGGTCCTTTGGGCCTTGAAGAACTTAGACCCTGTGGCGCGGACAGCTTCCAAAAACCCGTCGTTGAATTCGTCCACATCGCCGCCTTGGCAATAGGGAACATTACGCAGAACTCTTCGTAGGTGGCGACACTAGCAGCGTTGACATTGTATCTCGTTCGCACTTGCGGTATTGTCTATGCAAGCATCCTTGTCACTCATTTGACAATCAATTGTGCATGTGTGTGTGAATCCCTATATTTCTATACTGGTTTACTATTAGTGATAGTGCTTGCCTCTTGCGGCAGAACATTGCAGTAATGTTCCCTATTGTAACGGTTTTGGAGTACGAGCTGAAAACTGTCGGGGTTTTGGGTTTGGATTGTTGCTAGACGGTGCGCAGACTTCATCAATCGATAGGTATCTTGCTTGACACATCTATTCAATGTATCTACCTATTATCAGACGGAAGCTGGAACGGAAGCGGAAAGCTGGAAGCTAGTCAATACTAAAATTATACTCAAGAAAAGTCTGTGATATTGTAGTTTTTAAGTGTGTATGTAGGTACTCCCTCTACCTCCGGAACCAATTATCCGGTAAAAAATATTGCAGTTTGTATATTTTTATATACAGGATAGAAAAAAAGGCCCTGGAGGGGAACTACCTTAAACCCTTTACTTAGTTAGCTCATTTTACTGAAAAACATTCCTTTATTTTTTTAAAGAAACAAAACTGCATTCAAAGATCTTCTAGACTTCGCTTGGCTTATCCGGGAATCAAACCAACTAAAAATTTAAAAATAAACCCTCGCTATTTTACTATACGAATCGGTAGGATTATAGTTCAGGATAAAATTTGTCTTGTAAACATTTAGTCTTACACTCATCTGTTGTACGAGACACCCATGAAATTGAATATTTATTATAAGTTCTTTATTACTGTTCACTTGTAACAAGTAAATGACACGTTATAATTTTCTTATCTCTCTAACATCCAAAGACATCGTACCTTCTTACGGACTACTTTTTATAGGATCGTGTAAAAAATTAAATTTACAAACGTGTTATAATACTGTACAAGAACTAAGGGTAGCGGTAGAAAATGTTATTAGGAGCATACACCACAACACTTAGCAGAGGGCTACACGAAATGAATTTCAACGTAGACTAAATTTGTGTATCCGGAATGAGGGAGGTCATTTCGAGCAATTTATCAGTTCAATTATTAAGATTCTTTACTCTTCTTAATATCCGTCTACGTTTAAAAAATGTTTCATGGTTATGTGTTCTTCGTATTGATGATAAAATAAAATGAATAAGTATTAGCTTTCACTTTATTTTTATTACAAAGACCAAATGTTTATTAGACAAATTTTATTCTGAACAATAATCCTACCGATTTGTTTAGTAAAAAAGCTAGGGTTTATAAAGCCAAGCGAAGTTTAGAAGATCTTTTAAAAATAAAGGAATGATCCTTTCATTAAAATGAGCTAACTGAAGGATTTAAGGTAGTTCCCCTCCTTTTTCCACTCTGTATATTTAAAATGCGTTTGATTGAACTTCGTATTTGTTCTCAAAATTTAATTTGACTGAGGTCGGTTACAGTCGTTGCAAATTAATAGAGATATGTTCGCAAATTTTCTATGTTGTTCTGCTGACAAATCTAATTTTATTAGTATTACCACCAGACTAGTTTCTATAAATCACACATATTTTAAATTGGATGATAAAAGAAAGAAAATATACCAAACATTACTTACAAAATTGATTTATAAAATTAAGTAGACTATCAATTAATGCATCATAGGTATTGTAGGGGTAAGTATGTAGGTAATCCATACATGACAGGGTCTGGCTGGCCGCTCGCGTTACATCAAATCCGATTACTGTAGAATCGGGTGCACGCGATAAATCGTCGCCGCCGTCGGCTGTCGTCGGCAGCGATTCGTTACGTTCCGATTTACCGAAAAAATTATTCGATATACGAGAAATATGGCGGCGGTCGCTTTGGGGACTAATATGTTATTTAAAGCGAGGCACGGAGCCCCGCAGCGCTGCCACCAGCTCAATACCAATATTAATGATCGGAATGTATCACTGGTCGTCAAGAACCGACTGGCAAATGTCTTCTTCCCTGCGGAATCGATCATTTGACGGGTCGGCACGGCGGCCTACGCGGCGCATCCTTCACACCTTCCTCTTTATGTATTCACATTAATCACAGTGTATTAAGTTTCAGTAACTCCTTACGTTAAAAAAATATAAAAATAAAATGTGTTCTCTGTTGACTCAAATAAAATCTTAAGCGAAGTCAAAGTCTCGCTACCGAAAAGCGTCAATGTAAAGATTTTCAAAGATAAAGAATGTTAAAAGGCTCCAAAGTGACAGGGGAGTGTGGAGTGTAGAGGAGGATTGGGCTGTTTATAGAATAAACAAGGGCGAGATGCAGGTATTGAGCGCACGTCAGGGCGGCTCGGGAGGCTTTGTGCGCGATGACGCGCGTTCTCGCCGGGCTGGGTTCCGCGTGCAAAGCAATGTTAACATAATGTTACCCACTACTTTTCTATCAGTTCAACTGTATATCCAACAATAAAGTCTCTTTGACTAAAATATGCTATTACGCAACATAAAGTTGTATACCTAACATTTAAATATCATTTCCGCAAAATTCCATACGTACTTACCTGTAGATGTAGTGAATAATCATTTCCCATCGTATTTTCTCGGAAATGTTCGTATTTGTCATGTTACATCAGTCAACCTCAGTACTTTTTGTACCGTGACCGACTGAAATAGCAAGACAGTACGTTTCCGTGAAAAAACGATGGGAAACCATTATGCACTACATCTGTACATACCTAGTTATCCTATTATAATATCACTATCACTACATATTATTAGTCTGTATGTCCCTTTGTATGCTTAGATCTTTAAAACTACGCAACGGATTATGATGTGGTTTTTTTTAATAAATAGAGTGATTCACTAGCAAGGTTTATATGTATAAAATATACCCGTGCAAAGCCGGGGCGGGTCGCTAGTTATTTATAAATGTGAAAGTTTGGATGTTTATTACTCGATCACGAAAATCCGGCTTTGGATGAATTTTGGCACACAGATAGATCATATACTTTTATCCCGGGAATTAAACTAACAAAAATACCGCGAAAGTTTATTTATAACCCTAAACGACTAGCTTATGATAGAACCTTCTCAAGACGTTTTTAACGTAATATGTAGATTTGCTACAATATGAAACTAGAATTGTCTTTGCAGACCCAATAGTTTCTGAGACACAACCTTTCAAAGTTTATAATTTTTCGAACTTCGCAACAATATAGCACACTCCGTCGGGGGTAATTGGAACTTCATCCCGTCCCGTCTAAAAGAACATAGGTACAACCGAATTGAGAACCTCCTTCTTTTTTTTGAACTCGGTTAAAAATATTGCAAATAATTGCGAAGTCCGAAAAAAATATGAATTTTGAAAAGCTTTATTCCGAAAACTATTGGGTCTACAGAGACAATTCTAGTCTCATATTGTAGCAAATTTAGTCTGCTTCAAAAACGTCTTTAAAAGTACCTAGGTATCAAAAACTAACACTTCGGTATATTCGATTTTTGACAACGTTGCGTTCAGCGCTCGAGGTCATAAACTTGGATTATTCATTGGGCCAATATCAATTATAAACAAGTCTGCAAAAAATCAGAACTACCGGATTTGACACAAACTACTCCGTACTTTCAGATGACAAGGTTAGGTACTGGATCAATATGCTTATCTCTGTTAGTCGTTTTAACTAACATATTATATTCTCATCAAGATGTTGGTTTATTAAAACATAAATGCTCTGTAATGTAATAAATATAGAAAAATGCAAGTTCTGCAGATTATATGTAAGTAGGTACATCAGGTAAATACACGGAACTCAACTAAAATGTTTCGTTTCGTGTTCTATATTGAAGGTTCCTTTTTTAATAAGCCCACCTTTTCCTTGGACGATGTGTTGATACGAGGACGAGCATCTCACTAATCAATTGTCCTCTTAAAGGTCGTTGTTAAACGACCACAATAAGAAATAAAAACTCACCCGGACTTTGATATGTCGGACTGTACGTACCTATATAAATACCTATACATACATATAACGTTATCAATGAGTTGCATATTTTATGAGTTTAATACGTTTAGCCTCACAACCTTGCCTACCTAAGGTAATGTTGTAACTTTATTTAAATGATTTCAAATTCTTTCATAACTTCATATCAAGAACATTTTCGTGTTTCCTTTTTTTAAATTTGCCTGTTTACTCCAATATCCTTGTTTATATTATACTACTATTTACTATAGTAAATAGGAAACACGAAAATTTTCTTGACCCTTTCAATTATATGGAAAATTTCATGAGGTTGTACGCATTAACCACTTTCAATATATCAACGGAACCTAACATATTGCATGCGTGATATGTTAATATGACTAAGTTAATAATCTTTTGAAAGCTTAATCGTTTTACTAATAACCAGCAAAGCAAAGATTAACCCGTTACGAGCGCGAAGTAGCCGCTGTGAGATTAATGCACGTCCCGGACACAAAAACGTTGCGTTTCTGTTGTTCTCGCTGAGAGCGATGTTTGGACAGTGACAGATGGCCGGCACCTCTAGCCTGGTAAACATTTTACACCTCTGTTTATAATCGGAACCGAGAACAGAGCTGCGCCGACGCATTAGTCACTGCGTGCGCATACGTGTGTTCGTCTGCGCGACTCCTCTTGCGACCCTCGATAAGCTGTCAAACGTCCGATACACGCGATCACCATCACAGACCACTGCGATCAAATAATTTTAGCAGACAAAATAATTATGATACAACTCTCAAAACGATTTTTTGTATATAACTTACTCATTATACAAACGCTACGAGGCTGAAGATAAGTATATATGCATACGAAAATGTGTACTTACCTACAGTTACTTTCATAGAGTCGTTTTAAGTGATCATTTAACAATAATAAATTATGCTTCATATTTCTATACAATAAAATTATGTAGTCAGAGCAGTTTTGTAGGTTCTCCCATTTGTAAGGAAATAATGTTTTTGATAAAAATTCAAAACCGTTTAATACTAGTGGTATAATAGTTCCATTATTTATGAAAATATTCAACATTAACACATTTAAAATATAAGAATTACACTTTTTTGAGCAAAAAAAAATTTAGCGTTTTTATTTTTCAAACTATGTATTTCGGTAACGAATTCAACAGGCGAAAAAAGGGCCATTACTAGGGAAAGTGACACAGCAAAGCTATATGCGACGGTTCTGCTTCGAGCCCATGAGTCAAGAAGTGCAGTTGGAGACCACAATTTGAATTGGAAAATAATTTTTAAGGGCCTTTTTTTTACAATAAAAACCTTTTAGGGTTTATATTTCACAATGAAAATAAACTACATTAAACATTACTAATATTGTACCTATTACTTAGTCGTTTGATCTAAGCATGTAATAAATATCAAAATAAATGTGAAAGTTGTTAATTACTGGACGAACTCTTCTGCATCGGGGCTAGTAGCAGAAATGGCTGCATGGTAGTGATCCAATCATCATCATCATATCAGCCGAAAAACATCCACTGCTAGACATAGGCCTCTCCGAAAGAGTGCCACAATGACCGATGGGATCCAGTATACGTAGGAATTTTTAACGTGGGCTCGGAGTGCCAAGCAATGGATTCTTGTGAATTTGATCGATTATTTACACAAAAGCATTTTTTCATAGTAGCGAATTTTCACATTGCTTTTTTTTACGATCGCAAATTAGAATGTTCTTATTTCTTCACGTAGCGATTTTTCACAAAGCGTTTTGTAATTTTCGCGATTTTTTTTTATTATTCGCAGATATACTTATCTACTTTGTCCGGAACTTGACTTTTTACTCGTTGATATTTTATTAATAGCGTATTAGTTACGTACAAAGATATATTTGTTTCCTACGAAACCAGTTACTTAGACAGTTTCGACGGAGCCCCGCTCTGCGGTGCTCCTATTTCTGGTATGTTTGCCCTTCGGGCATTTGAAGCTACCTAACGAACCTAACCTACCTATACCTACATGCCTAGTGTTTTGTGATCGTAACAGGTTTCGATCAAGGAAGAAGAATTCTTTATGTTACGTAATTAGTTTCGTAACAAGAAAAAGAATTCTTCACACGTAACTTTGGTTTCGTTAAAATATTCTACTGATAAAATATACGAAAAAAATAATTGCGAACATTATAAAACGCTTTGTGAAAAATCGATTCGTGAAGAAAGACGAACATTATAATTTGCGATCGTGAAAAACGCGATGAAAAATTCGCGACTATGACAAAATGCTTTGGTGAAAATATGCTTTTCTGAAAAAAATCGAACAAACCACACAATTGTGATCACTTTACGTCGTCGCGTGTTAAAAACAAGATTAAATGAAAGCAGTTAGTAGCATATTTATTTTATTAACGATTATATGAAGTTATTAGCATGTAAATATACATTTCACAACTTATTTATCACAATTAATCTGCAAGTATTTGTAAATCATCGACGAAAACAAGGGTGGTATAAGTTTTACCTATCTGTGTATATAGTGTGTAAATCAGTGAAATATGTCCATATTTGATGGTACGCTCTAACCTTATTTTTACTTAATAAATACCGACTTACAACAAACTATGTTTTTATTAGAAGTATCAGACGGTCGTAATAGGAGCGAATTCTGATCGATCAGTATACAATGCAACAATATGGGCTGCGATGATTAATATAGCTGCGGTCACTATGTGCTCTATGCTCTATAGCTCGCGTATGGACTCCAGGAATCCAACCCTATTAATATTTCATCAAACAGATGCGGTTTGACGGCAGAGTCTCGAGCCTCGTAATATTAATCGAGCCCTCGATTTGTGGAGATCAATGCTTTATTCGGAGCTTGTGATCTTAAATATTATTTTTAAGAAACGTTTTGTTTTCTTTGGTGTTGGTGTACACCATCTGCTGGTCAGATCAAAAATAAAAAAAATGTTAAGTATGTCGAGAAATGCTTATCCGGAAAATTTGGTTAAATACATACAGGAACCTACGTTAGCATATATCTATACTATACATTCAAAAAGTAATTCATACAAGACAGCATTCTCCCGCGATCAAAGGTTGTACGTTGATCAACGCACATATTCGTTTCAAGTAATGACATTCATAATTCATGTTTATTAGGAGATTAAGTTCAGAAAGAAAATGCATAAGAGACCGGCATAAGGATTACCCCGATTTACAGCGGTCAGTTGAATTATGAACAGATTCGGGCTATGATAAATAAGGTGCGGAGGAGCGGTTCTGAGTATTTAAGCAACAATAATGCGAAGAGGCTTTGTGGTTATGATTTAGGGGCCGCCGCTCGCCCTCGCCGCGCCTCGTCGCGCCCGCGCTGCGTCGGCGCAAACCGTTCTCAATTCGCCGCTCGCAAACGCCTAGACTCTAGAGCATTTACTGAAACGGCAAAAGTTTTAATATATATGTATGTATAACAGTCTAATTTCCTAACGATTCCGACTGCCATGAATAACAAATCAGGCAACTACTTACCTAAAATTTCGTCGTTATCTTCTAAATTGGGCGCATCGAATAAATCTAATACAGGTAAATACTTAGTCCATAAATATTAGCATATCAATCAATTTTTACCATATAAAACTTTAAACTCTCGCGCTTTGTACACATATTTAAAATACTGTTTTACACGGGTCTAACGCGATATCCCCGTAATAATAATAATAAAAGCAATAAGTAAGTAATATCGCGTTAGACCCGTTTAAAATAGTATTTTAAATTCTTACCATGTTTTAAATGAATGACTGACGCTGACGAGCAATGATTACCTACGTGGATACAAATCTCTGTAGGTATTATGATTTAGTAGGTACGTGTTTTATGATCACTTTTGAAATCCTTGTCGCTAATTTCACGTAACGTGATACGACGGGTGGATTGCAAAAAAATTGTACATAATTCAGGGCCTTAATCTAATCTATGCTTTAACTTTTTTCCATTGTGTAACGAAAGTTACCCATATAAAATGTATGGGTAATAGCCGTTACACAATGGAAAAAAGTTAAAGCGTAGATTAGATTAAGGCTCTTAACTATGTACAATTTTTTTGCAATTCCCCCCGTACAGAGCTTTGCAGAACTTGGAACCTTCTCCACGTCTGTTTAGCCAGCGAGTAATATTACTCAGAAGTCGACAATTCTCAAGATTACTTTCAATACGTAACTATTTATCTACTAGGGTAAAGCGATTGTTTTTATTTTTGGATTTTTTTACGGAAGTAAGTATAACGAAAAGTTGCGTGATTTTATGTACGTACGTTTAGGAAAAAAATATAAAAAATATCTTGGCATGTAATTTTACCCGGCGGTTAATAATGTTTAAAAGTTCCGATATTTTTGAAAAACATATTAATCATAATCATAATTTTTATTTCGTTCAACCTAAGGTGGTACTACTACATTTTGGTCGAGTCCTCCTTGTAGGTATTAGGAGGTATTGTCAGGAGGCCTTGCTCTTCCAGATAAAATAATTATTTTTGGCCATATTTTTGCTATAATCAATATCGTTCTATTAGTAGTCGTAGTCCACAACATCTGTGACAAATGCTTTAAACACCAAAGTTGGTACATTTAATAGGTTAAAAGTTAAAACACGTTTTTTTTTTAAATGCCTCATTTACGAGCGTTGGGTCATAAAAAATATGTTTTGATAATAAATCAAAACCAAAATCAAGCATACTGGGTACCAAAAGGTGTTATTTAACAAATAAATTAGTAAAAATTCAATTTAAATAAATTTAATATGTTTTAAACATTTACCCGCCGGGTATTTTTTGCCAAGATTTTTTCGTTTTTTTTCGTAATCGAACATAAATTCAGGCAACTTTTCATTACAGATCCGTAACTATATTCCAAAAATAAAAAAAATCGCTCCACCCTATTATCTATTCATTCATTGGCCACGTACATACCTACAGCATGTTAACTCCGCGCATTATTCTTAGGAAGGTGGCCTCGGGTCTTAACTTAATTTAAATACTTATGAACAAAATTAATAAATTGGTGGCAAGGATCGATTGGAAAGTTAGCAGCTGAATTTTTGTCAAAAAGAAACTGGAACAGGCTTGAATAAATTCCTTATTAACGTTCCTATATATATTACGTTTTTCATTATAAATTAATAAAAAACGTTGTGTACATTCTATATTAAGCGCGTGCTTACAAATGCCTTTGGCTATCGAGCACAATAGACCGGCTATACATCATGCGGTCGCGCAACATATTCAACGCGTTGGAGCCTCTTTGGCCGGCAAAGAAGTTAATGTTATTGGGCAGGGTGCTTCACGTTGTCCCTTTAAGTGTTCATTTCGTTAGGATTATACATGTTCCGCGGGATATAATTTATCAATTGGTCCATATGAATGCTCTAATACTCTAAGCAGTGTGTAGGTTCTATTGGAAATTGGAACTTGCAATATAAAAAGCTTATCTATACGGTCTGGCCAGGGTGACCTTCATATGTATTAAATTTATCAAGTCCACGAAAATAAAATTGGTAAATACACTTAAAATACTAACAATAGATGTAGAATGCAGTATTATAGGTAGTATTCGTATGTTAAGAATGTAGGTCGGTGTCATGTCGCCTTCCCGTAGACAGCGCGTGTGAAACACAAACTCCAGTTTTTCTATACGTAACCACAGTCTGACGTCTTAATACTGAGTCTGTCGTAAAGTCATGCATAAATATGTCTTATAAACCAGCCCCCGTCAATCAATTAACGACCGTATCACTCAATATATACGAGTTAAATAAGGACGATCAGCTTCTCTGTATGAACAGCCGCGTTTGTTTGCAGTGCGCAGGATTCACTTGTGTCAATTTCTTTCAGTCCGTTTGGTATAGGCCGCTTACGATGGATCTCTTCGGCTTAGTGTTATTCCATAAGCAAATATTACAGTAGGTACAGTTTATTCCAAAATATGAAAACCTTAAATTAAAATATTTTTCTAAGTATGTTACGTAGAATCTTATTATGATTTTTCGTTCTGAACTACTTGCAGGCATTGTTAGTATTTAAGAGAAAGATGTAATACTAAAACGAGAAATAAATGGCAGGCATGGCGAAGAAGTTTGGAGTGTTTGTTGTAGACAATAGAAGGCAGTATGAATGGTCGGCAGGCAGATGCGTGGGCGCACGGCACGAGCGGCGCGGACGCCCCGCCGCGGTCCGCCGCTCCGGCCGCGCCGAGCCTTCACACGTCGATATCCACTCTCGCAAATAGCTTGATCGCACCATTCATATCTGAATTACGTACCTACAGACATTATTAGCAATTAAAACTGACGTCATGCAACAACAAAACATAATATGATGAACATGTGGTACATAATACCTACCTACCGAAACTGCTCCGTCTAAAATTGTGTCTTTGTAGTAACTGTAGTAAGTAATAAGAATTAATAATACCTCGTTTTTAAGTTTTGAGCTTTATGTAGGTACAAACGCTAACACAGTTTAATGACCATCCTGTAATTATATTGAACCTTATCTGGGGGCATGGTAGTGCGGGCGCCAAGTCGAGCGAAACAAAGAGGCACGGCCGTACCATCCTTTTCTCGAAGCCATTCAGGCCATTTTCAACATCCTGTAATTTCGTACTGGCTAAAGCCAGAACCCTGCATTTTCAGTTACATATAGGGCATAATATGGCTCACATATACATAATCAGTTAGGTAGGTCCAACTTCGAGAAAGAGGTCAATCGTCGAATCCGACTCGGCTGGGCAGCGTTCGGGACACTACGGCACATCTTTTCGTCCAATATTCCGCAGTGTCTCAAGACGAGAGTCTTTGACCGGTGTGTGTTGCCAGTGATGACTGATGACATATGGCACTGAAAAACGTGGTCGCTTACAATGGGCCTCATAAGAAGGCTCAAAGTCACCCAAAGGGCAATGGAGATGGCTATGTTGGGAGTTTCTCTGCGTGATCGCATCAGAAATGAGGCTACCCGCAGCAGAACCAAGGTAACCGATATAGCCGTCCGAATCGCTAAACTTAAGTGGCAGTGGGCGGGGCACATTGCACGTAGAACCGATGGCCGTTGGGGCGGAAAGGTTCTCGAGTGGCGACCACGTACCTACCGGAAGGCGAGGCGTGGGTCGCGGGAGTCCGCTGGATGCGGGTGGCGCAGGACCGGTCATTTTGGCACTCTTTGGGGGAGGCCTTTGCCCAGCAGTGGACGTCTTTCGGCTGAAATAATGATGATGACGATGATACCTATTCTCAATAACATTCAATGATGAACTTTTAGTTTAAGAACTAAGCGCCGTCAATGTCCTTAGTTTTGTCACTGACATACTCACTGACTCACTTATTCACTTATGATCATCGTAATTCTAAGGTACTTCTAGCAGACCGACAAGCTTCAAATTTTGCACGTAAGTAGGTTTTAGCCTATCCATTCATAAAAAATCTAAAAATATTGCAGTTTCCGTCACGATTCAGATATATACAAACTGCAAAGGTAAGTTTGTAATCCTATACAAATACATGCGATTTCATAGTTACTTTTGCAGTTGCTTTCCGCAAAACTATACATACGTTATTTGCGGTTGGTTTAATAACATTTCCATACAAAGTTGATAACACAATAACCTAAAAAAATAAATGAGATCCCATAAAAAACATTCCATGTAAAAATAAGCCAAGACTCGGAACTCTTCCACATTAAAAAGTGGTGAGATATTTCGTAGAGCCAAGTCAGGCATTCTTATTAATCTTTATTTGCTTGCTAAATATTTTTTTTTGACTTGGCAATCACACTTACATAGTTTGAGGTATGCAAAAATTAGTAAATGCAGTAAAGTTGTGTGATTCCCAAGTTGCAGAATTTTATTTAGCAAGCAAATAAAGATTAATAAGAATGCCTGACTTGGCTCCACGAAATATCTCACCACTTTTTAATGTGGAAGAGTTCCGAGACTTGGCCTATTTGTACATGGAATGTTTTTTATGGGGTTAGTCTTATTACAATGCAC
This sequence comes from Epinotia brunnichana, assembly GCA_963854355.1. Taxonomy (NCBI): domain Eukaryota; kingdom Metazoa; phylum Arthropoda; class Insecta; order Lepidoptera; family Tortricidae; genus Epinotia; species Epinotia brunnichana. Next base: position 38,909,100 of record OY977935.1, on the reverse strand, counting down.
ATAAAGTGCACGGATGGTCAGGTAGCTGTGTTGTCGATAGTACTCGTGAAATTCGTCAATTATCCTAACGCTAACAGAGAACACGTTCCATGCCATGTTTAGTTTCAAATATATATATATTAGGTATGTAGGTGATTCAGATTCATTTTGGCACTCTTTGGGGGAGGCCTATGTCCAGCAGTGGGCGTCTTTCGGCTGACATGATGAGGTGATTCAGCACTCGACAAGGGTGTGTTCAACATTATTTTAACCTTTATAGTAGGTACCTATTAAGCGTTGTGTTCTATAATACCTAGGTATTGTATGAAAATTAAATATAAGTTAATGACAACAATGAACAAAAGTAAGTAGGTACCATCACGTCGGCCTCTCCGCATCCATGTGGTTATGAGCACAAGTTTTAATTAGTTTATAAATGTTCCCGGGACCTTATGAATATTAAAGCGGCTCGCCGGCGAACTAATTTACTACTTTCAAGCGCTTGTTCGGAATCGAAACTCTGGCGATCACCGACTGGACGCAATTAAAGCCAAAAAACAGAACGAGCAAAGCTTATTAATAAATATTTCTATTGAGAAACAACTGGCGCCTGCGGCTATTTTTATAAGAAAAAACACAAAATTTATACGTCAATATGAGTTTGTCGGGCATTATCGTAAAACGTGAATAGTATTTAATAGTTGATGCAAGAGGGCCGCTCCTATTAACATTTGAGTTATTTGACAGAAAGTTGTGTTGTGCCGGCCCGGCAACCGCACCGGCGCGGCTCGCCAAGCCCGCGCACCCGCCCGGCTTGTTGCTTCGATGTTCTGACTTGTGCCAGTGCCTACGTGAAGTGCTGTACTTTTCATTTAGGTACATTATTAGGTCGAAAGATCGCGTCCACTATGAATTTAACTTGTCAGCGTTGAGAAATTGGTTTGGGACGTGATATTTTGGGAAAACTAGTTTTCTCAAATTAATCTAGATTATACAAGTTTATTCTAGGAACGGGGGAATTTGGCGCAAATGGGAAGCCAATTGATAAAAGTCTGATACATACTTAAGTTTCTCAAAATATCACGCCGTTAGCCTGCGAATGTCAAATAACGCTTTGTATGGCAATCGAACCACCTAAAACGCTTCACATTGATATTTTACAGTGAACGTTTATTTTCTTATGAAATACTAAAAAGTAGTCGTCACATAAATACCCTAAAGGTAAAATTGGCACTTAAGTATTCGTAAGGGTACCTATATACCTATATACTTACGTAATACAGTCTCGAGCGTAGTTAAAACCTTCGGATAAGTCGTATTACCTTAAGTATTACTTTCCTTTTTTTTACGTTAAATACGCAGTAGGTAACTTAACAATGTTGGCCCAACCGATAGCGTCTACCTACTATAAACATCGGAATCATTACTCTGATCACTCCCATCATCGATTTCTATATTTCACGGGTAAATTTGAAGATGAAGTCAGTCATCCCGAAAGTCGTAATGGACTATTAAAAAGATCAGTTTTTTTTAAATATGCAATAAATAGATGATAACCGCGACGGGGGGCGGCACCGGTCCGCCTAATTGTTTGTAATTAGCGCTCCACGCTCGCACTGCGCGCGCGCCTCTCTCTCGTGTTTATGGGCTGTTTATTGCTTAATATGTCATGATAGGCTGGAGTCGATTATGAGATCGAACTCACTTGCCTTTGAAACCAAACAAGAGCCGATTCTAAATTCTAAGCAGTCAATGTGATGATACTAAATAATATTTCTCTTTCTCATGAAGTTATATTGCTTGGAAGTACGTTAGGTAATTGAGACCATCGTTCTATAATTGTGTAAGTTAAATTACTAAGTTTTTTCTTATTACAGTTAGTTAACAATGTACCTACCCTTATTGTGTGCAATACTTATGTTGTTAAAAGGTGTGCAAAAGGTATGTAGTTCACATTTAGGTAAGGTTTTCAAGATTAGTGTTCAGTATAAGTTTTAACGATACAATACGTTTTCGAACGCGTTTGCGTTTAGTTTCAATATGTATGGCAACGCGAACAGCGCCTCTAGGGGTAGAAAGTTAGGAACTACGCGTTGTCATACAAATTGAAACTAAACGCTAACGCGTTCGAAAACGTATTGTAACGATAAAACTTATACTAGGGCTACAGAACGCACCCAAACTGACGTCATCGACGGCCGTTTGCATCCGAAGTTCGGCAACAAGCGGGAATAACGGTCGCCGACAGTGTCAACGACAATTATTAACGGACAGCGGAACGAACCGCAACTCATTTGTATTAATTTAATTAGGTTATTCGGAATAAATCCGTTTTTTGTAATTCGAAAATAATATTCTTCATTGAAGAACCACCTAGGTTATTCCCGAAATACCTGAAAGGAACCTAGGTCCTAAACATTGGTCCTTCGAACCGGATATCAAGGTACAATGTGTAAAGTTACATTACTTCCTACTTAAGTACCTACCTATTTAATTTAATTTAATTATGATTATGATTATAGGCTACGGTACCAGCTTAACATCAGGCAGGCCGTAAGCTTGCTTGCCTCCGTTATTGTATAAAAAAAGAAACAAATTCCCACGTACCTACACTTAGAACGGTAGGTAGGTACTCAATTTCCTCCAAACTTAAACTGTTTATTTTCTTATATTCTTCACTTATTTTCTTTCTTTCTAAAATATCTGCACTAAGTAACTACATACACCTACGAGTAGGTATTTTCGTACTGGATACATTGGCTCTGAAAGTTTTTGCTTTTTAACAATTACTAAGGTAGGAATCAATTCAACTAAGAATTAGGGATCAAGTAAATTTTTAGCTTTTAGGGTACCGTACTCAAAGAGTAAAACGGGACCCTATTACAAGACTCCGCTGTCCGTCTGTCTGTATGTCTGTCTGTCTGTCTGTCTGTCACCAGGCTGTATTTCACTGAAACCGTGATAGTTACAGTTGAAATTTTCACAGATGATGTATTTCTGTATTTTCTGTTGCCGCTATATCAACAAATACTAAAAACAGAATCAAATAAATACTTTTATAGATAATGGTACGGAACCCGTCGTGCGCGAGTGCAACTCGCACTTGGCCGTTATTTTTTTATCAAACTACAATCGCTCTAATACTAGCCCATCCAACCGTGGCGATAATGGCAATAGGTAGGTACCGAAGTAATTAAAGTATGAAGGTCTAGAATAAAGGAGAGGAGGGAAAGAGAGAGTTATTATCCTACAACAAACCTCAATTGGAGCAATACCCTAAAACGTAGGTAGGCACCTACCTGTTCCCTAGACACTCTTGGGCAGTGCAGTTAAGGATAATTAACTAATAATTTAAGTTTAAATAATTGCAAATCATGCTACATTTACGTTAAACGTCATGGCTAATATATGGATACGTCTGGGAAAATTCCATACAATTTTACATATAGTTAGTCTGGAAAATATACCACTATATTATACTTTCGTCGTAAAACGCATAAAGAAAGCATTAGAAATCATTAACAGACTGCGCCATGGCTGGCTAGGTAGGTATCTTTGTCTTTATTGATTAATTCAGTCTGTGAAAATTTTAAAATATTAGTAATGTAATAGAGTTCCAATGAGCATGACGTCACACTTGCAGACAGCACAGGCACACAGGCGCACGGCGGTGACGTCACGCGAGTCGGAAGGTAAACTAACGGGCGCCACGCCCAGCCCCGCCCCGCCGTCGGAGCGCCGCACGAACCCTCCTGTTGGCGCAACTAGGCTGCGAGCTGTTGCCACGAAACGTGCACAGTACGGTTACAAGGTGCAGTCTATAGTCTACACACTCTACACAATGTGATAGCTAGACATTATTAGACGATATAATAGTTGCCCTTATTATAGTCCCCCGCGGCTATGAAGTCAATCCTGAGACATGCCTCTAGGGTTGAATATGTAATTTTTCCTATGGTTGACATTGTCATTATTCAGAAACTTCATAGTTGCGTAATGTGTCAGGATTGACTTCATAGCCGCGGGCTGTAGTCACAACGGGGAATGGATGAAAATTTTAAAAGTGCCTGATAATTTTTTTGGTGATAGGAATAACCTTGCAATTAACCCTCAGAAAAAAGTTGCAGACTTTTCAGCTGCGTAAATTGTTTCATCACTTACGTTTTGGGTTTAGGACGGCCAATAGGACACTTTCCTTGATCCGTCTCATATTACAAAAAATATTTTATATATCTGACCCTGGCAATGTCAAATATAGCTGCTGCAACTGTCAATACGAGTATCATTGCCAGTGTCAGTTTACCACGGATTTTTAAGATATTTTTTTGTAATATGAGACGGATCAAGCAATGTGTCTTATTCGCCGTCCTAAACCCGAAACGTAAGTGAGGAATCAGTTTATATACTTATTTTTTAAAAATAATTAACGGAGCTGAAAAGTCTGCAACTTTTTTCTGGTGCTAAGGAAGGTTCTTCCTATCACCAAAAAAATAATCAGGCACTTCTAAAATTTTCATCCATTCCCAATTATTTTATGACAGATACCTAATAGTCGGTACTTACTAACCTACCTACGGAATAGATTCTAAATATGAGTTAGCTGAATCTATTGTAACAAATTAGATGAGACAATCGAGTTATTCCCTAACTTTATGTCACTGACGTAAGATAAAGTTTCACCAGTGAAATAGTATTTTTCACAATAAGGTTTAAGATCATTTAATCTCATAAAGAATTGTACAATTCACTTACATGAGATAAACACATAATTAAAAACAAAAATTGTTATTAGCGAGAGATAAACACATAATTAAAGACAATAAACTATTAATTAAGAATAAAATAAATAAAAAATAAAGGGTACTTGTACAAATAATTATCGAGTGCCGCTCGCACTGCATGCAGCGAGCGACAATAACAGCAAAACATGTATTGCACGGAATCGTTATAACTAGATACGGCATGCGTACGCTGAGCGTAGTTCGGATTGACTTGAGGTGTTATCATTGTTTACGAGTTTATATAATTTGTTTAGGTATTATAACTCTTTAATATACTGTATTTTTTATATTGTATAAATATTTTACACTTTGATTGCTCTTTTAATGGTATAGGATAACGGTTTATTGTACAAAGTGTGTATCTACATAGTTATTAAAAAGTTTATGTTTTTTAATTGTTTTTATATGTGTACATGTACAATCGTGTTATAATAGAGAGCTTTTTAGTCGAGTACCGTGTTTAGGCCACGAAGCTTGCTGAGTGGCCTAAGTAAGGTACGAGATTAAAAAGCTTGATTATGATACTATTGTGAATACTTTTTGTACGAGTTCATTAAAATTAATAATTTAAGTCATTAATACGAGTATATATAAGAAAACTAAAAATCGTAAGTACTATGTCACACCACCGGCGTCCGTAATGTTGCAGTACTGTGCTGTGATTGGCATACTAGCCAATCACAAAGCTTAATATTTTTATTTTTTTATGCCCTTGATACAGCAGCAAGTTTATGTAGATTTTTGACAGATGACGCGACGCTGCTATTACGTTCCGAAACGCCATAAATTGGCAATTTTGTATCGGATCGAGTCTCCTTAAACAAGGACACATATTATTGAAATACGAAGATCTATTTTCAAATTTTTTTCGGTTGTCTAGAGCGTATCGAAACAGTTATTTCGGTTGTTTCGGAAGTAACAGACTATTCAACGACGAAAAGAGTGATGTTGCAGTATTCTCTATGAAATCTTAATACACAGATTCTAATCGACGAGTAGAAAAAAGGTTTTTCACTATCACCTAGGTAAGTAGGTACCTATACAGTACCTGTGCCTTCATTGTCCCACCACCATGTAAATCACGATTTTTTTGGCTTCTTGATTGATTTTCAATATACAGGTGTTTTTGCTCATTTGCTTGGTACATTTAGATATATAGGTAAGTTATCCTGTAGGTATATTGGTTTAACTATATACGAAAAATAAAAAAAAAATCAGGTTTCATACAAAGTAATTTATTATTTACTTGCAGACTATTGTAAAAGGTATTTTAGAGTTAAGGAAGAGTTAGCGTCAATTTGGTGTCAACTACCTACGTCAGTACCTTTAAACGTTGTGCGTGACAGCATTGACAGCTCATTAAATAAATTTAGCTCACTGGTAGTGCAATTGCTTATTACGTACAAGGTATGAATGAGTTATGAATTAGGAAGATTTTACACTGGTTTAACTTAAGTTAGTGATTAAATTTCGATTTGAAATATTTGAAAACGGTGCGAGTTAGGACATACGTTTCTTTGAGAAATTATCTACATAAGATGGAAAGAATCTGCCCTTAAAATTAAAGGAAATGTATAAAAACACGTTGCATAATAAACCTGACATTTTCGAATAAAACAATACGCGTCTCGGGATAAACACTCACGTATAAATATCAAATGTCTATCGCCGTCGCATATTCGCATATTACCTACCTATAGGAGTGATAACAATAACAATCCATCGACCAATTTTTGGCAGCTATTAGTGGTAAGTAACTAAGCGTAATCAGAGGTCTAGTTTCTTTAGCCGTGACGGGTGAGACGAGGTGCATAAGCATTTTTTTTATAAGTATTTTTTTTCAAGCACTGAATCAACATAGAAATTGTATATAATTATCTAACCCGCTCACAAAATTTCACGAGAATTGGTTGAGAATTGCGACTTATAGAGGAGAACAGCCGGACATTCGAAAGAGTTTTTGCTGAAACGGAGAAGTAACTGTCTCTAATGTTACGTCTTCACGCTTATAGGTACCGCTGAACCGATTGAGATGAATTTTGGTATGGAGATAGTTTGAATCCCGGGGAAGGATATATATAGTTCTAATCCCAGATATCATCCCCTAAGGGACTGAAATGGGGGTGAAAGTTTGTATAGAGCTACGATATAATCGAGTTCCACGTGGATGGAGTCGGAAACTTAGTGTAAAAATAAATGGTAACTGGCTTAATTTAATACCCATATTGATACCGATTGTCACAATCAAAAATATATTATAATTCAAATTATATTTGTAGCAGTGGCAAGCACTATTAAGAAAGTGGGAGTTAACCCAGACTGAACCACGGGATTAAATAGAGCCTATGTCCGTCTCGAAAGTCCATTCAATCCAAAGAATTTTTAAAATCCGATGAGCCATGTCCCGAGTTTACCCCCTACATATAAACTTAGCAAGCTATACACTGACAAACTTTACCTCTTTATCATATTAGTACCTATAGATAAATAAACTTTATACCTGCCTACTTACTACAAGGCGTAATAATATTTAATATAAATAAGAACGGTAGGATGTTTTCCATTGTCAGAGAGCTACCACAATTTTATATAAAAGAAGCTACTACTTGATAGCTTAACATTTGCATATGTTTGAATATGGCTGCTGCCTTGTCTCGTGACGGATGTTCCTTGTGACCCGCGTCGCGTCATTATAAAAAACTGTATAGCGATGCGAATGGTGTGAAACTGACTATTATCCCGGCGGACCCCGCTGAGCCATTATCCGCTTTGTGCGGCAGCCTGCCTGCAGCGCCTACCTAACTCTGACACGTCAACGACCGCGACCGAATACACATTTTAATTTAATAAAAATAAGTCTCTGTCTAAAATTAAAATTTTGTTACAAGTTTTTATTGCTGACTGTACTTTTCTGCATACTATCATCAACTACTCATTGAGACGATTCTAACGAGCCCAAACTCGATGGGTTGTGTCGTTTTATTGCGGAGTTCCTATGGCCACCTTCCAGCACCAGCATCAGATCAGCTCCATGTCATCATAATATTGCATTGTCATGCGATATACATTATGCATGCAACGTTCAAACGCTCAATCGGATAACGGGAAGTGACTGAAAAATGAATTGCAAATTTTGACGGACTACTTACATACCTACATAGGTAGGTACTTATGTACATACATACGAACAGTGCAAGTTAATATAAAGCTTGTAAAAGTACAATGAAACCGGGCTAAAGTAGATAGATTTAAAAAAAAAGCGGCCAAGTGCGATTCGGACTCGCACATGAAGGGTTCCGTAAAATAGATTGCGGTTTACGATTTATGACGTATTCAAAAAAAACTACTTACTAGATCACGTTCAAACCAATTTTCGGTGGAAGTTTGCATGGTAATGTACATCATATATTTTTTTTAGTTTTCTCATTCTCTTATTTTAGAAGTTACAGGGGGGGGACACACATTTTACCACTTTGGAAGTGTCTCTCGCGCAAACTATTCAGTTTAGAAAAAAATGATATAAGAAACCTCAATATCATTTTTGAAGACCTACCCATAGATAACCCACACGTATGGGTTTAATAATAAAAAAATATGATTTTTAGTTCTAAGTATGGGGAACTCCAAAATTAATTTTTTTTTTTCTATTTTTGTGTGAAAATCTTAATGCGGTTCACAGAATACATCTACTTACCAAGTTTCAAAAGTATAGCTCTTAAAGTTTCGGAAAAAAGTGGCTGTGACATACGGACGGACCGACAGACAGACAGACATGACGAATCTATAAGGGTTCCGTTTTTTGCCATTTGGCTACGGAACCCTAAAAATGTATTCAAAACAATCCGTGCCTACTTTCGTAAACAAAATTAAATTATAACTTTGTTAATGAGCAATGGATATTACTTAAACAAAAAAACAAAAACTCAAACAGCTAAAAAAAACAAAAGTTCTACCTACTTATCATAGGTTAGGTTAACTTCACTTCTTGGTAAACACTCCCTAAAGTAAAAGCAAAAATATTCTTACAAACAAGCGTCGACTGAAAGCAATTTGAGGATACAGAGTTGTTGGGACAAATATTTTGAATAGATTGCGTCAGTTTTCCGACTGACTGCTCGCTCACGCCTCAGAAATCGTTTTCTCCTTGAATGCAAAACGGCGCCCGAAAAAATCTCCGTCCGTTGTTATTGAGCGAGGCAATGTTATGGTAATACACGAAAACTGGATCTCATTTACGGGCTATTGTGCAAACAAGAATGATTTGACGTCAAAAAACTTTCCTTTGAATAAAAATGCATTCGAGAACTCATGTGTCGTATCTAAATGATCCAAATAGTTGAAACTGAATGTTTCCTTATTCGTAAACACGGCATATAAAAGGTAGAACTGTCTATCTCCGGAACCACATTCCAAAAAATCTTTGAATAGCTCGCGCGCCCCTTTAGCCCCGAAAGTAAAGCGCACCCACTACTAAACTTAATCTTTCAAATACATTTATCATGTTCAGCCGATAAAAACGCCATAGAGATCAGCCGTACACAATGAGATACAAGCTCTCAGTACCTGATGCGGCCGAAAGTCAATTATATTCAAATATAAATCGGATTTGCAAAGGTAAGCCCATGACAATGGCGTAGGCAGGCGCCGTGCGATGATGCCAGCCCAGCTCTGCCTCTGGGCCGCCGCGCGCCGCGCCGTGTAGTGGCCGCTAATGGTCGGGCGCGACAGTTTGCGCGAACAATGCACCGCGGCCGCCCGCGCCGGCCACCACCGGGCCTCCGCACCCGACCCGTATCCGATCGGCCATTATGCTTTATACACTGCCTTATGAACTCTGTTTTGTTACGCATTATTCGTAGGCGTCATTATCACACCGATTATTGCGGATATTAGTTGGCATATTGAAAAACTATTACGAGATTTTAATACTCGTAATATTATAACGATTCCTAGGTACCTGACAATTTTAAATATCTAGTAAGTAGGATTATTAAACCCTAATAAGTGTTTTATACTATTTATGTCAATGCACAAGCCCATAGTTTTTAAACTTAGAAGCAAGGACATTTCACAATCTCGCATTTATTATGTAGGTTATATAGTATACTCTTATTAGATTCGCACTATCTTGCTGCGACAGTGTAAATACGTATAATTCAATTAACAGATATCCTTTTACCAAAACCTATCGCGGTGGAGCTTGTAGCTTGAATACTTAGAATAATATCGCGATAACATGAATAATCTTGAATATATTCCCGAATCAGAGTTATATGTAGATATAAGTAATAAAATAAATATTGGAATATCATTCGTTATCCGGATACTCGTACGGATCAATTGAAGAGACACGTCACGCCCGGCAAATGATCGCACAATGCGCTGGAAACGGCGCTCACACCACCCGAGTGTTCGCCCGGACTATTGAGTGGAGCCGTTGTTGACTCTTTTGTTAACCTTTATTAGATATCCATGCCTGCTGCAAAAAAATACTTCAAAACGATGTATCATTCACTTTTACTACAAAAAAATCTCTTTCATAAGCTTTTATTTTATTTTATAAGTCACGGGGGAAGTATTCACCACACACCCAAAAGGAATTTCGAAGCGAGAGATTGTGGCGCGTACGACTTGGTTTGATCGGGTGCGCTTACGTAGGTACTAGATCTGTTTAAAGTACTGATTTATGCACCACCGAGCTCACCACATACGGAGTGAAAATCACAACCTTAATACCATTGCGACAAAAAGGAACAAACGCATTTGCATAATTTCTAACCGAAATATAAAATAAGCAAACCCTTTTAAATGGTGCGTTAAATATACTCAAACAACGTTATTATACACGACATTATACACGAGTAGCTGCTCGCTTGGATCCAACAGAGAGTGTCAAATAGCAGACATCAAGCTGTAGAGGTCGTCACAATGCGACCACACTGGGTATCTATTATGCGCCACTATCAATAGAACCCTTAAGAAATTAGTTAGTAAGATTTTGATAGGTGGCAACTGGTTTTTGTTAGTGCGGGAACAGCTTCAGGGGAGGCGCTACATAATGTGCGTTCGGCGCGGGGTGACACGGCCGCGCCTGCGCGTTTCGCGGCCGGCTCGCAGCCGCAACATTTATTGCTTACAAAATGCTGTGAATTTGTTTTGGGGTGTCGGAGCGTCGCTAAACGTTAATGTTGTTCGTGTATTGTTTGTTATTATTTGATCGGTAGCCGGGTGCGCTTTTCGAGGAGTCAATAACTGCGACATTTTAGGGTTTGTAGTATCGATAGGGCAAAAAATATGGCGCTGTTCCGAGTGGTTTATTGCAAAACTTCAAGTGTATGCAATAAACATATAGGTATATATATGCTTTAACAATATATATTTATTATAACAATATATGCATCATGCAGTCAGCTATTAAGATTATCTTCTATTTAATTATAATAAGTGTAGACGTTACTTATAATATAAGTTATTAGTTAGATACATGAACTTTACCATTTTCATCAGGCGGCATACAGGACTATCTATATGCATGTTGTTGGTCTTGATTTCTTATTACTCTCGATATTGCAGGTAAGTACCTAATACACTCGTTATTAAAGAAAACTGGTGCTAAACAAAATTAGATTTTTTAACTTTTAACTCTTCAATTTGTACTAATCTTGGAATAATATCTCCTCTTGTTACGTCGATGTAATACAACTCTTCCTAATCTTTTTTTCTCATATATACGAGTATGTACCTACCCTTACAATTGATAATCTATACACGATGATTTTTAATTCGTGATCAGGAGCAAATTTTTCTAATTCTGTAATTGATACCAAACACGATTAACTCGAAGTTACCTACCACAAACGATTTTTTTTTCTTAATAAAACTGAATAAGGAATTACTTTAGAAAAAAAAAAACATTGCCACCCTAACGTTCGTTTGCGAATATTTGACGTAATAATGGTGTGTTTGACGTATCTACTTAACTTCAAGAAATGTAGAGTGACCAAACATTCAGTGGACATTAGTGTTAACATTATCATTAAATTGAATTAACTAAACATTGATTTAATTGCATGAGACATCATCAATTGAAATCCTTTTCGGCTGTTTATCAATATTTTTCGACTCCTGATCACGGATTAAAAATCATAGTGTATATTTGATCAAAACATTAGTAAGCTGTAGATCTTGCAAAATAAATAGGCACATATAATCCACCCTGCCTACTCCTGTATAAACTCAGAAAATATGGATAAAGGCCGCATGCCTACGGTTAGTAACTGTTTGAAATAGGAAGTCTAGTTATGTTGGATCGTTCAGTCATTAGGTCATCACTTATCAACTGTGGCATGCCAGTGACTTCCTATGAGTAAAAATAGTCAAGGGGCGCAATGAGACACTTAAATTCCAATTTGATACCAATGGTCCACATGCTCGTCCTGGCTCGTTAGATTGCGCGGCGCGAGCGCTCAATAGGTACCTACACTAACCCAAATTATAAAGAGAATATTTAATAAGTGTCTGATTTACCCCTGAGTAGTCCTCTCATGCAATATTCAATTTGTACCTACATAGCGGTTGACATTTGGCTCGCCCAGAAGCAATCCTCATAGAATTTTTCGAAAGCAATATAGAGAAAAAGTCGTCGATTCGACATCCATGAGGTAAAGTCAGCGTTGCACGTAAACACGTTTCGAAACTTTACTACCTATGACGATGTATGTAGGTATAGATTATTTGAGTTGGCCGAATTGCATCAAAGTATCCCATTCAAAATGCAACTCTACCGTCTATGGTAGAACATTCTAATTCCAGTGACAGTTTTATACTACGGAAAAAATAAAATCTTCTGTCTATATCCACGTTTTGTATAAACAAATAATTGCATTTATCCGCAGTGTATATTTTGCTTGCATATTTTCCCGTTTGATTACAATGCAACTACATCAAAAGGGTGTAGTGTAATATTTATACAACAGTTTTATTGGATTACACCCCCGCCGCTCTACGCCGGGACAATCAAATAAATACTGTTTGCGACTCGGCTTTGTCTACGCTGCGGCGCACGCACATGTTGTCGCCGGCGTCTCGATAATTGTTGAGTTGCTAAACTAATTTGGACCACCCTTAGCAGGTTATCGTGTGTAATTGTTGTAAATTGCAAGCTGGAGCATCAATATTTATTCCTAACAGACCAGGAACAATGTGCACGTCAATTGTCTTCATTGGTAATAAGTACTGTGGGTTACAAAAGATTAAATAAATAAATAAATAACTCGCGTACTATTAGCATCAACTGAAAGAACGGCCTATAACCGCTCCATTTGGAAGTAATAACTTCCAAGTGGAGCGGTTACACACAGCGACTTATTGCAGCGATCCATAGGCGCGGGTCACTAATGCACGACTGTCGCGCGACACTAGCCATAGATCACCTGCCAAAATCACCTGTATCGATACTGTTTCGCGTTTGTAGTGCTGCTCTGAAGCGTCTGCTAGACGGTCGCCCACAAGCCCCTCCGACCGAGGGACCTTGGTCCGCACGGACCGGACCGTTTTAGTATGACATTTTGCTGCAAACAACTGTCTACATGGGCGTGCGGACCAAGGTCGCTCGGTCTGAGGGGCTTGTTGGCGACTGTCTAGCAGACCTTAACCTTTCGGATGTTTTGACGCTGACATTGCTGAAGGATTTGGAAATATTCGTATCTGTCATAGAGTCAATTTTCAGTAGCACTGATCAATGCTAAGACATACGAAGGGTTAAGGGCTATCTGGCTCATACAACGAGTGATATTAATTTCAGACGGAGCACCGCACTTGCTGCGCGTGCGGCGAGCCCATCGCGGACCGCTTCCTGCTGGAGGTGGGTGGCGGCGCGTGGCACACCAGCTGTCTGCGCTGCTGCGTGTGCGCCGTGCAGCTCGACCGCCACCCCTCCTGCTTCCTGCGCGACCGCCAAGTCTACTGCAAGCAGGACTATGCCAAGTGAGAGTCGCTGACTAAACGAACCCCTTCCCAGTCACCTGCAATCTCGACCGCCACCGCTCCTGCTTCCTGCGCGACCGCCAGGTCAACTGCAAGCAGGACTATAGTAAGTGAGACTTGCTGACTAAACGCCCTTTGGCACCCTTGCCAGTCACCTGCAATCTGGACCGTTGCCCTGCCCCTCCTGCTCCCTGTGCGACCGGCAGGTCTACTGCAAGCAGGACGATTAGTAAGTGAGACTTGCTGAATAAACCACCTTTGGTACCCTTCCCAGTCACCTGCAATCTGGACCGTAGCCCTGCCCCTCCTGCTCCCTGTGCGACCGGTAGGTCTACTGCAAGCAGGACTATAAGTAAGTGAGACTTGCTGAATAAACGACCTTTGGTACCCTTCCCAGTCACATGCAATCTGGACCGTTGCCCTGCCCCTCCTGCTCCCTGTGCGACCGGCAGGTCTACTGCAAGCAGGACTATGCCAACTATACGACCCCCTTTTCCATGCAGTCACCTGCAATCTGGACCGTTGCCCTGCCCCTCCTGCTCCCTAAGCAACCGGCAGGTCTACTGCAAGCAGGACTATGCCAACTAAACGACCCCCTTCCCAGTTACCTGCAATCTGGACCGTTGCCCTGCCCCTCCTGCTCCCTGTGCGACCGGCAGGTCTACTGCAAGCAGCACTATGCCAACTAAACGACCCCCTTCCCAGTCAACTGCAATCTGGACCGTTGCCCTGCCCCTCCTGCTCCTTGTGCGACCGGCAGGTCTACTGCAAGCAGGACTATGCCAACTAAACGACCCCCTTTCCAGTTACATGCAATCTGATGACTTCTGACAGAACCAGGACGTGCAAAACTATCCTACACTACATGGTATCCTAAGTTGCTAGGGCGTGTCACATATTTTGCTTGCGATCGACATTATATGGACTTGTATCTGGTTTTTTTTTCATATTATTTCATTTAAATGTTTTTATCTATCCAAATATCATAAAGCCTCCATGATGCGTTCAAGAACCGCACATTATGACCACCATAAAAATAGACTATTTTGTTAGAACAAATATCTTATCTGTGAAAATGTTATTATTGCTAAATAATAACATCGATTTCGATAATATTATTTCATTCAAATTTCGAACATCTCTGAAATCAAAGAAATTTGATTTGACCTCTATTCTAATATCAGTCGAGATGATGTTTAGTTCGAAATTAATTGTCAATTTGCATACAAATTTGACAGAATGTCGCACGACTCGCACGTAAGTAAGATATCGAACGATCCTAGTTGGATCCAACTCTAGTTTGTCTCTGACTTAAGAAAAAACTATGACAGCTGCAAGAAAACAACGCCGCGATGCCGGTCATAATCTGCGGCTCCTGAATGCATCGTGGAGGCTTATGATATGTGAATAGATAAAGTAGTGTATGTAACTGTACATAATTAGACATTAAGACACTCGTGTGATGTTATTATGAAACTCGCCTTCGACTCGTTTCATAAACCCACACTCGTGTTTAATGCCCTTCATTATGTACAGTCACATACACTACTATTGCGCACTTTGTTATTTATAATATGCGGTCTCCTGCGATACAGGCAAAGCCTAGTGCAGGGACTGGTACGTGTATACTACGTGTAAACGATTTTGCTAAATAAATGTCTTATGTGTTTTATTTATTTATACAAAGAGAACAGTTATAAATACTGTAACAGTTACTGCAACTTAATTAGTAATATATCAATAATTAAGTGAATAATGTAGTCAATAATGGCTCTATATGTCAAACCAATTACAGGAACTCACCGGTCAAGTGCGAGTCTGACTCGCGCACAGAGGGTTCCGTACAAACGTTCATACACCATATCACGTCACGGTCCCATTCATGCTTGAACAATCTTAACAGCTCATAGTAGAAGTTACCGTTGTACAGCGCCATCTGCATTTTGGTACTAATAACTTGCAACCTAGTATGTTTGTTTATAAGCGATATTTTTTTATTACGCGTACCGATTTCGATTACTATTTTTGTATTTGAAAGGATAATCTCTAACGATAATCTCTAAGGAATTTTAAATCATAAAATTTAATACAAAAGTAATCAAATTACAAACATAATTACATACATACATACATACCAACACGCCTTTATCCCTAAAAGGGGTAGGCAGAGCACATGAAACTTGTGTTCCAGTGCCACTTTTAGCATAAATGTGGGTATAAAAGATCGACAAAATGTGATGTTGCAGTGATAGGTTGCTAGCCCATCGCCCACAACAAACTTTAACCCTGCTCCCTTAGTCGACTCTTACGACACCCAGCGGGAAGACAGGGGGTGGTGCTATTCTAACCACACGGGGCAACAACATAATTAAGATATGATATTTGATAAATAAAAAAAATACGCTAGATAGAGGTATCGTTTTATTTATACAAGCTTTATGTATTTACTAGCTTTTGCCCGCGACTTCGTCTGCGTAGAACTCGTTTATATCGTAGCTCGTATGTATTTACTAGCTTTTGCCCGCGACTTCGTCTGCGTAGAACTCGTTTATATCGTAGCTCGTATGTATTTACTAGCTTTTGCCCGCGACTTCGTCTGCGTAGAACTCGTTTATATCGTAGCTCGTATGTATTTACTAGCTTTTGCCCGCGACTTCGTCTGCGTAGAACTCGTTTATATCGTAGCTCGTATGTATTTACTAGCTTTTGCCCGCGACTTCGTCTGCGTAGAACTCGTTTATATCGTAGCTCGTATGTATTTATGTATCTAAGTAAGTTGTCCGTCAAAATTTGCAATCCATTTTTCAGTCACTTCCCGTTATCCAATTGAGCTGAAATTTTGCAAGTTAATGAAGGTTCGCTGTTATTATAATTGGCTTGCAACAAAATCACACTTGCTCATAAATGGTGTTATTCCTTGCCTGTATACAGAAGGACAATGGCCTAAATTGTTCCCGCGGGAAATAATGGCCCCAAGGGAGTAATTCAATTCAATTCAATTCATTTATTCAGGGACCAACGTGGATCATTATTGTTAGTAATAAAATAATACTTAGCTTAATATTAGTAACTATAAAAATAATAGAATAGCACACATAGTCAATTTAAAGCAATAATAATACAATTTAGGTCAGAATGAAATTTACATTAAAGGTAAGTAGCTATTTACAGTCAATTGAAATAATATGTATATGAGAAATTCAAATTAAAAATGTACAGGATGTCAAATGATTTTGTGTGTGATCTGATTGGTTACGCAAATCTGGACGGCAAGAATTCTGCTCTGTGATTGGTTGGAAAATAAAATCGAGCAGGCCATGCCCTGCAAGAACCACATACTCCATGCTCTGTGATTGGTTGAAATATTGAAGCTCCGCCCTCCACTCGCACTGATCTAGAAGTGAAGTTGTCAATTTCATCAACATTTGATTGATGCGCTTGTATAAAACATAGGTTATTCTGTCTTTTGTGGTTAAGTATTTATTTTCTCGCAAAAGTGATGAAAAACATTGTGTATAACATGGGCGTAAGAATATTGCAAACTCGAGTCATCAAAATCCCTCCGCCTTACGGCGTCGGGCTTCTGATAGACTCTCGTTTGCAATATTCCCCATACGCCCCTTGTTGAACAATGTACTATTTCGTCAAATTATTTAACAAGCATGAATTTAATATAAACTAGCTGCCCGCGTATTGCAAAGAACGCAGGCAAACCCGCGGGATAAATCATAGCCTATGTCCTTTCAGAAAGTTCACTCTATACGCAGGTATTTTTGAAATCGGTTCAGTGGTTCCGGAGATTACCCAATAGACACAAACTTACAAATCTCATTGACTTCCTGTTTATAATAAGCTTCATTATAATATTGTACGCTATAGGTACCTACAGATAAAATCAGGCTACAACTCTTGCTTAGCAAAAAATTTTACAAAGTACAAACGTAAATTTACTTGTATGTAAGCAATATTAGTCAGCCTTATAAGTTGTAGACCAGCCACATAATGATTGAACAGCAAAATTTCGTAAAACACAAATAACATTTTAGACTTTTTGATATAGTAACATACGAGTAACATAGATTCGAACTAAAGGCCTCCACACACCGGTCGCGGGCGCGGGTCGGGCGCGGGCCCGCGCAAGTTGTAAAACATTGAAACTACACTTCAAACACACACCGAACGCGGGTCGTGCGCGGCGCGGGTCGGGCGCGGCGCGGCGCGGGTCGGGCGCGGTTGAAGCGGTTTATTCACACCGGCGTGTAGTAACACGGGCCCGCCGCGGCAGCAACGCGGGCCCGTCGCGTGCCCGCGTTGCTAGCGCGTTCACAAGAACGGCAAAGAGAATACGCCTGGCAGCACCAGTCGACTTCAAGATGTGGAACGGTGAAGACTCCGACGAAGAAGACCTTTTATTGCTCCTAGCTCTTAATAAAAAAAAAAGAATTTGGGTTCACGACCTGAATAAAGAATCTGCGAGACGCCGTTATGGGGAATACCATCGCCTGTGTAGGGAATTGGAAAGTTACGAAGATCGTTTTTTTA
This sequence comes from Epinotia brunnichana, assembly GCA_963854355.1. Classification (NCBI taxonomy): domain Eukaryota; kingdom Metazoa; phylum Arthropoda; class Insecta; order Lepidoptera; family Tortricidae; genus Epinotia; species Epinotia brunnichana. The sequence continues at coordinate 38,890,813 of OY977935.1, read as the reverse complement.
CTTATTTCCGAATGTCCCAAAACAGTTTTGAAGAATTGCATGAGATATTGCAAGTTAAAATAACAAAAATGGACACCAATTATAGATCGTCAATCCCGACCAGAGAGAGACTAGCCATTTGCTTGCGGTAAGCGTTATTTATCTACATATTTGTTTATAACCATAATTCCCCTTTCATTTTGGGATACATTTGTCTTCCTCCCAGTCGCGATAAACTTGCCACGCTAAGGTCACGCTTTAGGATAAGTCTACCTAATCTTGTTTGGCGTAAAAATTGGCGGCACAGTACTCAAAGGTCTTCATAGGTCATCACGACCGATTCGAATCGAAAACCTAGGTATTTGTATCAAACCTACAATACACCCCCGTGTGGTGTCGAGTTAAAATAGCACCCCGGTACTTAACTACTTACTAGTTCATGACATTCGATTAAAATTAGCTTTTAATTCTATTAATATTTATTTATTTATCGTATGGCATAAAATTAATATATTATTTTATAGTCGAGAGTCAAGTTGTGCTAAAGCTCTAGGTAAAAGCGTCATACAAAATATAGGTACAGTCAGCGTCATAGTTATAGTAGCAGCCAGCCAAATATTTCGGTACAAGTCTTTATTACTGTAAGAATAAGGGTGTGTTACGAAATATTTGGCTACTCTGGCTGCTACTAACTTTATGACGCTGGCTGTACCTACTGTACCTACCTCGATGAGGAAAACTATGTATTACACCATGTACCATTTTAAATGGAGAGTTACAGTAGGTACTTGTTATTTACTTACCTAAATTGATAATGATTAATAAAAAATATAGTTATGATTTAAGTTGAATTTATTTAAAACGAGAATCATTGTTATTTTAGTCATGCAAAATCAATATCGAAAGTACCTACTACATAAGTACAACCTCTTTCCGCTTATTTGCTATAGGCGTCTGCGTACATCACCACAGGGCTAGCGTTCTAAGGTACGGACGGTTACTCAACTCAAACTTATGGTACCTAAGGGCACGATACATTGCACGTTTGTACCTACTGTAGGTTCATTGTTTTAACAATAAAATTAACTTTTCTATACTACCGTCAAATGGGGTAACTTGGAATACCCGCCGGGTTACTTGAGACACCGGATTTCACCAGGAACTAGTGTGTTTTTGTATGTTGGAATAATCTAGCTTTCTAGTTTGTATGTTGAGCTAGATATACTTAGAGGCTATTCCGACATACAAGCACACACTTGTTCCTGGTGAAATCCGGTGTCTCAAGTAACCCGTCGTGTTCCAAGTTACCCCATTTGACGGTACTTTATAAATATAAAATAATACTTGAATCAATTTCAACAACTAAAATAAATGTAAATAATATCAATTAACGACGTGTTTTATTGATATTATTATTTAATGAGTATTTCCACTTTGGATACCGACTTTGACATCTTTAGGTAATACTACTAAAATACTTAATCATTAAAATATTATTTACTTAGGTACAAATACTTATCAAGACAAATCACAGGCTGATTGCGTAATTCTAATATCTGTATGTTTACCTAAATAACTAACTACCTACCTAATCAGTCATTTGTTTTAATTAATAATTTTAATAAAACACGTGATTGTTATTTTTTATTACCTACTTATTGCAAATACCTGGGGGCCGGGTACGAGTAGACATTTATAAACAAATATGTAGATAAATAACGCTTACCGCAAGCAAATGGCTAGTCTCTCTCTGGTCGGGATTGACGATCTATAATTGGTGTCCATTTTTGTTATTTTAACTTGCAATATCTCATGCAATTCTCCAAAACTGTTTTGGGACATTCGGAAATAATTAAAAAAACGATCTTCGTAACTTTCCAATTCCCTACACAGGCGATGGTATTCCCCATAACGGCGTCTCGCAGATTCTTTATTCAGGTCGTGAACCCAAATTCTTTTTTTTTTATTAAGAGCTAGGAGCAATAATAGGTCTTCTTCGTCGGAGTCTTCACCGTTCCACATCTTGAAGTCGACTGGTGCTGCCAGGCGTATTCTCTTTGCCGTTCTTGTGAACGCGCTAGCAACGCGGGCCCGCGCGGGCACGCGACGGGCCCGCGTTACTACACGCCGGTGTGAATAAACCGCTTCAACCGCGCCCGACCCGCGCCGCGCCCGACCCGCGTTCGGTGTGTGGAGGCCTTTAGTAAGCCATTAATTACTAAGTATGTATAATAGAACTCACCTAGTAGCGTAAATGTAGGTTAGGTAAGAACTGCGACCTTCACTGAACCGAACTGCTACAGAAAAGTAGGCTAGGTTAGATTAGAAATGCAGACCATTTTGGGAAAGTTTTTTTATTAGAAAATGCTTACCAGTTCATCAATCAATCAATCAGTCATAATAATGTATTATTTTAGCATACGATAACGGATAGCCCAAACTAAAGTGAGAACTACTCAACGGATTTTGACAATAAAAATAATTAAATTCCAAATGTAAATATAATCCAGAATGTAGTAATATTTCCAGTAAATACGAAAGTAACTCTATCCGCCTGTCTAATCTGTACCTATGGGAGCAATGCTGGCCTACGCCTGAAATTCTTGAGTAGCAATTATCCTCTAAGGCGGTTAACGAGATTCACGCGGACGAAATCGCGGGCTAAAGCTAGTCTGGTATATTCCTAACACAATTATGAGGGTTCAAAAAAACGACCGAGCGCTTCGAGAAATGGTAGCTTGTGCGCTTGCGCTTTACTTGGCTCGTCTTGGGGGGGGGGGGGGGGGGGGGGGGCACTGCCGTGCCCCGGATTATTATTTAAATTTATATTTGCGTAGAGTACCTATTTTAAAACTATCAGCGCACGTGTAGTGGCTGACGATGGCCACAACAAAGTACCTGACGATGTTAATTTCTTTATTGGATCGCATACACTGAAAACAACATTTAGTTTGAAAATAGCAGAAAAGGGTAAAAAATATGTATATATTTCCCATCCCATGGCTAAAGGCCAGGCTGCATGTAATATGCCTAAATTGAAGAATAAATTATGTCGACATTGGGTATTTAATTACCAAAACGTACATGATACAGAGTAGATATATTTATAATAGTAGAGGTAGGTACCTATTTATTGTGGAATGGAATTGTGTATTAAATATCTTCTGACCAACAGTTCCGTAAAACACAAGTCAACGTTACAATCGTTTAGACGGTCAAACGTTAATCCTTTACAATACGCTGCCTACGTCCAATTAACCTTCGACGTATTAGAAATAACCAAAGTCATCATTTTCCAAGTCATCCGTGATGCCGAAATAGCCGACCAGAATCGAAATCACCGCGGTATGCTAGGAATGGCATTGGAGAGGTGGTTATTGTCAGAATGGCTGTGTTGCACGAGCTATGTGCGGAGGTATGCTCTCAGGGTAGGCGGTCCGGTGTGTAGCCGACCTCTGACCTGCTTGCGCGCTGTGTGGCGAGCGTGATGATGCACTATTGACAAGCTCTAGGCACACGTCGCTCTTTTTGTGATATTATAGCGGAAAGTTCTGAATAGATACCCACTAGCAGTATTGACGTGGGTTATCCGATGCTTGTAGCGATACCGGCATGTCTGTCGTTAAAAGGATCGCCTTTTTAAGGCTGAGGGAGCCAAATATAGAACGGGCAGTTGATATCTTCGGTATACAAATGTATCTTATGTATTGTTATTACACATACGTTATTTAATAACAAGTAGGTAAAAATCATAATAGTACTATCGTATAAACATACCAATTACAGCCGTATAGAGAGTCATAGAATTAAGAGGAATCCTTCTAAAACAGCTCTGCATCCGATCTGATTTACATAAACAAGAATAAATGGGAAATAAAGCATCCTCTGGCAACAGGTGCGTGAGAACATATCAACTAAATAGAAAAAAGAGGCCAACGTACCGAAGAGTGGTTTTATTGAAAATCCGTCGGACGAGTGTGGCACAACAAAGCGGCGACGGGGAACGTTGCCAGCGTAAAAAATACACCGGCGAGTCTGCTCCGTGACTTGCAACACTGGCGTTTTCATTTGTCATTTATTATGATTGTGATAACTGGATGCGACGTGAAACCATATATTTTAATCGAGACAGCCAGCGGCCAACTCAATGGTGCTCAGATTGAAAACGTTCGCGGTGGTAACCGAAATGAAAATAATATGTAGATCTATGATAGTACGTACTAAATACCTACTCGTGTGTTGTTATAACAAAAGGACTTCTCGTAAAGTTATCTACGCTAAAACTATTTTCTATTTCATTTTAGGTACCTATTCGGTTCTCCTGATTTCGTAGGTACTCACTAAAATAATTCAAGTTTGATTACAAGGCCGCGGAATGTCAAAGCTCACGTATTCGTTTCATAAAGCGGGAGAACATTCGCGTATCAATTGGCATCCTTGACATTAAGTAATTGATCGATGATGCCACTTTGGCTTGACGGGCAGCATAGGTATATTTTAATTGCTCATCACGAGTCAAATCTGTTTGTTCCAACCAGGTCCCAATTAAAAATAGTTAAGGCAATTACGGCGCCCTTTTGCCTAATAGTATTTACTATAACGACGTAAACCTTAATCCCTAAAATCACGAAGTCGTGGCTAACTCGCTCAAAAATGTCTTGGCTAACGCTCTCAAATGTCTTGGCTAACGCGCTCAAACATATTTTGTCACCAACTCTACTGTCATCGTATTTCAAGATATTGTTTAGCGCTTATTTGCAGTGCAGTGCAGCTGACCGGTACCTACGTAGAGTTGTTGTTAACGGTTAATGTATGTTATGCTATTAAGTAAATACCTACTCACATTATCGTATCCACATCTTATTTATGTTATACTGCTGTAGCTCCCAAACTCCCAAACCGTCGCGTCGTAGCACAAACTTGCAGTAACTGGCAAAATACGGTCTCTACCTGCGACGTGCGTAGTGCGTAAGGCCATTGTTTGATCGCTGATAACAAAAGTTGTATCTCAGTCATAAACGTGATAATTTTACTGTTAGAAAGCTAATACGGTGTAGAATAACATGAAATAATAAAAAAGTTAGGTAAATGATACATTTTATTGAGTTATTTTACATTTTTGAAAAAAAAGTAGGAAAAATAAACACAATTTTATGAAAAAACTCATAATAATAATATGGGGGCGTATTTTTTTTTCGACTATTATCATTTAAGTGCCTTAATTAGCCTGTTATTAATGATCATTTTTGTTTTTGTTCTTCTCGATAGGCGTTTTATTTACAATAGTATGGAATTGCGAAATAAAAAAACATAAAACAATCAAAATAGCCAAAAGATTTTTTTTTACATTTTTTGTGTCGACAAAATTGGGCGTAGTTTCTCCCATTTTGCTATGTGGACATTATAAAGACTCACACTGTATTTAAGATTTATAAAATCATATTGGCATCACAGGGTGTTAATCTTTAGCAATTGTGACAAGTTTCGTAAGGAACTCTAAATGGCGACCGGTTAAGGGTTCGTTAAACGTGAGCCTTGTCACAATAACGATATTTGTATATTATGGAACACGCATAACGAGTGGTGTTGCCAGAACGTAAATCGAGGGTCGCCGGCGGCAACGCGCGTAATTGCTTTTGTTGATATATTATCTGTTCATTGTTTATTTAGCGCACCTTTTTGTCTGGTAGCCGCTACCACGCGCCAGTGGTCCGGTCCGCCTACGACACCCTTTTGTTTTTAACAGGATGTTTGAGTGTCGCTAGTTCAAGAAACTAAAAGAAGGCGCGAAAGCATCTGTTCATTCTTAAATGGTAAACCTTCCTTAATTACACTATTATGTTCACTTACTAATGCACTGTTGATGTGCGTCGTATCTGGTTTAATAATAATTTCAAGGTATTATCCGAAAGTTGCATATCAGTTTTCGCAGGCAATGGATTTCGCTCTCACGCGATGTCCCTCGCCCACACCGCAGTAGTTGCAAATGCGCGCACCATGTCTTATGTAAATGCACCATGTCTTCAGAGGGTTTAATTAATCTCTAGACGCATAAATAAACACGAGCCTTAGATCGATTCACGGAATATTAAACAATGAGAATTGTAATCATATAAATACAATTAATTTCGAAAATTACAATTTCCCAATAAATAGCTTGTAAGTTTTTTTGCAAGTTATCGTTTTGAAACTGCCTACTGGATCTGAAATGAGTTTTATGAGAAAACTTTAAATTTGTAACATTTTACAAGTACCTATATTTTTGTTTTACACACCTTCAGAAGCTTCGGGTTTCGTAACGAGACCATGCAGATGAATGACACCATATGTCATTACCTACATTGTATATGTAAGTTAAGGTAGGAACGGTACAGTGAACAATCAAAAACATAACTTGGCTGTTCAATATACATACTTATTTATTAGTAGGTAGGTAATGTTAGGTATATACTAGTTTGTGAGTCTGATTGTCAAAAGTTAATGGTTTATGCCTGAAAGCATTATGCTTGCATCATCAACGTATTGCCTAGAGCAAGAGACGGAGTGCCTCGAAATTGTTAAAACAAACGCTCGTATAATATGCCAATGAATCTCAAATTGAGGTTGTATCTAAAACAAATAACTTAAATCATGTCGTCGAGTGAATGGTCGGTTTGAATGGGTATTAAAATGTGAGGCAGGCGCGGGGGAGACGAGCGCACGCCACGGAAAGCAATCAACGAGTGAGGATTTATGGCGGCGGCGCCCGCGGCGGCCGCCGCCGCGCCGGCCTGCGCGGGCGCGGGCCCGCCGTGCCCACAACACGCCCGGTCCTGTCCTGACAATAGCCCCCCGGCCATACGGTTTTGGATCTAATAGAATACCTAAAACTCGCCCTTATGTCACTGTCACTGCATATTGAAACGATAAGTCTCCGGCGCATCTGTGTTTTTGGATCAAAGTCAGTTCCGGGTATCTTTGACATTTGCTGCGGAAACCGTAAGCACAATTTACCACACCATTGTGTTCTCGGCAGCATGGAATAGATAGACCTCCCTTTACAATATCCATAATTACACGTAATATGTAAAAAAACCCTTTGTTCCAAAACATAATGTAATTAGGTACATATTGTAAAACAACGGTAAGTAACTGATGGACTTAGAGATCGGACGATCGAGTGCAAATGACATAAGGAACAGGACTAATGGAGTAGAAATCAGTAAAAGTTATCTATATATATATATATATTTCATCGTTAGGCAATGGTATAAAATTCAATTGGATACCTATATATAGGAGTGGATATATTTTATCGCGACCAATGCGAATTTGTGATTCTGTCATTTCATTTTTAGGGTTCCGTACCCAAAGGGTAAAACTGGACCCTATTACTAAGACTCCGCTGTCCGTCCGTCTGTCTGTCCGTCTGTCACCAGGCTGTGTCTCATGAACCGTGATAGTTAGATAGTTCAAATTTTCACAGATTATGTACTCGTATTTCTGTTGCCGCTATAACAACAAATACTAAAACACAGAATAAAATATATATTTAAGGGGGCTCCCATACAACAAACGTGATTTTTTGCCGTTTTTATAGCTAATGGTACGGAACCCTTCGTGCGCTAGTCCGACTCGCAGTTGGTTGATTTTTTAATGCAACTGACTACCTACAACACGACTGATGATCATCTAACCTATTTCGTTATATAAACCGAATGTGACGCGGAAATGGTTCCTACATAAATTAAGTATCTATTGTTGTGCTAATATACCTATTTATTTTTCTTACAGCTCATTGACATGACATTGTATTGTAGTCAGTTGCATAAAAAAATGCGATCTCAGAATCACAAATATTTCGCATTGGGTGCGATAAAATGTATCCATTCTAGTAGCAATAAATGTTTTTACACACTTTTTATAGACGAAAGGTATCTCCATTAATAACGATAAAATAATTACCTATGTAGAAATTTTACCTACCACGACATGGACCAATTTATCGACTGCATAAAAAACGTTACGCTGATTTCTACTCCATTAGTCCTGTTCCTTATGTCATTTGCACTCGATCGTCCGATCCCTCATAGTAAGGTATATTCGGTCGCAAATTTAAATAAGTTTTGCTATGCAAACATAATATATAATGTCATTTATTAATACTATGTTTTTGTTTGCGTGTCGCCATTCGCGAGTCGCGATCGAAATAATGTCACAAGGTCACGCCCACGATGATGTAGAACAGTGTTTTTCAACCTTTTTCATAGCGCGACCCCCCTAGAATAAGAATCCAAGCAGCCGCGACCCCCCCGGGGGTCGCGACCCACAGGTTGAAAAACACTGATGTAGAACAATAAACCTACCCGACACAAAAAAACCTCTTAAAAAGAAAAAAATCTACGTATTAACCCTTTACGTTTACGATTAACGCCAAATTAATGCTATAATTACCCATTAATGCGTAAATACTTTACTTGAAGTTATGAGGTAACCTACTTAGCGGCTACAAGTGAAACACTTTAGATTTTTTTTCTCTACTTTATTTTGTTACAAACAAACAGCCTCTCACCCTAAACGCACGCCTATACCTTCTCCGTCGTGGGTAAAAATGGATTTCTACGAAAACTATGTTACTTGCAGATTATGATATATTTTTTCCGACCTTAAAATTGTTACGTCATAACTCATAATGTATAAAATGGTTACTAAGCCTCATTTTTACGAAAATTTGAAAGGTTATTGCATATCACTTATAAATTGCAAAGAAATAGTTATTTGTTATACAAGGGGGGAAAGTTGTATTTTACCTGCGAGTGTTCATTTGAAACACGAGCTAATAGCGAATGGATTCTATGATTGACCACGAGCGAAGCGAGTGTTTCGAAAATAGAATCCTGAGCGTATAGCGAGTGTTTCAACATACGAGACGTAAAACAACTTTTCCCCCGTGTATAACACAAATCTTATCACCTCACTACAGCGAGGAAAATAAGAAAAAAGGTTAAAAAAAAGGAAAAATAATTAAAAAAAAATTTTTAAAAAATTCAAAAAAGTTAAACAAAAAGAAAAAAGTTAAAAAAAATAAAAAAAGTTAAAAAAGAAATTAAAAAAATAAAAAAAAAGTTAAAAAAGTAAAAAAAAAAGTAAAAAAAGTATTTAATTGTTGTCACAAAAATTACACCAAGTAAATTTTTGTTCAAAGACTCACGTTAATTGGGTAAGTACACAATTATTTGAAAATGCCCAATCTAGAAGTGGCACTGAAATTAAATGCATACCCCTTTTGAGAATACAACATACATGAGTATATGTATGTTAAACAGAAAACCTTGAAGAATAAGAGGTAAAATAACGGAAGCCTCACAGACCTCCTCCATGAATCATGAATAGTCAACAGTTCCAGTATTTATCGGTCATTGCGGAGGTACGCAACATCTTCATTACGTTAGAGTGTTAAAACTTGTTAATCTGTCACTTGGTTAATTATTATGCAAGGGCCACTGTTAATTGAATCAGACGGCGACAAAATGTTAATAAGCAGTGATAGCGGCGCGCAGGCACAGGCCCGTGATGTTCTTTCTAAAGTTATTTTGCATTTCCTAATGCAAAAACGGCTTTAAACCACCGGCGCTGATAAGAACCAGATAGTAAGACCCAACTCAATAAATACCTATTCGTAAAACACGCCATTTTGCACTTCGTTCAAATGAAATTCCTGTGCAGCCAATAATATTAATTAAATAATTGGTGTTTTGTTAAGTACTCTTAAATTTAACCATTTTCGTGTCAACTCAGGTATAGGTACCTAATTATCAAGTTATCATTTTCATATTGTAAGGAGTACCTACCCCATTAATTAATAACTACAACTTGGAATAGTTGAAAAGCCCCCGGACATTTTTATTTCAAAGTTCAATATCTCAAAAACGGCTGAACCGATTTTATTGAATCGTAGCTAAGAACCATCTCGATCACGTCAGCTTTCGGATAAAAAAACCGCATTCAAAGCGGTCCATTCGTTTAGGAGCTACAATGCCACAGACAGACACACACATAGACACACAGACACGTCAAACTTATAACACCCCTCTTTTTGCGTCGGGGGTTAAAAAGTAAGATATTTATTTCGAGACCAAGTGGGTACAATTCAATTCCGATTTTTTTAATTTATTTTCAACACATTTGCTCGTAACGTGCCTCTTATTGTGCCGCTTTTAGGCTCATAATCCTGGGTATTAAACACGCGTGTTTTATAAGATTACGGCACTCGTGTAGTTGTGGTTATATCCCGTTGCAGCAAGGTGTATGTATGGACTCGGAGCATTCTTAAATTGACCGGGTTATACAGGTTTCTTTTTAATGCTCGGCAAATGGATTCTTACTCGACTAAACAAATTAAATCCTTCTAATGAATTAATTGATTATTTCTTCCTGGATATGGTATAAAAACGTTTCATGTAGTAAAACTATTTACTTTTGATAACATTTTACATGAATTTATATTGAATACGAAAATATTTATTTTATTTTGTATTGACTGTTTAGAGATTTCATCTAAGCCTCGCTTTAACACCTGCGCGCGCACTGCGCGAACTTCACGAAAAAAAATAGTTGCGCGCCATTATAGGTAATTTCACAAATATTTGTAAACATTGTTTGTACACGTGTTTGCAGGTTATTATTAAAAATGTTGACTCGTGGTGAATAGAAAAGTGATAAATAGAATTGACGCCACTGGAAATTCTTGGTGATGTAAAATTATGTGAGTAAAAACCTGTTGTCATCAATAACTAAAGGAAATAGTTTAGGAGCCTGTAACATTTTAATTTTATGAAAAGGATTATTTACTCGCAAATGTATTGAAAAACGTCGTATGAAACGCGTGAGCTTTGATAATTACATCCTCGGCTCTCTTATCACGCTCACATGCGGTTCACGTGATAATTTCGCCTCTGATGTAATGATCAACAGAGCTCACTTGTATCACAATGTACTATTATATGTTGGGCATTGGTAATAATGATTTCACCGCCTACCGCCGAACCGCTGGAATTATATATTTTTACGTTTATGACATTTTTATAGCGCCGGACAAATAAATAAACTGGGGCGAAAAATGCTATTAATATGTAAAGTTTCAATTAAGCTTTGCATGTCTCTAATTAATTATAAAAGGCTGTAGAATGGAAATCAGGTGAGTTGAGTAGTCAGCAAAATGATAAGGCCATTTTACCAAGTTGAAATTTATTCCTTTTTATCGGTCGTTTTTTTATTGCCATTAATTCCAAATGGCTAACAGAAAGCAAGAAATCCTTCCTACATCGGCTAGTTATAGTCGCAGAGTTCTTAGGCTAAATAAATGGCTTTTGTTTGCTTTAACAACCATTGGCCTTTACTCTATAAATAGCCCGAGATTTTTCAGTGTGTTCAGTACTTTTCTTAAACTCAGTTTACACGATATTTTTAAATTACTGCTCACATTCACATTCGTTAACCGATATCTACTTATTGCTTAGTCGAATACTTTTAATTCCAACTAAAGCTTACGAGTATCTTATTGATACACATTATAGTACTATACAATACAAATTCTCTTTGTAAATACACGATGTCAAAAATATTTATTTATTTAAAAATATTTATAAATATTTTTTATGCCTTAGCAGAAAGACGTAAGGTGCAAAAGCGTTAACAGATCTGTGACGCCAACTGTACAGAAAAGAATACAAAGGTATAAGATGGAGAAACATTATTAATTTTGACTTAAATTTTTAAGTAAAAAATAAAAAAAAGTTTAAAAAAGAGTTAAAAAAAGTTAAAAAAGTTTAAAAAAAGTTAATAAAAAGTTTTAAAAAAAGAAAAAAAGATTTAGATTAAAGATGCCACGAGCGTTTTTAGACCAGTTATACACCGTTGCATACAATACTTTTTCTACGACAAATTTTAAATAAATAGCAGACTACAAAATGGTTAGCCTTTTCAGGCAGCAAGTTTTCTATTCGTACTTTTGCTACTCACGCAATTTCTTCAGGAGTGCAGTTATTAATTTCTTCGACCATTTTAAAAGGAACGTACACTTTTGTCTTCACAAACACGAATCAAATCTTAATAGTCTAGGACTAATAGTTTATCATCTTTCATCTTTTCATTTTGAACTGTATATATTTTGGTGGGAAATCGGAAATGTGACACTTCTTGTTTATGGTTTGTTTTGTTTTTAATTTGTTTGCACTTGCCATCCGAACCAAACCGAATCCGGACTCGGACTGAATTTGAACTGTTTATATTCATAAATAATACCAAGAATTTATACAACATGTAATTTAACACACAATAAATAATTTTTAATATACAAATGTTAAATCGTAAATAAATACTTTTATTTCGAAATATTAGTTTATGAAGTTGGCACCACTGCAATATAGCGGCCGATTTAAAAAAAGTTAAACAGTGCTTTTATGAAAAATGTATGAACCAAAAAAGTACACTAAACAGTGCGTTTTTGGGCCATAGAGCATAGAGTTTTTCGACAACTTATTAGTGGTGTCATTGTATTTGAGCTACAGCCTATATAAATGACAGATAACGGTACAGGAGTAGAAAAATATACAAAAAACCAAAAGTAAACATTTAACGTTCTACGTCTAGTACTTTTAACGTTCTACGTCTACTTTCTTCACATGTGGGTAAAAAGCGATTTTCTCAATAGATATCAAACATAACTACAAAAAGGCCTTTCCGAGCAAGTGAGGTGAAATAGTACAGTCGCCATCGCATACATAGGTACGAGGTAGGATGCGGAATATATGGAGAGGCACCCAGGGCAGCGATCAGTCTGAACCTGGGTAAGCACACTTCTATATTCCAGGCAGAGGTATACGCCATTCTAGAATGTGCGACAACGAATCTGCAAAGCGCCTTCCTTAATCATACTATTTATATCCACTCGGATAGCCAGGCGGCTCTCTTGGCTCTTACCTCTAACGTCACAACGTCGAGGCTGGTCGAGAACTGCCGGGAACTATTGAATGACCTGGGTACCAAAAACAAGGTAATTTTACGTTGGGTCCCAGGGCATGCAGGCATCGAGGGAAATGAAAAGGCTGATGAGCTTGCACGAGCGGGGGCGAAGGGAACACACTGTGGACCAGAGCCGTTCTGTGGTATCCCTAAAAGTCTAACCAAGCTCACTCTAAAAGCCTATTGTTTCTACAAGACCATTCAAGCCTGGAGAGCTAACCCAGGACTGAAACATTCCAAGGCACTTATTAGAGCCTTTAGCAAAAAGGCGTCTTCTGACGCCTTGGCGCTAAGTAGGAACCGTCTACGCATGCTGGTCAGGGTGCTTACTGGGCACTGCCGCCTAAATAAGCACATGCAAACGATAGGACTGTGTGACACAAGGCAGCGCAGATTCTGCTTTGAAGCAGAGGAGACGCCTACACACATCCTAACCGATTGCCCTTGCCTCATGCGCAGTCGTAACTCGTTCCTGGGCAAACACATCATGTGCCCGGAGGAGATCAAATTTCTTGAGTTCAACAAAATCCTGCAATTCTTCGAGTTTGCAGGACTTGACCAAGAATTGTAGTAAGTGGCGATCACAATAGATCAGCGATGGTCGCAGTGATATAAGGGCTTTGACAGCCCGAAAGCCACTACCAGAAATAAATAATAATAATAATAATACATAGGTACACTATAAGTGTTCAAAAATATCGGCACATGCATCCTAATGCCTTGAAAATAGAGGTGTGTTCCGATGTTTGTGACGTGCTTGTTTGCTCCGATGTATGTGATGGCGACTGTACATTGTTGTAGAGGCTAGAAAGTAAGCAATCGATGGACGAGTTAGTTCGACGGCCGACGCGTAGCGGAGGCCCTCGAAAGTACGAGTCTAGCTATTGCACTTTCGGCCGAGGCTTAACATAGTGCTTTTCACGGACGGATTGGATGTGTAAACACAGTTTCTTTCCCAACTCGCGTGACTGCCGACTGTGCATCGTCCATTGATTGCGGTTTAGCGAACCACTCGCGTGACTGCCTAACTGTGTCGCCAGTGGACACTGCTATTAGCGACCACAACGCCCAACGATACGAGTTCGCTATTGAGTATGGGCGTTTCGATGACGTAGCACACGAAATCGAACGTAGGTTATTTAGTGATGAATGCATTTATTTATTTTATTGTGATATTAGTAATTATAATTTTTATTTTATTTTTGATTCTACTATTGACATTGATACAAAATGTAATAAACTATTTAACATTTTGACATACTACATCGACATTCATTTTCCAATAAAAAAAATTAAATTTAATAATAAAAAGAAAACATTGCCATGGGTAACTGATGAAATAATGGAGTACATTATGCGTAAACACAGGGACCTCCATGAAATCCAGCGTCAATATCCCGGCAACCCGATTATATCGGAATGTATTGATAATTATTTTAACTTAATTAAATCCACAACACTGCGCGCTAGGCAATACCATATCGAACATAGGATAGGCGAAAGTAGAAATCCCTCCAAGGAGATTTGGAAAGTGGTAAATGAGGAGATAGGTGCAAAAAATAAATCTCAATCTATCTGCCTCAATGACTCCTCGCAAACAAAAATACCACCGAGCGATGTTCCAGATGAGTTTAACTCGCATTTTCTAAATATAGGTTTAAAAAATGCGATCAACACAAATCCCGCTTTAAGTAGGCGCTATCTATGTAGTTACCTACATGACCTTGACGTACCGACGATGACCTTGCCGACTGTTACAAGTGACATGCTAAATAAGGTGATTCGAAAAATGTGAAAAACACGCGCAACTGTAGATACTTATGACATTTCACTCAATATTTTATTATGTATATGGCCAATTATTTCTGACATTTTAATCGTACTTATTAATATTATTTTTGATACAGGTGTATACCCAGAAGTGTTAAAGAGTACCAGAGTGTGCCCAGTGTATAAGGGAAAGGGTGACAAGTACGATGTCAACAATTACAGACCAATAACAATAGTCCCCACAATTTCTAAAATTGTGGAGTCCATCCTCTCATCGCATTTAATGGCCCACCTAGAAAACAATGACCTACTGACTGACCGCCAATTCGCTTATCGGCAAAATATGTCCACAACAACTGCTGCGCTCAAAATATTTGACTGCATTGTTTCCGGTCTGGATGACAAATGCAAGATGGCAGGTATATTTTGTGACTTGTCCAAAGCTTTTGATGTGATTGATCATGACCTGCTTTTGGACAAGTTACATCATTACGGGATACGAAACTTAAGCCACAAATTGTTTACATCATTTTTGTCCGACCGGAAGCAAGTAGTTAAGATATCTGCGAGCGGTAAACGACTGAAGTCCAGTGCTGGCAGCGTGAATGTAGGAATCCCTCAAGGTTCGGCGTTAGGAAATTCCCTTTTCCTAACGTTTATGAACGACCTTCCCGCTGCCATCACAGCTGGTCTCTCTGTCCTATTCGCGGACGATACCACAGTGGTTGTCAGCGCGCGCACTTCTGAACAGCTTGGAGAGAAGATACATGACGGATGTGATCAACTACAGAGGTGGTTTGCTACCAACGGCTTACTCTTAAATATAACAAAATCCAACGGCATGGTCTTCTCGGGGCGCCAAATTGCGATTCCTCCGTGCGTAGCAAACAGCCCGATGCCGATAATTAATAAATGTAGGTTCCTGGGCTTCACTCTAGACTCTCACCTTAACTGGAAGTGCCATGTAGACAAACTATGTGATAGATTGAGTAGTGCAGTCTTTGCTTTGCGTAAACTAAAACCTATGGTATCAGACGATGCCATGAAGCAGGTTTATTTTGCTCATTTTCATTCGCTGATGTCCTACGGTACGCTCATTTGGGGAAACTCAACGGATGCCAACAGAGTGCTGCTTATGCAGAAACGTGCCGTACGTGCGATGATTGGGGCAAAATCAAGGACTTCGTGTAGAGGCCACTTCCCAACGCACGGTATTATGACGCACTACTCACTCTATATATTCGAAATTATAATGTTTGTAAGGAATAATTTTTCCTCGTTCGATACCGTAAATGTGATTGGCAAAACACTCCGCCGCACTGGGCGTTTGAGAACAGTTCCCCGTCGCATGGCACTTGCAGAAAAGAACCCGCGTGTCATTGGGCCTACCTACTACGAGCGACTACCCGCTGATCTTAGACTGGAACCATCTGACGAAGCATTTAGACGCCGCCTGAAATACCTTTTATTGGAAAATCCATTATACTCAGTTAAAGAGTATATGGATCTTGATCTGACATGTTAAATTATTATTTTTACCTATTAACATTTGTTTTAATATGATTTGACATTAAATATCACCTATATTCTAATGCACATTACACTATATTGTAAATTGAATGACGATACCTAGTGGTTGACATATTTGTTCTTTTGATTTTGTTTTATTTTTATAATGTACTCATTATTGAGTAAATTTGTTGACATTGTATTAATTTAATATTATATCTTTATTTTTTCTTTGTTTTTGACGATCGTGATAAATAATCTTATTTTTTTGGACATGACAGCAAATTTGTAATGTATTTTTTTATCATGAAATAAATAATCTAATCTAATCTGATCACGTCTACTGCGAGGAAATTGAAAATAATCATAATTTTAAATCAAAATTAAGTTCCTAATTGAAGATCATAATACTAATCAAAAAACAAAAGAAGCGCGGCACCACTCGCCGGCGCGGCGGCGCCGCTCCTCCCGCTCGACGCCCTGTGATTGGTCGAAGAGCTGTTCAAACTGAACAACCACTATTACAATGACCAACCACTCAAAAATAATCGACCAATAGCAGAGTAGAAAGTAAAAAAAGGCCGCTAAACACTACATTTTACTTTGCAAATCTACATTGTTTGACTGTTTTTGAATTGTACTACTAAGAACTACTTTCTACTCTCATTTCAATCCATCTTTGGCCATATTTCCGAGCAGTGGCGTGAAAAATAATTTTAACTACGGCAATCATTACAATAAGCGATTGTAATTAGTGGTACAGTCGACTACAAAGATAAGTATGTTTTTTAATGTTACAAAATTATGTATGGTATTATTACTATGGTAGTAAAGTCTATGTATAAGTGTATGTGTGTGTATGTATGGATACATCTCTTTGTAGTCGACTGTACATGAATAGCATCTATTAGGTACATAATCAATATCAACAAAGATTATTCTTAATAATCTTTGATATCAATAACCAAATTAGAGCACAGCACTTCCAAATAGTTGTCAGTCCTACCTTTATAGAGCCAGGGTTCCGAATCGGGGAATACCAAAATGCCGCAGCACAATTTTTGTAACCGATTCACGCTTTTGTGGATTCCTTGGAACCGCCGCTGAAACACGACAGCCTAATGGTCCAAAACCAGCACACGCGGTGGTCGCCTGCCGCGGCCGCGACACGAGCATCACAGTCATATTTTATGAGCTGAAGCGCGCGTAGTGACGCGAGCGCAGCTGGAAACCCCCCACTCAGCGAGTAGTCATTCTTACACCATGTCTTCATGTGCAATGCAGGCGCGACATGTATGTACAGCGGCTTACTCGGTGTGACAACCTGCAGCCCAGATAGAACCAACTATTTTTTAATAGCTCTGCTGTACCACACTGTTTCTTTTTCTCGCATTGACTTTTTCTTTATAGTTCGGCGTGGCATAAAACAGAGATAGCAGAGTTATCTCAAACAGTATTAATTAATTAATAATTATTATGTTTCAAAACGGTTTCAACACATGAAATAAAAAGTACCTATGTGCCTCCGAGTCAGTTGGTACCTAATATTGAACGAACTCATTTCGTAAACCTGCTTGTAGTTTATAGCTATGAACTGCTGGAACCTAACAAAATTTAAAAAGCTGTTATGACGTCACAGTGAAGAACCATTTACACTAGTTCATTCATTCATATCAGCCGAAAGACGTCCAATGCGCCTCCCCCAAAGAGTGCCAAAGTGACCGGTCCTGCGCTACCCGCATCCAGCGGACTCCCGCGACCTTTACCAGGTCATCACACCTTGCCTACCCACGCCGCGACTTCCGGTACGTGTTCGCCACTCGAGAGCTTTTCCGCCCCCAACGGCCATCGGTTCTACGTGCAATTTACACTTGTTAAAGCTGAAAAACTGATTAAATTTAAAATTTAGTGTCCGACCGAAACATGTTTTCTTGCCGAAACCGAACCTGTTAAAATCGTTGAAAAAATTACGTAAAACCGCTTTTATATACACATATACGTATATACACATATTAACAATGTAACACCTGAAACTCATGAAGGTTGTATAAAAGAAAACAAGGTTTACTACAAGTTACCATAATTCCGGGAACAAGGACACATGACAAAGCGTCACTTCACTGAGCCGGTGGCGGGCGAGCTACACCATATTGCCGGTTGGCACGAGCGCACTCGAAGTTAACCGAACGCGACCCGAAGTACCGTTTCGTAAGTTTCGGCCCAGCCGAATGGTTCGGCCGGTTTTTGGCTGAGACTGGTCGAAACCAAAACCGAACCTTTGGTCAAACACTAATTAAAATATTGAATACCTATCTTGATAACAGTAAGAGTTAAGATACTACTGTTTTGGAGAAATTTACTTTATTTGATCTAAACTATGCCCCCTTGTAATTAATAGGGAAATAAGGAAATTGTCGGGCACACATATATAGATTAATTAATTTTATGTTTCTCTTGTTATAATATACCTACTAAAAATATTGGTAAACGATTTATTTTTTG
The DNA here is from genome assembly GCA_963854355.1 of Epinotia brunnichana. Lineage (NCBI taxonomy): Eukaryota > Metazoa > Arthropoda > Insecta > Lepidoptera > Tortricidae > Epinotia > Epinotia brunnichana. The sequence continues at coordinate 38,872,051 of OY977935.1, read as the reverse complement.
AGTTATCATATCAACCGTAATTTATGGATTTTAGAATTTGGTGACATCAAAAGTTCTTTTGATGCTAATTAGGTATAATTGTTCCCAAATTATACCAACCGGTCTTGCTTAATCATGGTACTTTTTAAATGATGTATAACCCGACCCAGCGAATTGGACAATTGACTGAAGAAAACCTATACGAGTAGATGTAGGTACATTTATATTGTCTTCTTGTTTGGCATAATACATGACGATTTGAGTATGGTTGCATTAGCGTTTGCGCTTAGCTTATGCGATTGTTGTCAATAAAGCCCCTGCTAGTCGGTCGCCAACATGCCCCTCCGACCGAGCGACCTAGGTCGGCACCGACCGCTGTAGTATGAAATTTTACTGCAAACAACTGTCTACACGGTCGGTGCGGACCAAGGTCGCTCGTTCGGAGGGGCGTGTTGGCGACCGTCTAGCAGGGGCTACATTCCCGCCCTTAATAACTGTTTGAATAGTGTCATATTTTCAAGTGGCTGGTCTGTTGGTGTAGGAGCTTCGGCGCGAAGTGCTCCAAGTGCTGCCGGGGCATCTCGTCTTCGGACTGGGTGCGCAAGGCGCGCGAGCAGGTGTACCACCTCGCGTGCTTCGCGTGCGACGCGTGCGGCCGCCAGCTCTCCACTGGCGAGCAGTTCGCGCTGCACGAGGACCGAGTGCTCTGCAAGCCGCACTACCTGGAGACGCTCGACGGCGGCTCCATCTCCTCCGACGGTACTACTCATAATCCTTTTCGTTTTTTGTTATTACAAGCTTTTATTTAGCTCACCCCGTTTGTAATGTTTTTTTAATCTTGTCTCAAATTTAGTACTTACTCGTAATTGAAATTTGACCCACTTTCCGGTTTCCGATTGAGCTGAAATTTTGCATGCATATGTATATTGCATGACAATGCCATATTAAGATGACATGGAGCTGATCTGTTGCTGAAGCTGGAAGGGTGGCCATAGGAACTCCGCAATAAAACGACACAACCCAATAGAGTTTGGGTTCTTTAGAATCGTCTCAATGAGTAGTTCATGATGGTATGCAGAAAAGTACAGTCGGAAATAAAAGCTTGTACCAAAAATTCAATTTTTGACAGAAACTTGTTTCCTGGTAGTGCCTTAAGAGGATTATGAAGTGTCGATACGCGGCGCGAGTAGGTATTTAAAAACATGCTTTCTGTTTAATACCGTTCTATGCCTCACCCGTATCGTGCGATAGAGAGAGTTGCAACTCCTGGAGGCAATTGCCTACATTTCCTTGTTGAAATAATTATTGTTTCGGGGGATAACTGTTTTACCCCCTGAAGACTTTATGAAATTGAACAATTTTGGTATTATTGGATTCAGTACACTTTAATCTATGTCTGTACGTTTTCCTTTTTTAGTACCTAAATATAAAGAACGGAATGCGCATAAGCCGAACAGAAACCGAGTACCTTAACTGCTAATTCGATGACAATCAACACCGTGCAAAGGCCACTTTTACCCTTGATAGTGTACAAACTACCAAAAGCCGAAAAATTCAAATACGTAGGCTCTATCATCAGTGAAGACGGAAAAATTGAGGCAGATGTTACACACCGAATCAATGTTGGGTGGCAAAAATGGCGCTCACTTTCTGGAACAATGTGTGATAAAAGGATGCCAGTCAGGGTGAAGGGAAAGTTGTACAAGACTGTAATAAGATCTGCACTGCTTTACGGGTTAGAATGGTGGCTGAGCACTAAGGCACAAGAACAAAAAGTGCATGTCGCGGAGATGCGTAGGTATGTTTAGATGAACAGGTCGAGTTACCCTGGAGGACAGAGTAAAGAACACCCATGTCAGAGGATCTTTTAAAGTAGCACCGGTAAGCGAGAAAATGACCGAAAGACGTCTGCGCTGGTATGGTCACGTCATGCGGAGGCCAGACACGCACATGGTCAAGGTGGCGTTAGGCCTAGACACCAAAAAGAAAGGACCCGGAAGACCCCCGACTACTTGGTCGACGACGATCCGCAAGGATCTGAACATCATAACCTGACGGAAGCCACAGCGCTAAACAGACCCATCTACAGAAGCATGACCAGAAGGGCCGACCCCAGATAGAGATTATCCTGTACTATTAATCCTATATATATATATATATATATATATATATGTATTCCGGTAGCGGCACACAGGACCGGTCACTTTGGCACTCTTTGGTGGTGGCCTATGTCTTTCGACTGATATGACGATATTGATAAAAACAAACAATAGTGGTGCTTTATGTGATGAAATGGAACAATAAACGTGTTCTCAACTGATAAACCGGGGTATTTCCTTAAAAATTTAAAATTAAATATCGCGGCTCCGATATTATTTAAAAAAAAAAAAACAATTTTCTTCATACAAAGTTGCACAATGCCCTTTGCTTTGACTACAGTCAGCAGCAGATATATATATATATATATATATATATTGGCCAGGTGTTCATAAACACGTAATGTGCTTCAATCGTCGTAAAGTGAATGACAGTTAGCATTTTCACGTGGGCTTTCTGTACATAATAATCAGTAAATGCAATATCGAATAGTCAGCTGTCATCGACATTAAGGTATCTCTACCTGTCATAAACTCGTTAGCAGCCAGGATGCCACCAGTTGCTAAGCAGTTCATATTTCAATGGTAACTAAGCATCTACTTTGCCAAAAATATCTGAACAAATGACATTCATCCAAAAGAGTATACACTTGTCATTGCATATCTCTGTCTATGTTCCGCGATGTTGACAGACTGTCAACATTACACGCACTGAATTAGGACTAAATAATGTTGTATGATACAATGGCATAGACAGCCACAAATAGGGAGTTCAATTTCGACAGTAGAGATAAGGCACCTTGAGGCGCGATTAGTAATTGTTTGCTTTTCAATATAGAGGTCTTAGGTTCGAATCCCTGACGGGGAAAGTTTATTTTTGTATTAATTACAAGTTCAGTAATTGTCATGACATCACTTAACTGCTGTATTTTATAAAGAAAAACATTCATGAAATAGATTTTAAAATTAGTAGTTTCGTAGATTATACACGAATCATAAGTACCTACACATTTAAAAACTTTACTGCTTTATTAGAAGAAATCAACAAAAATCCGATTTTACCAAAGATTCTGCCTAGAATAAGATCTTAATCTGAGATTGATTAAAAGTTAAAATTACGAGTATATGGACTTTTGTCAATCTTGAAATTAACTAGTTTTTTTGCTTGGTTGATTCGCTATCTTCAAAGTGATCTTCATCGGTGATATGATTAAAATAAAATAATTATTTTATGCAATAAGTAAGAAAAGCACACACTTTTGGAAATATAATGTCCGGCCACTTTTGGACGTATTCTGTCCAGCAACTTTTGGAAGTTTACTGTCCAGCCACTTTTGAAAATATAATGTCCGGCCACCTTTGGACGTATACTGTCCAGCCACTTTTGGAAGTATACTGTCCAGCCACTTTTGGAAATATAATGTCCAGCCACTTTTTAACCGACTTCAAAAAAGGAAGAGGTTTTTAATTCGTCTGTATTTTTTGTGTGTTTATTACGCGATAACTCCGTAATTTATGAACTGATTTGAAAAATTATTTCTTTGTTGTTGCCACCAAAATCCAGTTCTGACGATTGGATCCTGGCGAAATCGAGGGAACTCTTTAAATTTAATAGGCAAACTTGAAGCAATTTGGCTACCTACTGATTTGAAGTCGGTTAAAACTTTGTTTTTAAAGTAAATTATGGAAATATACTGTCCTGCAACTTATGGAAGTTTACTGTCCAGCCACTTTTGGAAATATAATGTCCGGCCACTTTTGGACATGCTGCTGTATAGCTGTTTTTTGAAATGTATGATGTAATTAGAATTTTGTTTGTAATATTTTCAGTAACTTATGTGCAATTAATGAGTCTAGTATATCTTTTGTAACGTTATTTTGTTCGGCAACGTTCGTTGCTGACTGAACGTTATCAGAACTATAACCACGAACTTCGAATCTCGAACTTCGTATATCTCCGTCTCTATCGCACTTATGGTGTATGGTACTCGAGCGTCAGAGACGGAGATATACGAAGTTCGTGGTAGCGCCGCTGTTTACAAAATACACTCGTTTGTAGGAGTAAGGAAATGACTCTTTGGCACCAACGTAACTACTATTTACGTAGTGAAATTTATATCACTCTGCTCATTAATATCTACTACTTATGTACTTGTTAATAGCGGGAGGTATTCGTAGCCATCACAACTTCAACTTCAGTTAAATTATATCTTATCTTTAAAATAAAACTGTATAAATTGGCCGATTGCAATGTTCATGTATACTAATATTTAACCATCAAACTTTTATTTAGATGGGTGCGACTCCGAGGGCTATCACAAAAGCAAAGCTAAGCGGGTGCGAACGACTTTCACTGAGGAACAACTGCAGGTGCTCCAGGCAAACTTTCAGCTGGACTCGAACCCGGACGGGCAGGACCTGGAGCGCATCGCGCAGGTCACGGGGCTGAGCAAGCGCGTCACGCAAGTCTGGTTCCAGAACAGCCGCGCGCGGCAGAAGAAGCACCAGCACACTGGCAAAGGGAAACAAAATCAGCGTTAGTATTCCTGCTCGTGGATGGCCTTTATCACGCGATAAGTGACAAGATAGAGCATCCGGCCCTGGTCACTTATCGCGTGATAAGGCCATCCATGCTACGGGGCCTGATCAATCCGAGTATGCAGGCAACCTATTGTAGCGCGGCGAATTTCTCGACGATAACACAGCGGAGGTTAGCTTGTATCGCTAAGCGGATTTATGCACTTCGAGCGAATGTTAATTGTGAATCACTATAGGACCTTAGCGAAATTATGGCAAAGCGAATGCAGTACTCGTACCTACTATGAATTGATCTGTCAAATTGAATTAGATGCAGTAGATGATTAGTTCTCAGGTTGATGTGTTTTGTTCGCAGTGATGTCGCGGGACACGGACCCGGTGGGGTTTGGCCGCCCTATCAACCTGCACCTCACCTACTCCTTCCAAAACAAGCCCCCATTTGTCCCGATAGGTAAAATTTACTGATTGTACTTCACTTACAATGAGCTCGTATTTTCTTAAGCCAGTGTATTTGCTTAAGAAAATACGAGCTCATTGCCTGCAAAATAAGGTATAACAGTGTATGTTTGAGAATTGACATTAACACGTGGTGGCTTTACAACACTTACCTGAAATGTAAATTGTAATTGGTGTTTCAGACGGAACTTCGTTTACGGATTCTTCGATGGATGAACTCTCGGAAGATTCTTCGATTCATTGCATGCAGAGTGAAGTTTAATAAAACTACCTATTAAAAATACTTCGTTAATCTTCGTATGTACCTAAGTCATCGACACCAATACGTATCTTCGCTACGACAAATTTCATTAGATTCTTATTTTATAGCTTTGGCATCTAATTGTATGTGGAAGTAGAAGATCTACAACCATTACACGTTACTTAGAGAATTAATGTAAATTAATAGTATTTAAGTGAATGTATAAAAATAAGGCCTAATCAAAGTAACTATTACTTAATTAATGTAAAAAGTTATACTTATTTATTTATTTATTTTTAGTAACTGTGATACTTATGTTTGCTGTCCAAACCTTGTTTGCTTTTAAACTAATAGCTCCTAGAATATAATTTATTTTTAACATTTAACTTCCAAATAATTAAAGTACTAGAATTAAGGTGAAACCTACTTTGACTCATGAATCCGATCCCTAGTCGTAGAGATCGTGCGTAATGTAACGATACCACCGTGGGAGGGAAGACCGTTATATGTACATATAATGAAACTTGACCGTGCGTCGCAGTGGGATTTTGCCTTTAGGGTCATAAAGTAGATGTACTTTTTCACTTCTATAAACTTACGTAAAAGAGCTCACTTACCTATGTGCCAAGATTGAAATGTCACCCAGTTCTGATTCGTTGCAATCCTGAGGGGTAATCACGTAAAGTTCCGAACGCGAGTCGGTACAATTTAACTGTCAATTTTCCATATAAAAAGTGACATTTAGACCTACCCGACGTTCGTACAATGCGTTACGTGATCGACCTATTCGTACCGGTTGCCTTATATTACTTACTATATATGCCTTACATTACAGGTACTTACTATAAAAACACATTATAAGGCAGTTAAAGAAGAAGAAACTAAAGTTTAAAATACGCAATAATTTTATTTATTTTTGTTTTACATTCCGACCGATATGTAATTAATTATAATCGATTATTATTCTTACTTGCTACTAAGGACCGTATCGGAAAGAAAGTAGACTTCAAAATGATATTATTTTAATTCTGTGTGAAAACTGACAATGAAACAAACAGAAACTGAAAAATAAGGTCTTTATAAAAAACTGTTTTGAATGAATTCATCGTATTACGAGTAAATATATTTTGCCTGCAACCTAACTTTCTTTTTGATGCGTCTCATTCAATTCTGGACGATCACTTTTGACACATTTGATGATGCCCTGTTCCACTTTTTTTTAAGTTTTCTGCTGAGGTGGCAGCTTTGACGTTTTTTTAGAGGTGTCGTTTCATGGTAGACCAATATCGCTCAATTGGGTGAACTTCTGGGCAATTGGGAGGATTCATTTCCTTATCCACTACTTCTACCTTATCGGCTTTATACCATTCCTTCGTTGTTTTAGAGTAATGACAAGAAGCCAAGTCTGGCCAAAATAAAGTGCTAGTACTGTGCTTCTTCATTAGTGGTAGTAATCTTTTCTGTAAGCACTCGTCACTGTATACCTTAGCGTTCAAAGTCCCTGTAGTGAAGAAGAATTGCGATCGCATACCGCATTGAAAAATCGCTTGCCACACTAATACTTTTTTGCCGAATTTCTCGATGTTGATGGCCTTATGTTTTCGAGTAACCTTCTATAAGCCGGCATCGTAATAAATTGAGGTCCTGGTAATGCTTTAAAGTCCAATTTGCAATAGGTCTCGTCATCCATTATAATGCACTGATTTTTCATGGTCAATATACGGTCGTATAATTTCCTTGCTAGTTTTCTGACAGCTTGTGTTTGATTTTCATCTCGTCGTGGTTGTTTTAGTTTTGTGTTGTATTGTTGCATCTTAGTTTGATTTTTTGTATAATAGCCAAAGAAGTTTTGGCTCTTTTTGCCGCATCTCGAATTGAAAGGGACGGATTTTGTTTAAACATTCTTACGACTTTCTTTTCTCATGCCAAGTCGGTTGTCCCCGGTTTTCTCCCAGATTTAGGCAAATCTTGGAGAGTACAGAAGTCACCCAATTTATTTATTATCTTGTGCACACCCGCGGGACTTAACTCGTACTTTTTAACCAGTTGTCTAATCTTCATACCTTTTATTTGCACCAATCGTCCAAAATATTTTTACGAACGTGTTAGCTAATTCGCCCCATGTTGACAGTTTAACAAAATTAGTAATTGCTTTTTGTTGCAATTAAAAGAGAAGGATATAGTTCGTTATTTAAAAAAAAATATGCCGATTTTATGTACGTACCAGTTTTTAGAGATGCCTAAAGTTGTCTACTTTCTTTCCGATACGGTCCTTAGTTACTACTACAATTAAAGCATTCAGTGCGCTATAACATAATGCACGGTGATGTTTAATAGCTGGTATACGCTGGTTAAGACTCTAATTTGTCTTTCCCATTTCCAATAGGGCATGGGAGCACTAAGTATGCACACTGTTTATGCAGGCCGAAACGGTTGGGAGCGGTTTATGCCGATATACCAACTCCACAACCAAAAAATAATCCTTAGCGTCCTTTTTTACTTCTGGGAACAGGAGAGACATTGTATAGTTTTTTTGTGGCTGTATGACCCATCAAGTTTATAAAGTAAAATGTGGCTCGCAGTCAGCAATAGTGCTCTTTCTCGCTGAAGTAACCTTGCTCGCAGCTCAATAATATATAACCAAGTGCCAACGTAGAGGTTCCGGCTTCTTATTAATGTTACAAGTTCCTTAATTATACTTATAAATAGTCTGCAATCTAGTTCTAGTTGTCAATTATATTATTATCTAGTATTGTAGGTAAGTATGTGTCCATCGAATATTATAGAACATTAACATTACTTTACGTCATACCTGGCCATAAAGTAGGAATTACCGCACGCTATGCGTGCGGAAAACCCCACTCCCTGGCCAGATAGAGACGTAAAATTTTGTACTCACCACGGGCGGTAATAAAGAAAGCCTCAGAGCGCATATTTATCGCCCTTGCCTTCGGCTCGGGCGTCAAATACCTGCGATCTGAGACATTCTTTGTTTAACCGCCCTAGGTAAGTAATGTACTATTCTGGTCCGTTGCGTAATGTTGGTTTTTTGTAAATAGCTAATGTAATGACAGCCATTTTCTAAAATCATGTCAATGTATAACTGTCGTCTATGGTTTGTTATGTGAACGCGATTCAAATGAATCTCGGCATTGTAAGGTTACATGCTTGATAGTACTAGGTACTTTGAGTTAATTTTGTACAAAATTGAATATAATTATGTTGATAAAAATGGTATTTTTTTTACCTTAAGTGAACCTACATTACATAATAATAATAATAATCCCTCGCGTTAGATTATTGTTGTCTTAAAGGGCCTCTGCGCTGTTGGCTTCGGCACTACGCATGCCTTCCAAAAGTCCGGGACCCCACGGTCCCGTGATATGGCACAGACATACAAATAATAATAATAAAGCCATTTTATTCCATATTTTTAAGGTACATTTCAAATGTTATTAGTAAGTTGTTAGTTAGTTATTTTATATTATTGTTAGTATGGTTAGTTTTCTTTAATTGAAATATGGACCCCTTTTTGGGTAAAGGACTCCTCCATCTTTTTCCATGATTCCCTGTCCTTGCCTAGTTCAATCCAATATTTTCCTGCTTCTTGTATAATGCCATCAGTACACCGTCTTATTGGTCTACCAACATTTCTTTTCCTCTTTGAACCATTCCATCGTGTACTCTCTATGGTCCATATTTTGTCTGTATATCGTGAGATATGTCCAGCCCATTTCCACTTTAAATTCAGTGCCTGCTTGAGAGCGTCTGAGTTTTGTCTTCTGTCGGATATTTTCCCTTCTCACTTAATGTATTTTCCTAATCTTCAACATACTCCTTTCCATTGCTGTTTGAGTACATTTCATCATCACTTCATCAATTCTTCCATGTCTCGAGCGGTTTCAGCAATTATAGCTACATGCAATCCTTTCTTTGCCCAGTTTAGATTACCAAATATGTTTTCGAGTACTGCGATGAAGAGCTTCGGCGACAAAGGTTCCCCCTGCCTGACTCCTCTTTCTATGTTTATTTCTTCTCCTCTGCTTTCTAGTTTTACCTTACTCTTACTGTTTGCAGATATATATTTTAAGATGTTAATATATTTTTGGTCGACATTAAAGCGCTGTGGTGCATTCCAGATTGAACAGTGGCTGATGCTATCGAAGGCTTTGCTATAGTCTACGAAGGCCACACACAGAGGTCTATTAAACTCTTGATGCTTTTCTATAATTTGTTCTAATGTCTGTATGTGATCCATCGTGCTAAAGTCTGACCGGAATCCTGCTTGCTCCTTTGGTTGTTGCTTTTCAATATCCTGTGTTATTCTTTTTAAGAGTATAGATGAAAACAGTTTGTATGTGCTTGCTAGCAGGCTTATGGTATTCACTTTTAATTTTTCTTCGAATAATTCGACCACTTTAAAAGTTAATTTATAAAAACACTCTCTCGAGCATAAAATATTAAGTGGTTAAAGATTTTAAAATAACATTTCCTCGTACGCGAAAAAAAGTAAGGCTCAAAATTAGTAAGATTATTTACTTGGTTAATAAAAAGGTCTTAATCCTATCCTATATCTATACATATAATAAAGCTGAAGAGGGTCGAAAGTCTGTACATGAAAGATATTCGAAAAAAAATTGGCTAGGGATACTTAAAATCGATAACAGAAGACGTTCCAACAGTTTTTAGAATTTTTGTCTGTTTGTCTGTTTGTCTGTTTATCTGTTTATCTGTTTGTCTGTTTATGTGACCGCGCATCACATGAAAACGGCTGAACCGATTAAGATGAAATTTAGTATAGAGATAGTTTGAAATCTGGGGAAGGACTTAGGGTAGTTTTTATCCTAAAAATCAACCCCTAAGGGGATGAAATGGGGGGAGGAAATTTGTATGGAGCTACTTAAACCGCTGCACCGATTTGGATGAAATTTGGTATATAAATAGTTTTAGTCTCGGGGAAGGTCAAAGGATATGTTTTATCCCGAAAATCTTTCCTGTAGGGGGTAAAATGGAGGGGTGAAAATTTGGATGTAACCCATTTTGATAAAATTTGGTTTAGAGGTAGTTTAAGTTCTGAAAAATGACATTGGATAGTTTTTATTCTGGAAATCTTCCCCTAAGGGGGTGAAATGGGGGGTGAAATTTTGGATGGACTCCGTTTAGACCAAATTTGGTAGGTATAGATATAATTTGAGTCCCGGAGAATGACAATGGATAGTTTGAATCCCGAAAATCATCCCCCAAGGGGATGAAATAGTGATGAAAAAGTGGATAAATCCCATTTAGTTAAAATTTGGTATAGAGATAGAAAAAGTCCCAGGGAAGGACAATGCTTAGTTTTTATCCTGAAAAATCATCTCCTGAGGGGGTGAAATGAGGGGTGAAAATTTGGATGGAACCGATTAAGAAGAAATTTGGTATGGAGATAGTTAAGAGTCCTGGGGAAGGACTTAAAATATTTTTTAGTCCAGAAATCATCTCCTAAGGGGATGAAATGGGGTATGAAAATTTGGATGGAACCCATTTACGGGTAAAGCGAGTTGGAGTCTTGATGAAGGACATAGGATAGTTTACTCCCGAAAATCATCCCCCTAAGGGATTGTATTTGGGGGTAAAAATTTGTTTGTGACCCATTTTGATAAAATTTGGTTGAACGATAGTTTGAGTCCCGGAGTATGACAACGGATAGTTTTAATACCGAAAATCATCCCCTCAGGGATGAAATTGTGGGTGAAAATTTGGATAAAATCCATTAAGATGAAATTTGGTAAAGAGATAGAAGGAGTCCCAGGGAAGGACAAAGCATAGTTTTTATCCCGAAAAATCATTTCCTGAGGTGGTGAAATGAGGCTTGAAGATTACGATAGAACCCATTCAGATGAAATTTGGTATAGAGAGAGGGCTCAGTCCGAGGAAATAACATAGAATAATTTTTATTCTGGAATACATGAAAAGAGGAAATCATCCCCTAATGGGGTGAGAAATGGTGGATGAAAATTTGGATTGAACCCATTTACGGTATAGCGATAGTAAAGGAAGGACAAAGGATAGTTTTATCCCGAAAATCATCACCTAAGGGGGTGTAATTGGGGGTGGAAATTTGTTTGTGACACATTTTGATAAAATTTGGTTGAAAGATAGTTTGAGTCCTGGAAAAGGACTTATGATGGTGTCTATTCCGGAAATGATCCCCTAAGGGGGTGAAATGGGGGTGAAAATTTGGATGTAGCCCATTTAGATGAAATTTTGTACAGAGATAGTTTGAGTCCTGGAGAATGACAACGGATAGTTTTTATCCCAAAAATCATCCTCTAAAGAGGTGAAATAGGGGGTGAGATATTGGATGGAACCTATTTACGATATAGCGGTAGTTGGGAGTCCTGGGGAATAGGAACATTACATAGGTAAATATATGTATGTGACGTTCCAAGGGTAAAGGTAGCTTATGGCGGTAGTTTCGAAGATGTTTTCTAAAACGGGGTAAAAAAGACGTTTTATTATGGCTATTTTGAAAACTATTCGATGTAACATTTTGTTGACGTTTAATATAAAATATTTAAATTACAAGTCAGTTAATTTAGTTCTACGGTTTAGTAGAAAAGGTCCTTACGGCCGTGTGATATGAAAATATGCAAAATAATACTGAAAATAGCCTACATGCATCTATTATGGTGAGGCGGGTCATAAAAACCAAGTTTTCGGCGGAGTCTATTTTGTAAAAAAAGGCGTTCGGAGTAAGGTTATCTATAAAATCATGCAACTCAGCCATAATGACCCTTTCCTTCATACAATCCATACTAATATTACAAATGCGAAAGTAATTCTGTCTGTCTGTTACCTTTTTATGCTTAAACCGCTGAACCGATTGAAATGAAATCTGGTATAGAGATATTTTGAATTCCGGGGCCTTCCCAAAGAGTCCTTACTAAAGATAGTTTTTATCTGGAAATTCATCACCTAAGGGGGTGAAAAGGGGGGAGAAAGTTACAATATAAACGAGTTCCGCGCGGACGAAGTCGCGGGCAAAAGCTAGTATAATATATATACATATATCTATACATATAATAAAGCTGAAGAGGGTCGAAAGTCTGTACATGGAAGATATTCGAAAAAAAATTGGCTAGGGATACTTAAAATCGATAACAGAACACGTTCCAACAGTTTTTAGAATTTTTGTCTGTTTGTCTGTTTATCTGTTTATCTGTTTGTCTGTTTATCTGTTTGTCTGTTTATGTGACCGCGCATCACGTGAAAACGGCTGAACCGATTAAGATGACATTTGGTATAGAGATAGTTTGAGTCCTGGGGAAGGACTAAGGGTAGTTTTTATCCTGGAAATCAACCTCTAAGGGGATGAAATGGGGGGTGGAAATTTGTTTAGAGCTACTTAAACCACTGCACCGATTTGGATGAAATTTGGTATATAATTAGTTTGAGTCCCGTGAAAGGTCAAAGAATAGTTTTTATCCCGAAAATCTTCCCTTTAGGGGGTAAAATGGAGGGGTGAAAATTTGGATTTAATCCATTTTGATAAAATTTGGTTTAGAGGTAGTTTAAGTTCTGGGGAAGGACATTGGATGGTTTTTATTCTGGAAATCTTCTCCTAAGGGGGTGAAATGTGGGGTGAAATTTTGGATGGACTCCGTTTAGTTTAGACCAAATTTGGTATAGATATAGTGTGAGTCCCGGAGAATGACAATGGATAGTTTGAATCCCGAAAATCATCCCCCAAGGGGATGAAATAGGGATGAAAATGTGGATAAATCCCATTTAGTTAAAATTTGGTATAGAGATAGAAGGAGTCCCAGGAATGCATAGTTTTTATCCTGAAAAACCATCTCCTAATGAGGGGGTGAAAATTTGGATAGAACCGATTTAGATGAAATTTGGTATGGAGATAGTTAAGAGTCCTGGGGAAGGACTTAACATAATTTTTAGTCCAGAAATCATCTCCTAGGGGGGTGAAATGAGGTATGAAAATTTGGATGGAACCCATTTACGGTATAGCGAGTTGTAGTCTTGGGGAAGGACATAGGATAGTTTACTCCCGAAAATCATCCCCTAAGGGAGTGAAAATTTGTTTGTGACCCATTTTGATGAAATTTGGTTGAACGATAGTTTGAGTCCCGGAGTATGACAACGGATAGTTTTAATCCCGAAAATCATCCCCTCAGGAATGAAATAGGGGGTGAAAATTTGGATAAAACCCATTTAATAGATGAAATTTGGTAAAGAGATAGAAGGAGTCCTAGGAAAGGACAATGCATAGTTATAATCCCGAAAAATCATTTTCTGAGATGGTGAAATGAGGGTTGAAGATTTCGATAGAACCCATTTAGATGAAATTTGGTATAGAGAAAGGTCTTAGTCCAAGGAAAGAACATAGATTTTTTTTTATTCCGGAACACATGAAAGGAGGAAATAAGGGGAACACATAAGGGGGTGAGAAATGGTGGATGAAAATTTGGATTGAACCCATTTACGGTATAGCGATAGTTAAGGAAGGACATAGGATGGTTTTAATTGGGGGTGGAAATTCGTTTATGACACATTTTTATAGGTTGAAAGATAGTTTGAGTCCTGGAAAAGGACATATTATTATGATAGTTTCTATTCCGAAATAATCCCCTAAGGGGGTGAATTGGGGGTGAACATTTGGATGTAGCCCATTTAGATGAAAATTGGTATAGAGATAGTTTGAGTCCTGGAGCATTCTCCAAGGAGGTGAAATAGGGGCTGTAAAATTGGATGGAACCCATTTACGGTATAGCGGTAGTTGGGAGTCCTGGGGAATAGGAACATTACATAGGTAAATATATGTATGTGACGTTCCAAGGGTAAAGGTACCTTATGGCGGTAGTTTCGAAGATGTTTTCTAAAACGGGGTAAAAAAGACGTTTTATTATGGCTATTTTGAAAACTATTAGATGTACCTAACATTTTGTTGACGTATCTTTATTTTTTATATAAAATATTTAAATTACAAGTCAGTTAATTTAGTCCTACGGTTTAGTAGAAAAGGTCCTTACGGTCGTGTGATATGATATGAAATGCAAAATAATACTAAAAAGGCTACATGCATCTATTATGGTAAGGCGGGTCATATACACTAAGTTTGCGGCGGAGTATATTTTGTAAAAAAAGGCGTTCGGAGTAAGCTTATCTATAAAATCATGTAACTCAGCCATAATGACCTTTTCCTTCATACAATTCATACTAATATTACAAATGCGAAAGTAACTCTGTCTGTCTGTTACCTTTTCATGCTTAAACTGCTGAACCGATTGAGATGAAATTTGGTGTAGAGATACTTTGAATTCCGGGGCCTTCCCAAAGAATCCTTACTAAAGATAGTTTTTATCTGGAAATTCATCACCTAAGGGTGTGAAAAGGGGGGAGAAAGTTACGATATAAACGAGTTCCACGCGGACGAAGTCGCGGGTAAAAGCTAGTACTATTATAAATGTGAAAGTTTGCATGTTTGGATGTCTTGAATTTTGGATGTTTGTTACTCAATCACGCTTAAACGGCTGAACCGATTTGGATGAAAATTTTCACGAAGATAGTTTATAGCCTGGATTCAAATATAGGATAGTTTTTATCCCGGGTTTACGCAGACGAAGTCGCGGGTGGAAACTAGTAAAGTTATAAAAATCGTATGTCACATGGCTGACGGATCATCTGGACATCTCCACTTATAATAAATCTCTAAATTAAAAAAAGAATCAGCCAGTTTGAAACTAAGCTTTGCGCGGTTTGAATGTTCTCAGCATCCCATGAACGGAAAAATATGAAACATTTTATATAGGTACATTATTATTCTAGCTGCAACTTAGGATAGTTTTTATCCGACTGCGACAGTTAATTAATTTTCCGAAATATACGACTTCATTTAATTTTTCATTTATTTTTATTGAAATCAAACGCTGCTCCAACTGTCAGCTATAAGAACCGTCAAATTTTCGTCAAAATGGCGGAATTGCTTTGCCTTTCACTTATTAATAATTTAAATCCCGTCTACGATAGACCTTTACGAGACAAATGCTAAAATATAAACCATAAAAAAATATTCGATTCTGATATGAGAACTTATATGCGCAAATGTCGTTTTATGTCGTAATTTCAATAAATGAAATCAACAAATTTGAACAATATAATTAACACGAATTTGTTTTTTTTGAATGACAATGGCACGCGCTCGGCGCATTTAGCCAAAGTACCTGCGGCGCTACCACGAAAACCGATACTCAATGTTCATATATTTGCATCCCTGTCACTCGAGTATGGTTAGTGCGATAGAGATAGAGATACCCGAATATTTTCGAATTCCGAAGTTCGTGGTTATAGCTCAGGAATCGAAAATATGGTAAATAATCATAATGTATTTTCTCGAAAAAGAATTTAAAATAAATATAGTCAAATGGAGAAAAAAACAAAGCAAGAGGTTATATAGGTAATGATTAAGTTATAAGAGTCCAAAGTTTTAAGAGGGGGTATGTTCTGTCCCTTTTCCGCAAAACGCACCTTCATATGAAACGATTGTTTTTTACTATGACGCTCGAGTATATTGACGTCACAGTCCCTCATCGTTTTCTCACTCTAACAAGCGACATTAAAACGGATGTAGCTTCATAATTTTTTGAGATATTTGAATGGGAGTTTCATTATCTTCTATTTATTTATACATAATAAATGCCTATGTCCTGACTGGCTTATTCACTCAATCACTCACTCACTCACTCATCAACGCACAGCCGAAACTACTAATCTTAGAGAGTTGATTTTTGCACAGTATGTTGCTTTTATAACGTGGGCTAGGTATAAAAAGGGATTATTGAAAATTCTACCCCTAAGGGGGTAAAATGGGGGTGCAAAGTTTGTATGGGAGAACCTTTTTTTTTTGAGCTTTAGACTTAAACTTTGTAGAAAAATTAGTTATTAGAATACAAATGAAACACTTTCAGCGTTTTGGAAAATTCCACCCCTACGGGGGTAAAATAGGGGTGCAAGGTTTGTATGGGGGAAACATTTTTTTTTTAAATAGAGACTTAAAACTTTGTAGAAAGATCAGTCATTAGAATACAAATAAAGAACTTTCAGGGTTTTAGAAAATTCTACCCCTAAAGGGGTAAAATAGAGTGCAAAGTTTGTATGGGAAAAACTACTTTTTTTTAAATAGAGACTTAAAACTTTGTAGAGAAATTATTCATTAGAATACAAATAAAGTACCTAGATTCAGTGTTTTAAAAAAATCTACCCCTAAGGGGGTAAAATAGGGGTGCAAATTTTGTATGGGAGAAACAATATTTTTTTTAAATAGAGACTTAAAACTTTGTAGAAAGATTAGTCATCAGAATACAAATTAAGTACTTTCAGCGTTTTAGAAAATTCTACCCCTAAAAATAGGGGGCTAAAATAGGGGTGCAAAGTTTGTATGTGGGAAACTATTTTTTTTAGCTAGAGTCCTAAAACTTTGTAGAAAGATTATTTAAATACAAAGAAAGTACTTTCAGCGTTTTGGAAAATTTCACCCCTAAGGGGGTAAAATAGGGTGCAAAGTTTGTATGGGAAAAACATTTTTTTTTTTAATAGAGACTTAAAATTTTGACGAAAAATTACTTATTAGAACATGAAAAATACTACATTCGGCGTTTTACAAAAATCATTCCCTAAGGGGGTTAAAAAAGGGTGCAAGGTTTGTATGGGGAACACTTTTTCTGAGCTAGACACTTAAAACTTTGTAGAAAGATTACTTATAAAAATACAAAAAAAAAGACTTTCAGCGTTTAGAAAAAATCTATCCCTAAGGGGGATAAAAAGGGGTACAAAGTTTTTATCAGGGAAAGTTTATGTTTTTGAGTTAGAGACTTGAAACTTTGTAGAAAGATTACTTATTAAAATACAAAAAAAGAACACAAATCGTTTTAGAAAATTCCACCCCTAATAGGGTTAAAAAGGAGAGCAAGCTTTGCATGGGCAACACTTTTTTTTGAGTTAGACTTAAAACTTTGCAAAAAGATTACTTATTAGAATACTAAAAAAGAACTTTCAGCGTTTTAGAAAACTCCATCCCTAAGGGGATCCTTAAGATCCTTAAGAAGGGTAGCCAGTGTTGTGTGGGAAAAACTTTTTTTTTTACTAGACTTAAAACTATTCATAATGTTACTTATTAAAATTAATAATAAAGTACTTTCAGAGTTTTAGAAAATTCCACCCCTAAGGGGGTTAAGAAAGCTTTGTATGGGCAACACTTTTTTTGAGCTAGATACTTAAAAGTTTACGAAAAAAGTTCTTTCAGCGATTAGAAAAATTCAACCTCTAAGGGGGTTTAAAAGGGGGTTCAAATTTTAAATGGCGAGCAATAAAATTTTAAAGTGTGAGTAAGAGATTTTTAACTTCGGTCTTATTCTGTACGTTAAAAGACTACAAAACTGATTTCAGAGTTTTTCCAAATTCATCCCCTAAGAGTGTTAAAATTGGTTCAAAGTTTGAGTATTTCAAGGCATTTTTAAAGTATGAGATTTTTTACTTTGGTTTTAGACTGTTTGTTCACAAACTAGAAAATGAACATCAACTTTTTTTTTAATTATCCCCTAAAAGAGGGTTCAAATTTTGTATTGAGAGAAATCATTTTCTAAGACGATAAAAAGTTCTACGCGGACGAAGTCGCGGGCAACAGCTAGTCTTCAATAATTCGTGTACCCAATTAGCGTGAGTTGTTGACGTTGTTTCATATTTAAATAACGTGTATACAACGTGTTCCCGGGAATTTCCGTTAATTGCAAGGAGGCATAGTTTAGATCAAATACAGTTAGTTTCTCCAAGACTTACAAGAGTATCTTAACTCGTACTTTCAAGATATTCAATGTTTAATTTAATAACAAACTTGTTAAACAATGTTTATATTAATAAAAATAAAAACTTGTACAATAAATAAGACATTATCCTTTAATGCAACATTAAATTATGTTGTACAAAAATCGTTTTTTTTTTTTCAAAAATAATTATGCTAATTTGTTTCTGTGAATGTACTCTGCACTATGCCAAAGTTAACGGAAATTCCCGTGAGCACTGTATATGCATATCATTTATAAATAGGAAATAAAGTTATTTTTATACAAACTGAATACTTAATTGTCGTCACAAAACTGACACTGAGTTAATTTTTGTCTCACAACTCACGCTAATTGGGTACACGCATTTTTGAAAATCCCCAGTTACTAAATATTACAAATAATACCACATATTGATCGATCTTAACGAACTTTAATCAACTATAAAGAGTAACAAAAACAAAAGATAGATAACATCTTCTGGATAACAAATTTATTCGTAATAAACTAACAGTTATATCTAGATAACACCACCACCACCATTTTGAGAATTTAAAAAAGGTCAACACAACTTTTGCTTTCATGTTTCCTTCTAACTTAAAGTCTATATAGGTCAGGAAACGAGAAGGTATAGAAAGAAATGCTTGGAACACAATTTTTGCCTTCGTATCTTTGTTTGGACTAGTTAGGAGATCAACATATCAAACGTCCTTGCCCGTGGCCCTTGAGCCGGAGAGGAGAGGGGAGTTTGAAGGTCCCTGTTTTCGGTTTTGCGCTTATATCTGGGAAACTTTGCGTCCTAGCGACATGACTACTCGTACTCTTACAAAATGAAAGCTGATTAAATTTGCTTAAAGTTTTATTCGATCAAGTTTTGCGATATCTTGTATAGTTTTCGAGATGCTCTTGAAAGTCTGTAATTTTGGAAAACAAAAACTACCTTCTTCATCTTTGACGGCTATTCTTCATCAACCTCAAGCACGAAAGTAGCAGAGCATCAAAGGCGCTATCGACTCAGCAAGTCTGTTCACATACATTGCACCGAAGACACCGAGATGAACGTCAAACAAGAAGAGGTTTTGTTTGACGTTTATCTCGGTGTCTTTAGTGAAATGGAGGTTAACAAACTTGCTGATAGCTAGCGCCTTTGACAATCTGCTACTTTCGTGCGTCAGGTTGATGAAGAATAACTGTCAAGGTAGAAGAAGATAGTTTTTGTTTTCCAAAATTACAGACTTTCAAGAGCAAATATTTCGAAAACTATACAAGATATCGCAAAACTTGATCAATTGAAATTTGTAGCAAATGTAATTAGCTTTCATTTTGTAAGAGTAGTCTTGTGGTGATACATAGTTTCTGAGATATAAGCGTAAAATCGAAAACTGGGACCTTCAAACCCCTCCCCCCCGGCTCAAGGGCTACGGGCAAGGACTTTTGATATGTTGATCTCCTAACTAGTCTAAACAAAGTTACGAAGTCAAAAATTGTGTCCCGCTACACTTCTTTTTGAGCATTCATTTCCTGACCTTAATATCAATTAACATTATTATCAAAACCCTAATCTTTCAGTTTCGCTTAAACATGGGCCGACTACGAGTACAATAGAAAAAATTAAAATTTGTCAGTGGTAAAAGTATCGTTGTTGATCAAATACCCGCTGCTCAAGAGCTTGCTGTACACAAGTTCACCATCTTCATTTCTCAGTTCTACTTGGGGCAGGGAGTTTTCATATGTAATGATTTTAGTCTGGAATGGTCCCTTATCCAAGAATGTTTCGATAAATTTAGATGACACAATATTGATGTCAACGTGAGGCTTTATCTTTACATCGAATAAATTAGCCTGTATACTTGCTGGCGGCAATTTCAACCATTCCTCGCCTATTTCTTTCACCTTTGTTATAGGAACAACTTCAGTGTTTCCATAATCGACGTAACGTACTTTAACAAGCCCTTTTGATTCACTGTATCGTTGTATACAAGCTCTGTACCAGGCAGCTTGACCATTTTCTTCATTGAACAGTGCAATGCAAGGTTTGTCTTCGTATGTGCCGTCCAGTGGCGGCATGTTTGCGGCTTCTTTTTGCAGAGACTCAAACATCTCTTCGTACACTAAATTATTTTCATCGTTGTAGACAACGGCTAATTCTAAAATATCTAATGCATTTATTATAACTATGTTAGATAAGAATTCTTCATCATCACTTTTACCGTACGCTAGTATTTTTTCTTGTTTTTGCTGACCTTCTTGTTCCATGAGCAGAAGATTCCAGTCAGTATTTTCGTAAGAGGAACAGTCGTAGATCGCGGACAGCGTTTCCGAGCTGTCTCCGTCATCGTCATCCGTCATGTAATCGGACCCAGAGTCGGATATCAAGTCTTCATTTCCCTTTTCCTTTAATGCTACGTCAGGCGCGATTTTTTTTATAACGGCTTTAGAGCCGTCGGTGTATTTGGCCATATTGAAATCGACCAGGTGATCGTTTATCCGTAATTTGTCGTAATTCATCTCAATAGGTATCAGGTCACCGACGGGTTCTCCGGCCACTTTGACCAAACACTGTTTTTCTACAAGCGTTTTGTGAATGTAATCTAATATCGTTCTATCCCATTGATTGCCTATTGGACGAATTCGAGCCAGTATGCACTTGTGGGCCTGTATTGGAATTTGATGCAGTGATATGCTTTTCCTCATATTGAGGAACGAACATATTTCTTCATTGCCGTAGTCGACGTACTGCACCAAGCAAGAGGACGTATCCTTATTAACTTCCAGGACACGGCCCCTGTAGAAGCGGTTGTCCAAGAAATACAGCGCGATGCACGGCTCGCCGACAGTCCACTTGGCGTACTTGGCCTTGGGGTCGGGGTTCTTGAAGCGAACGTCGAGTGCCTTGCGGGTGAGCTCCAGCGTCTTCTCGTGCGACACGCTGTGTAAAAACACTACGCAATCATCGTTTATGTACCTGAAAAAATTCATTTTATTAAATAAGTTATTTATTTTCAACTTATGTATATAACTACAATAATATGATTCACTGTCATTATTGCCATATATCAATAATCTAGACACGCGGCAGCGTGTCAAGCCAAGTTCAAGCAAAGGAACTGGCTAGTCAGCGCCAAGTGTAACACGAACCACTTGGTGCCACTTTTGACCCTTCTATAACTCAAAACCTCTTTAACGTAAACACATAAAACTACGTGTGTTTAATTATCTACACCCAATGCGGTGTTTGTTTACATAACATAGTATCTATAAGTACATCTAGAAGCCCAAATTTCTTGAAGCTAGCTCAAACGGTTATAAATAAATATATGAAGGTCAAAAAGTCGTAAATTTTAGCACTGACTGACTGACATATAGTACCTAAACCTATAAAGATAAGATAAGACCTAAACCTAACCTACTTCCAGATGACCTAGAAGGATGAAATTTGGAATCCAGCTCGGTAATTGTGTGCAAGCGTAGGAAAAAATCTAAAAATAAAAAAAAGTTAAAAAATAGGGTGGTCCCCATACAATTTTTTTTAAGTGTAGCGTTGGAACCGTTACAAGCAGATATTTTAAACTATCCCAATATATTTATTATTATATTTGCTATATAACAGAAATATAGAAATAAAGGTAAGTCAAAAAAATTGTGGTGTCCCCATACAAAAAACTTGTAATACGCGCTAAACAACCGGCCAACGGTGTGTCGTCGGCGGCGCGCGGCACCACATAGGTATTATACACAGAACAGAAGTAAATCTCAATACCTTCCTAGTTTTCTCTACAAAAAGTAATGATATCCCACCAAAAACATAAATGTAAAAAAGGAGAGCCAAGTTC
Organism: Epinotia brunnichana; assembly: GCA_963854355.1. Classification (NCBI taxonomy): domain Eukaryota; kingdom Metazoa; phylum Arthropoda; class Insecta; order Lepidoptera; family Tortricidae; genus Epinotia; species Epinotia brunnichana. The sequence continues at coordinate 38,850,075 of OY977935.1, read as the reverse complement.
AATACAAATATTATGATTGGCAGTGGGCTTCGCCGCAAAAAGAATGGAGATCTAAATGAGTGCCAAGCTCTATGCAAAATCCAAATATATATTTATAGGAACCAAATAACATTATAAACAAGTATTAAACTCTATGTCTTTGCTTTATTGGATACCTATAACATTTGCTGTTATTTGAAAATGTGAGATCTTAAAGTAGATAAGATTTGACTTGGCCAGCAAGTGATTATTTATTGACACACACAATAAATATAATGTGTTTAAACACATTATATTTATTGTGTGTGTAAAATTTCAACTGTGTAGCTGTAATACTTCAAAAGTACAAGTAAGTGAAATTATGCCTAACCACTGACTCTCGCCAAAACATGCCCGTATTGAGCGATGACGGCGTGATTCAAGGCCCCGTAGGTAAAGGGTTAAATAAAGGAACTTGAGGTTTAGGTCTCATTACTAATCTCGGTACCGAATTATTTTTCGTAAATAAAAGAGGACTAGTGTTGTAATTAGAAATACAATATCCATATGTAAAAATATAGATAGCAATGTAATGATTGCGTATCTCTGCTCACCCACCGTGTGGCCTTCTTGTATTATATTGTAAATAAAAATAAATAATGAATAATTTGGTATTTTTATTTATTTATTACCTTGCGACTCAGCCCTACTTCTTAAACAAAAAATATCTCGAGAACGTTATCATAACTAAGTTGCTTCTTGTTGCATGTAACCATTCAACAATTATCCGTTTTCGTTGTCACTGTCACATGGCTGTCGTCCGACGTGACGCACGACGGCTAATCACAGCAATGTCTCGTACATTCCTATATTGACCAATCGCATCCATTTGTGTTGGGTAATTGAAAATAGGCTGACATTCTGTGTAGCTGTGATTGGATGCGCAGTTGACTATGCGCATACCGGGTTTTGGGCACGAGTTTGGGTAGACATTTGTAATGAGCTCGCCTTCTATACTTTTATCGATCGCTGGGTAGCTCTAGTATAAGTTTTGCGTTCAGTTTCAATTTGCATGGCAACGCGTAGTTCCTAATAGTTACCACCAGAGGCGCTGTTCGCGTTGCCATCCAAATTGAAACTAAACGCAAACGCATTCGGAAACGTATTGTATCGATAAAACTTATACTATATAGAGCCTCAGAAAAACATTGAACTTACGTCGGCACCGCGGTGAATTCGTTAGACGGCAAGCGTTCGGCGGGCAGCCAGTCGGATATGAAGACCTTGCTGGAGGCGCCGGCCTGCGGCTCGGTGTCCACGTGGCAGTCGGGCAACGAGACGGGTGTGTCCGGCGCAGGTAGCGGCTGGCTCGGCAGTGGCTCCAGCTGCAGCCAGTCGGATATGAAGACCTTGCTGGAGGCGCCGGCCTGCGGCTCGGTGTCCACGTGGCAGTCGGGCAACGAGACGGGCGTGTCCGGCGCAGGTAGCGGCCGGCTCGGCAGTGGCTCCAGCTGCAGCCAGTCACGCATCGACCCCGTCACGTTCAGGAATGACAGCATTTCGTCGTCGACCTGTTTAACGGACCACTCCTCGGTAGCGGGCTGAAACCAAAACAATTCTAAGGGCGAGTTAAACCAACTTACGATTACAGACCGATCAACGTTAAATATGGCGTCGGCAGCTGTCATTCCAATCGATACGAATAGATCTATGTACCGTGTGTAAACGCCATATGATAAATAAATAATTCCATAGAAACTTGACAAATTTTCCATACATTCAGATTTTAACGAACGCCGCGGTGGTTTGGTGCAACCCATCCTTTATTAGTCGATGTGTTTCAAGTCTATAAGAAAATTGGTGAATAGTTGGTAAACGAAATCCAGAAGAAACAATGCAGATATCGATGTAGTCGCATATATAATACGTTTTTTTATCTTTTGCAACTCTCGAAGCTGGCCGCAAAATATTCGCTCAAGAAAATAAATACCTATAAAAGGGACGAAAACGGGCATGCTGTATAAAATGTTGATGCAAAGTGAACTTATTTTCAATGCTGTAACAAGAATATGGCGGTATAAATATGACATACCTCCAAAGATTTGACGGGTATTGCCAAACCCTGCTCGATGATCTTCAAGTTTAGACACCGCCACTCCGAAATGTCGGGCTCAAGAGCCCCACCCTGGGTCGTGTGGTACACCCATAACTCCACAGGCATACTTATATCTTTGAAATTACCTACTTTGGTTATAAACACTCTCTCATAAACTTCCAATAGTTCTTTGAGATATTCAATCGTTATTGAAGGCCACTGGGTGCCAACTGACGGCATGACTCCAGACAAATGACACTTTATGGCAGCGTCTCCTAACGTTTCAAACTCTGGAGTCAATACTCTTATATTATCTAGCGCCACGGACTCGACCAGCGCGAAATCTGAATAGAACAACTTTGCTTGGTTGTCTTCTAGTTCTACTATGACAGCTCGTCGCCATGTTTTCGACTCTTCACAGAATGAACAACATCTGTCGCCTTCCTTCCAGTCTTTTTTGTTACCATCAGCAGTCGCCTTTGAATATTCGGTTTGAATTTTCTCAAACAGGCCGCTAAACATCGTCTGATGGCGAACTAACGACACGTAAAATGAAGAAAGTGACTGGTACTGCAGCAACTTCGCTTCAAGTCTCAGGGGCCCACTGTCCGTAGCCTCCAAATCATGGCTTAATATCTTTATTTTATTTTTTTGCTTATATGATTCTGATTTCTTCGGTTCATCGAGCGGAGACTTGTTGAATCTGAAATGGCTGAAAAGGAAAATGTTGTATATAATGTTGTTGTACAAAGCGAATTTGCTACAAGCCATTAAAGGGATGTCTCGATGCGAGAAAACCACGCCCCCATGAAAGAGACACTTGTGCCTTCCGCTAACGAGAAAACAAGATGCAACACTATTCGCTAACGGTTTTTTTTTTGACAAAATTTCGATAAATACCTAGTCTAATCAAGTTTTCTTTTCAATATCATCGGTTTTAGATTAAAATGGCATTATTTAAATTTGTTTGCGTCTATTAGGTACTAATGTATTGTTTGAGCAGGCTGAGGTAAAAAAAGAAAGTGAAAACCCAACTTGGATTTTTAAGCAATCGTGTTCCGGTGCATTCATTGCAACGTTGTTAATGAGCGTTTGAATATATTCTCCATGCAAACATTTGACTGCAAAAAATCAGTTATGCAATGGTTAAAAATGTTAAGCTACGATGAAGCTGAAGCACTAATGTCTTAAACACTATTAAAGATACACACACACACACACACACACTCATACACACACACGCATACACACACACACACGCACGCACGCACGCACAAGTAAACACACTAATGTAATTAATTTTAGATTAAGTATGTTTAGCTTTATGTATATATGTAGGTACCTAAGTACATGTATCAACAGTGGTACTTGAAATAAGAATTATGTATGTACAATTATTGTTTGTACCCTTACGCGGTTTATGGAAGAGTGGTGTCTTCTGACACAAGTATCTTTATTACTTAAAAGGAGACTCCAACCTTGCTTTTGTCAACCTTTTGATTACCAATAAATCATTTTTCATTTTCATTCATAGCGGCGTTTCAAAGAATGCGAAATTTTCCACTGCGTTCCCTTAAAATGTCCCGATCAAGAAGTGTTGATAGAATGTGAACTTACCCAAAGGTGATAGCCAACTTGTATTTGATCATCTCGTCGTTGACGCAGACGACATCGTCGCCGTTGTTGTGGAGCAGCGTGACGCCGAGCGAGTCGCAGGTGTGCGTGTCCTCCAGCACGTGCATCTCCAGCACGCGCTCCTGGAAGCGGTGCAGCAGCGCCACCGACGCCGCGCTCCACTCACCGTTCAGCGGGGCCACGCCGGCCAGGTGGCACTCCGTTGCCTGTATTCATTGTAAGTAAACACTAATAGTGTGGAACACTCTATAAATAGACAGCGATTTATAACAGTTCAATACTTGTTTGTTTCTGTGATTCCGAATTATAACCATTAAAATCATTGAAATCTACATTTTAAGGTTATACATTTTGGAAGCCTTTATTGATATTTTTTTCTGCATTGAGTGACAGCTAGGATAGTCTAGGTTTTTACTTTAACTTATATGAAGTATGGTTGTTATTTTCTAAGCCGTCCGTTCTGCAGTGCGGCGTTCTTTAGTGCGGAACGGACGGCTTAGAAAATAACAACTATACCTACCTATATAGTCAGGGACTCGGCAAGACCGCTCGCGGCCTGACGTCTCCGGCACCGCTTTTATGTATTACTGAGTAGACACAACACCGACCAGCGCCCGCAGCATGGTGAATTGCGCGCGCGCGGGCCGCAGCGCGCACCAGTGCACGAGCAGCACGGCGCCCGAGTCCACCAGGGACACGCACACGCGCTCGCGGCCCGGCACCTCCGGCATCGCGTCTATGTATTACTGAGTAGACACAACACCGACCAGCACCCGCAGCATGGTGAAGTGCGCGCGCGCGGGCCGCAGCGCGCACCAGTCCACCAGGGACACGCACACGCGCTCGCGGCCCGGCACCTCCGGCATCGCGTTTATGTATTACTGAGTAGACACAACACCGACCAGCGCCGGCAGCATGGTGAAGTGCGCGCGCGCGGGCCGCAGCACGCAACAGTGCACGAGCAGCACGGCGCCCGAGTCCATCAGGGACACGCACACGCACTCGCGGCCCGGCACTTCCGGCATCGCGTGTATGTATTACTGAGTAGACACAATACCGACCAGCGCCCGCAGCATGGTGAAGTGCACCCGCGCGGGCCGCAGCGCGCACCAGTCCACCAGGGACACGCACACGCGCTCGCGGCCCGGCACCTCCGGCATCGCGTGTATGTATTACTGAGTAGACACAACACCGACCAGCGCCCGCAGCATGGTGAAGTGCGCGCGCGCGGGCCGCAGCCCGCACCAGTCCACCAGGGACACGCACACGCGCTCGCGGACCGGCAGCTCCGGCATCGCGTTTATGTATTACTGAGTAGACACAACACCGACCAGCACCCGCAGCATGGTGAAGTGCGCGCGCGCGGGCCGCAGCGCGCGCCAGTGCACGAGCATCACGGCGCCCGAGTCCACCAGGGACACGCGCACGCGCTGGCGGCCCGGCAGCTCGAGCACAACCGCACGCGCCCAGCACGCCATCGCCGACATCGTCTCCGTGTTCACCACGCACACCATGCCTGCATACAAATATCGTCCTAATGTTCCAGATAATATATTTTTCTCCAATATGCTCGGAAATGTCCGCCTTACTGTAGCAAAAATAGTCCGTGAAGTTCCTCGTTACTGCCGAGCTCAAATTTAAAAAGTTAAAAGTCATTATTGTACAGCTTTAGCGGCCAGGAAAATGTATGGAATTCCTTTACTGTATAGTTTTTTTACCTTTTAACCATAATATGTTTTGACTAAGGCAAATCACTGCAAACAGCCAAATGCTCGTACGTTTCAAGGCCTAGCAATTTATCAAATTTATCACAACAACATGTTATTGTTAGAATGAAAGAAATGTATGGCAGTCTCTTTCCAACGATTGCAAGTTGGTGTGACAAACTGCGCCCGTTGTAGTGTGCCTAAAGTTTTCCCGCGTCTTCTGTTTTTTTTAAGTCATAGACAAAACTCTTACTTTTGTAAGTGATCGAAGTGACGTTTTTAAAAATGTCTTATATAGTTTGAAACGAAGAAATAAAAATATTTATCGATATAAAATTCATAACGAACTTTTCTCAAAAATAGCCCGCAAAGTGAACATAACTCGCTACATATTGGAAGGTAAAGTGTATAGTTGAAGGCCAGATCAAAATTAAAAAATAAAAAACATTGCAGGCATTTTAAAAAGTAGAAACTGGCATATAAAAGACGGCACAGGTCGTATTCAGCCAAATCAAGTCGTATTTTTCTGTTGCAAACGCGACATTTTTGTATGTGTCATAAAAAGATTGCGTTTTTCGGTGGAAAAATACACTTGCGATTCTGTTTAAAAAATATGACGTTTAATTTTATGTAATTTGCAGTATCCTCAATTTGTATTTAATAATAACGCTTGATTTAAATTTAGTCTTTTTTATTCCCCCATTTCTGAGAAAATCACTATATTAGCCTCAGCCGGAATGGCAATTGCAGGCTTCGTATTATAATTAAAAGGACTCGCAAGCTCGTCCGTTTAAACAAAATACTCAGCCTGCAATTGCCTCCTTCCCGGCCACGGCAATAATGTACTATTAAATACGTTTAGATTTCAATCCTGTTTAAATCTATAAGCCTGCATCGCACTGGCGCGGCCTGCAGTGGCGGACCATAGTAAATTTGACAGCTAATGACAAGTTTCTATTGTCCGCCGCGGACAGGCCGCGCCAGTCTGTGAGAAGCCTTAATAATAAGTAAACATTTAAAACTGTGATAATAGATTCTAATGTTTTTAATTATTTTAAGTATCTGAATTGAAACTGGCACTACGAGTCATGCCGTGTACCTACTTTAAAAAAATAAGTTGGGTGGGAACTTGATAGGTTATTGACATACTCGCTGTTTTAAGATTATTGAAAATATTATTTGATTTCCTCGCATTTTTAGGGTTCCGTTCAAAGAGTAAAATGGGACCCTATTACTAAGACTTCGCTGTCCGTCCGTCCGTCCGTCCGTCTGTCTGTCACCAGGCTTTATCTCAAGAACCGTGATAGCTAGAGAGTTGCAATTTTGACAGATTATGTATTTCTGTTGCCGCTATATCAACAAATACTAAAAACTTTATTTTAAAGGGGGGCTGTCATACAACAAACGTGATTTTTTTGCCGTTTTTATAGATACGGAACCTTTCGTGCGCGAGTCCAACTCGCACTTGGCCGGTTTTATTGGAGAAAAGCACTATATATGCCTCGGCGGGAACGGCAATTCGTGGATTCGTCTCTATTGTCGGATTCAGCTTCGCTTCATCCAACAAAATCAACTTATCCACGAATTGCAATTTCCCGGCCTCTGCAATAATGTACTATTACATCTAAGCATTTACCAAGTGTATTTTTTTAGGTTTTAGTGCGAAGTTCATAATTGGATGTTACTCGTAAACCTCAAACACTTGACAAATAAGAGCTTGGCCCAATATACGATTGTTCTGCGCCCCGCGAAGTATTGGCCCGTTCAACATTATAAGTCAAGGCAATACGGCAACAAGGGTCTAAAATGAGCCATATTATCAGGAGATGGACATTTTCCCGAGCGAAGCGAGGGTAAATTATTCGAGGAGTAATATGGCTTTTAGACCAGAGTTATACATTCTACTTTTCGCTTCTACTGCGAGAAAATAGTACATACAAAGATTATTCATCCACAATCAATAATAATAGAATGAGAAGTTAAAAGTTATTTTTCACTTCTCATGCTCGCAAAGTTCGCCTTTGTGCTGGATGTATGCTGCACAAAATGCCACTTTAATGCTCTAATGCACAAAGTAAAATTGTTTTAAAGACTAAGATAATCGGGCCTAACAGCCACACACACAATAAAACTTGGTAGAATAAACTTATCATTTGATTTGATAAAAACAATTTAATTACGAAATGGTATTAAATAATATTTATAAAGAAATAAAACTAAACTAAACCTATATTATAAACTAAAACTATAAAAAGTAAATGCCCCCCAGGTCGACGTCGTTGGCTATAGTGCCCAGAAGGCTGGCAGCGTTACCTCTTTGGATTGCTAGGCTAATCCTTTGGCCAAAATAGCTGCCAGCCCTCTGGTCTCCGGATGTTTGGATGAGCCGCTCCGAAAGTTCCTTATACAGGGCCTTCGCGCCCGGTCCCCACGGCCCCAGGGTTTCCACTCCAAACGGCGCAAACATGTAGCCCTCGCCGAGGACAGCATATTTGCGCCGCTTGTGTTGCTCTGCCGTGGTGGCCGCAGCTCCGGCTTTAGAGGAAGTCGCCTGGAGATGGGACGGGGCTAGCGTATCCACGCACATAGCGTCCCACACAAGAGTCCTCCCCAGCCTCCATGGAATGAGCGTCATGCCGTCGGGACGCTTGCCATCGTCACGTGCGATACCGTTCGGCTCTAAAATGGCCGGCACGCTAACGGAGGCAAGCGCCCTACGGATGACGTCATTCAAGGAGGCATGGCGGGAGATGCGGCCAGCACTCTTCTGGCATGACAGGCCATGGTGACCTAGGGAGTCGACGTTAGCGCCACAGCGGCAGCGGTGCGGCTCATTAGTTTTACAGCCAAGTCGCAGACAGGTCGCCAAAGTTAAAGTCGGCTTGTCGAGGAGAGTGCCAAGGTTTGGAGACGGCAAAGTGTGAAGCCAGAGCCCCGCTTCCGGCTCCGCCACTGCAAGGAGACGAGCACGCTCTGCTGTGCTTTGGGTGGAGGTGATAAGGTCTTTAAGAGTAGATTGACAGAGCGGCTCGTCCCACTGCTTTTGAGATTTTGGGGAAACCGGAAGCGAGTCATGTGGGCAGGCCTCCTCCCAAGCGCTCTTAGCCTCGTTCGAACAGGCAATCGCGGCATTGTTACCAGCTGGGCTAAATATTTTGCTGGCGAGATCCTGCGTGCTGTAGAACGAGGCCAAGAACGCTGGGAGGGCAACACTGACAACCTGCCGGATTCCGAGGCCGCCGTGCCGGATTGGCAGAGAAGCCTGGGTCCAGGCGCGACTGTCTAGATGGACGTTCAGGATGGATGTGAGGGTGGTCTTAAGGACGGTATCGAGGGGTTCAATAATATGAGGGTATTTCCAAATGGGGCTACATCTTAAAATGTATGTAAATTTGGGGACGAAGAGACAAAATTTTATGATGACTAATGCCATGTGTGTACTGATTTTTAGAAGGCGATCCGAATAAACTTTGTGAATGTTGTGATGTTCGTTGATGAGCGAAGGTATGGATTCCGGAAAAATGGGAGCCCCTAATAGTCTGAGGGAAGATTTATCTATAATTTTGATGTTGGGAGCTAAATAATTGAAAATAGAGGTAATAGTATGTAAGTCAGTCGGAGGAAGGGATTTATTTATAAACAATTCACACTTGGCGAAATTTTATTCTAAACCTATTTCGTTAAATCCGTCGCTCAGACTTCTTAGGTCGTCAAAAACAGTTTTCCAGTCGCCCCCTAAAGTGCCGTCATCGAGATACCATTAATTAAATTTCGAATTTAGACTTGAGATTACTGGATGAATGGCGAGGCTGAAGATAGCGGGTCCAAGCGGATCACCCTGCTGACAACCAACTGCTGATGATAAGCGATGATCTTTGAACAGGAGGTGCGTAGGTTGCTGGTAGCACTGCCATAAGTATTTATATATTAAAGGTGTGGCATTTTGAACTTGTGTCAGCAAGGCGCCTCTATCCACAGAGTTGAAGGCATTTTTAACGTCCACCTTCAGCAGCACCTCGCAGGAGTCGTCGTGAACAAACGCGCGTGCTGCGTGTACAGCAGCTTCGCAACCACCTTTGCTGCCGAAACCAAGTTGTGACGGCTGGAACTTTTTGGTCAGAGATGGAAAAACATGTTTGCAGCAAATTTTTGAACAGATCCGTCTTAGAGTAAAGCCCACGGCGATTGGTCTAATTCCTCCATCTTTTTTTTTAAGGCGCAGAGGTTCGCTCCGTATAAGATCACCTCACTACAAACTTTGCCAGACAGCATAAGGTTTACGAGCTGAGTGATGCCGTCCAAGAGATGTGAACCAGTATTAATTTGATTTGATTTGCTTTAATAAATTTCACATCCGTGTTTTCCATTACTAAATTAATAAAACCAGATAAAATAGGAGTCTATTATTATTTTAAAACGTATTGATCCGTTAAATTGCTTGGCAGTGCCGAAGTCTAATATCACGTGCCGAAAATTAAACATAAAAACTTTAAAAAGTTAAGTGACGGGAATTAGCTATTATTTTATTTTATTTTGCAATTATTTGTTATTTTCTCGCAAAGTGAAAAGAAGTGTGTATAACTCGGGCATAAATTTGCCATTTAACCCCTCGACTTAACTATCCACCCTCGCCGGTGGCTCGGGTGGATATAAACTTCTCAGGTTAAATGGCTCGTTTTATGCGCTTATTGTACAATCTACTATTTCTCAAACATGCTCGGAAATGTATTCGTTAATATCACGAATTGAAGACATGAAGTTTCTTGTTTAAGGCTCCCTACAAATGTAGGGAGAGTTCATACATTACTTCTTGGCCAAGAAGTAATGTATGAAAACCCTAACTAAAACCATTATTGTCCGCTACTCTAGGTAACTTTTTAAATTTGCTTATTAAATATTAAACTGACAAAGGAAACATTACATACTGCCAACCACCAGTAGACTCCGTAAGCATACTTGCAAATTAAATAAAAATAACTAAATCTGTGGTAAGGTAAGTACTATACTTATGTGCGGTTAAACATCACATGGTGCTAGAACAGCTTGTTCAAATGGCATGTTTAAAAAATAAAAAGCCGACCTAGTGCGAGTCGGATTCGCGCACGAAGGGTTCCGTACCTTTACCGTTCCGTATCTATAAAACCGCAAAAAATCAGTTTGTGGTAAGGGAGCCCCCTTAAATATTTATTTCATTCTGTTTTTGGGGTTCCAGACCAATAAGGTAAAAACGGAACTCTTATGGTGCGACTCCGTCCATCTGTATGTCTGTCACAAAGTTAAATAAGTATCTCAGTAACTACTAATGCTGTCAATTTGAAATTTGGAACAGTTGTATACAAAGCTAATAACCACGTGTATAGAAAATGAAAATTTTAAAGATATATTTTTAACTAGCTGTTGCCCGCGACTTCGTCCGCGTAGAACTTTTTATCGTCTTAGAAAATGATTTCTCTCAATACAAAATTTGAACCCTCTTTTAGGGGATAATTAAAAAAAAGTTGATGTTCATTTTCTAGTTTGTGAACAAACAGTCTAAAACCAAAGTTAAAAATCTCATACTTTAAAAATGCCTTGAAATACTCAAACTTTGAACCAACTTTAACACTCTTAGGGGATGAATTTGGAAAAACTCTGAAATCAGTTTTGTAGTCTTTTAACGTACAGAATAAGACCGAAGTTAAAAATCTCTTACTCACACTTTAAAATTTTATTGCTCGCCATTTAAAATTTGAACCCCCTTTTAAACCCCCTTAGAGGTTGAATTTTTCTAATCGCTGAAAGAACTTTTTTCGTAAACTTTTAAGTCTCTAGCTCAAAAAAAGTGTTGCCCATACAAAGCTTTCTTAACCCCCTTAGGGGTGGAATTTTCTAAAACTCTGAAAGTACTTTATTATTAATTTTAATAAGTAACATTTTGAATAGTTTTAAGTCTAGTAAAAAAAAAAGTTTTTCCCACACAACACTGGCTACCCTTCTTAAGGATCTTAAGGATCCCCTTAGGGATGGAGTTTTCTAAAACGCTGAAAGTTCTTTTTTAGTATTCTAATAAGTAATCTTTTTGCAAAGTTTTAAATCTAACTCAAAAAAAAGTGTTGCCCATGCAAAGCTTGCTCTCCTTTTTAACCTTATTAGGGGTGGAATTTTCTAAAACGATTTGTGTTCTTTTTTTGTATTTGAATAAGTAATCTTTCTACAAAGTTTCAAGTCTCTAACTCAAAAACATAAACTTTCCCTGATAAAAACTTTGCACCCCTTTTTATCCCCCTTAGGGATAGATTTTTTCAAAACGCTGAAAGTCTTTTTTTTTGTATTTTTATAAGTAATCTTTCTACAAAGTTACAAAGTGTCTAGCTCAGAAAAAGTGTTCCCCATACAAACCTTGCACCCTTTTTTAACCCCCTTAGGGAATGATTTTTGTAAAACGCCGAATGTAGTATTTTTCATGTTCTAATAAGTAATTTTTCTTCAAAATTTTAAGTCTCTATTAAAAAAAAAAATGTTTTTCCCATACAAACTTTGCACCCTATTTTACCCCCTTAGGGGTGAAATTTTCCAAAACGCTGAAAGTACTTTCTTTGTATTTAAATAATCTTTCTACAAAGTTTTAGGACTCTAGCTAAAAAAAATAGTTTCCCACATACAAACTTTGCACCCCTATTTTAGCCCCCTATTTTTAGGGGTAGAATTTTCTAAAACGCTGAAAGTACTTAATTTGTATTCTGATGACTAATCTTTCTACAAAGTTTTAAGTCTCTATTTAAAAAAAATATTGTTTCCCCCATACAAAATTTGCACCCCTATTTTACCCCCTTAGGGGTAGAATTTTCTAAAACCCTGAAAGTTCTTTATTTGTATTCTAATGACTGATCTTTCTACAAAGTTTTAAGTCTCTATTTAAAAAAAAAATGTTTCCCCCATACAAACCTTGCACCCCTATTTTACCCCCGTAGGGGTGGAATTTTCCAAAACGCTGAAAGTGTTTCATTTGTATTCTAATAACTAATTTTTCTACAAAGTTTAAGTCTATAGCTCAAAAAAAAAAGGTTCTCCCATACAAACTTTGCACCCCCATTTTACCCCCTTAGGGGTAGAATTTTCAAAAATCCCTTTTTATCCCTAGCCCACGTTATAAAAGCAACATACTGTGCAAAAATCAACTCTCTAAGATTAGTAGTTTCGGCTGTGCGTTGATGAGTGAGTGAGTGAGTGATTGAGTGAATAAGTCAGTCAGGACATAGGCATTTATTATGTATAAATAGATAGAAGATAATGAAACTCCCATTCAAATATCTCAAAAAATTATGAAGCTACATCCGTTTTAATGTCGCTTGTTAGAGTGAGAAAACGATGAGGGACTGTGACGTCAATATACTCGAGCGTCATAGTAAAAAACAATCGTTTCTTATGAAGGTGCGTTTTGCGGAAAAGGGACAGAACATACCCCCTCTTAAAACTTTGGACTCTTATAACTTAATCATTACCTATATAACCTCTTGCTTTGTTTTTTTCTCCATTTAACTATATTTATTTTAAATTCTTTTTCGAGAAAATACATTATGATTATTTACCATATTTTCGATTCCTGAGCTATAACCACGAACTTCGGAATTCGAAAATATTCGGGTATCTCTATCTCTATCGCACTAATCATACTCGAGTGACAGGGATGCAAATATATGAACATTGAGTATCGGTTTTCGTAGTAGCGCCGCAGGTACTTTGGCTGAATGCGCCGAGCGCGTGCCATTGTCATTCAAAAAAAACAAATTCGTGTTAATTATATTGTTCAAATTTGTTGATTTCATTTATTGAAATTACGACATAAAACGACATTTGCGCATATACGTTCTCATATCAGAATCGAATATTTTTTTATGGTTTATATTTTAGCATTTGTCTCGTAAAGGTCTATCGTAGACGGGATTTAAATTATTAATAAGTGAAAGGCAAAGCAATTCCGCCATTTTGACGAAAATTTGACGGTTCTTATAGCTGACAGTTGGAGCAGCGTTTGATTTCATTAAAAATAAATGAAAAATTAAATGAAGTCGTATATTTCGGAAAATTAATTAACTGTCGCAGTCGGATAAAAACTATCCTAAGTTGCAGCTAGAATAATAATGTACCTATATAAAATGTTTCATATTTTTCCGTTCATGGGATGCTGAGAACATTCGAACCGCGCAAAGCTTAGTTTCAAACTGGCTGATTCTTTTTTTAATTTAGAGATTTATTATAAGTGGAGATTATTACGAGATCAATATTCCTTTGCTATTCCGCTAAAAAACGTGCTGGTCGATCAGCGGAGATCAGGTATAAAAAGTCTGACAGTTTGCTTTAAAGAGAGTAATTTTCACATCACGTGAGCACCTAGCAAACCTACGGACCAACATATTAGCTCTCACAGCCAGGGCCCTTCGCTCACGCTCAATGTCTAAGTCATCAGTGAGACCCTCGACGACCCAGTGACCAAGGTACTTAAATTCAGTGACTCGTTTCAAGGGAACTCAGCCTTGAAAACAAGAAATTCACTTTTCTTAGTGTTGTACCTCAGTCCATGAGCCGCCGCGTACTTCTCACAGATGCTTAATAAGTTCTCAAGAGCCCTTACCGAACAGAATGTATACGCAAATAGTTGCATTTGATCTCCGCTGATCGACCAGCACGTTTTATAGCGGAATATTGTTCTCGTAATATATCATGGACTTCCGCAAAGTAACGCCTGATCCAATAAATTATATTTTTAATTTCTATAAAAAAGGACGGATAAGAGGGGGATCAAAAATTTTAAGTGTAGTCAGTAGGCCAAATGGGGTATCATACGAAAGTGCTTGAATTGCACATTCTAAAGCAGTTTTTTTTTTTTTTCTATAGCGGTAACATTTTGATTTACAAAGGAAAATCTGGAAAAAAATACCATTCCCCCCCCTTATCTCCGAAGTTTACCGAGCGAAAATTTTGTAAATTATAATATTTTATTAATAAATACACACGTAACATATATTACCGGAAAAGTATAACGAGACCTCTATCTAGCGTATTTTTTTTATTCTTCAAAAATAATTTAATATTTACTTAAGTTTGTAATGTAATACTTTTGTGTTGAAAAATTTTCCTTCTCATTTGTATGGAAGTATTCTGAAAGTACCTTCTAGCAAATAAAAAAAGAATTATCGAAATTGGTTCACTTGAAAAATAATTACTTATCTCTGAAAAACCAACATAGATTTTTTCATAATAAAGCGTGGTGAAAGTTTGTACGGAACCCTCGGTGCGCGAGACAGGCTCGCACTTGACCGGTTTTTTTTTAAATTTCAATCACGGTTCATAAGATACTCGGTGACAGACGGTCAGACAGACGGGCAGCGGAAGCTTAGTAATAGGGTCCCGTTTTACCCTTTAGGTACAGAACCCTAAAAAGCGGCAAATTACACAATTGTTTAATCGATTACTATTTATTTATTTTTATTTATTTTAATTTTAATATTTCCTCACATCGTTTGAGAAAAGCACTATAGTCAACCCTCGGCCGGAACAGGGATTACTGGACTCGTTGTATCCGGCCTCGTCTACGACTTGGCTGTCTACCCCAAACTCGTCCAGCAATCCCTTACTTCACGGCCTCTACAGTAATGTACTATTATTTATTTATTTTATTTTATAGTATAAAATAGTATTGAATTTACGGAAACTGTTTTATTACCAAATGTATTGCAAAATGTCATTATTATTGTAGTATAAGATCCGTATTAGAGCTGAGTAATTCTATTTTAAAGACAGACGGGTAATTTTGGGCAAACGGGTTCCTAATTAAACAATGTAGCGTCTTCACAGACGGATAATCATAGCAATAACTCGATTTCGTTAAATATGTCAGTTATGTTGTTTTTGTAAACATCTCCTCAATTTGTACAATCAAATAAACTCGGAACCCACGTTTACCGCGCTGCGTTATAGTATTTTATGCAACTGTTATATAAGAAGGGTCTTAAAAGGCGAGTGGCGTGGGTTGCGATGCGAGCCTTGGCGAGCATCGCAATTAAACACGCCACGAGCGTTTTAGACCAATTATACACCGTTGCAAACAATACTTTTTCTACGACGATTTTTAAATAAATAGCAGACTACAGAATAGTTAAACTTTTCAGGCAGCAAGTTTTCTGTTCGTACTTTTGCTACTCACGCAATTTCTTCAGGAGTGCAGTTGTTAATTTCTTCGACAATTTTATAAGGAACGTACCTACACCTTTGTCTTCACAAACACGAATAAAATCTAATTAGTTTAGGACTAATAGTTTATCATCTTTCGTATTTTCACTTTGAACTGTATTTTGGTGGGAAATCGGAAATGTGACAGCTCTTGCTCATGGTTTGTTTTATTTTTAATTTGTTTGCACATGCCATCCGAACCAAACTGAATCCGGACCCGGACCGAATTCGAACTGTTTATTTTTATAAATAATACCAAGAATTTATAAAACATGTAATTTAACACATAATAGATGATGATTTATTATTATTGTAGTAAATAATTATAATATACAAATGTTAAATCGTAAATAAATACTTTTATTTCGAAATATTTGTTTATGAAGTTGGCACCACAGCAATATAGCGGCCGATTTAAATAAAAAAAAGTCAAACAGTGCTTTTATAAAAAATGTATGAACCTAAAAAGTACCTACGCTAAACAGTGCGTTTTTGGGCCATAGAGCATAGAGTTTTTCGAAGACTTATTAGTGGTGTCATTGTATTTGAGCTACAGCCTATATAAATGACAGATAACGGTACAGGAGTAGAAAAGGTTGATAAATTGGTTCATACCGACTTCCGGAAGATATACACTCTCAGTGTTAGTGGCCAAACTGTACTCCTGCTCTAAATCCTCAGTTATTTTATCGAAAGCGATTTGCAAATGGCGCTGAAAACCAAAGAAAAATTAGTAAAGTTCCTTTCAGTGGCAAAGTTGTTTGATAGATTTGAATTACTTTTAAAGTAAACATACCTCTCGAATAAAAAACTTGCCAGGGCTGTAAATGTTCGTTATGTACACTTCATCCTTGGATTTTACTTGTAAAGTATTGTTCTTCATGAACAATTTCGGGGTTTCTCTCAACCCGCTGAATTTCGGATACTGAAAAAAGGACAAATATAATCATAATAATAAGAATAAATATGCATACCTAATCTACTGCGACGTAGTGGCGGTAGACGGAAACTTCACCCCGCTCTCCTTGGCAAACGAGAACTGGCGCAGACTTAATAAAGTAATGAGCGCCGAGGACCGCAGGGCGGTATGGAGGAGCAAAGAGCTTCACGGGCGGTTCTACAAGGCCCTCACAGGGCCCGATGTAGATCTGCTCGCGTCGGTGAACTGGCTACGTTTCGGGGATCTCTTCGGGGAAACCGAAGGTTTTGTCTGTGCAATTGCGGACAAAGTTATCATGACGAACAATTACCGGAGGTATATCCTGAAGGACGGTACGGTCGACATTTGTCGGGCATGCCGCCGTCCCAGGGAGTCACTCAGGCATATTATCTCCGGTTGTGGTCATCTTGCTAACGGCGAGTATTTGCACAGACATAACCTTGTAGCCAGAATTCACCAGCAACTTGCTCTGCTATACGGTCTTGTGGTCTCTGAGGTGCCATACTATAAGTACACACCTGCGCCAGTTCTCGAAAATGGTCGTGCCACGCTCTATTGGGATCGATCTGTCATCACGGACAGGACTATTCTTGCCAATAGGCCTGATATCGTGCTGACAGATCGATCGAAACGCCAGGCAATGCTGGTCGACATCACCGTCCCCCATGACGGGAACCTCGTGAAGGCCGAGAAGGACAAAGCCAGCAAGTACCTAGACATGCACACGAGGTAACTGCCATGTGGGATGTTGATTCGACGATCATCGTCCCGATAGTCGTTTCGGCGAACGGTTTAATAGCGAAGATTCTCGACCATCACCTCAAGAGACTCTTGCTAGATGGCTGGATCAAGGGCCAGATACAGAAGGCGGTACTCCTGGATACTGCGCGGATAGTCAGGAAGTTCCTGTCTCTGTCGCCTTGACCACCGGTAGCTTAGGCCCCGCCTCGCTGCCAGCGGCACCCTAGGTTAGGTTTTTATAATGATTTTATATTTTGTATGTGTAGTTTTATATTTTACTTTTTATATGGTTATTGTAAAAACCTAATCTAAGAAGGAAATGAAATAAAGAAAAGAATAAATAAGATATGAACCAATAAATTACAGAACCTCGATTACGCTCGTAAAACCCCCAAAAATAACTAGAGTGGGTTGCACCACACAGTCTGTAGTCGTTAGCGGTGTCCGTTGCATCCTGAATATATGGAAAGTTTGACAAGTTTCTATGGAATGACAGCTGCCGACGCCATATTTAACGTTGATCGGTCTGTAACCGTAAGCTGGTGCAACCCGCCCTTAGTATCATTGTACTCTGTACATAGTACTCGGCAACGACATCGAGCGGCAGCAACACCGGTGCGCAGTAACTATAAGGAAGCAAAAGACCAGCACGATTATCAAAAGACAAGAGACGCAGACTATCCGTCACTTCCTAATTAGAACACTTAGAAAAAGACAGATAGTTTATCTCACCGCGAGACAGCGCGCGCCGTCTTTTAAGATGATAAGCGCGGCCTCTCGCTTCCACATATTTGCGGCACCGCTGCGCGCTGCCGCTGTTACCTACTTGACGTGGCCGAGCCGACAAACTGTTTGCTACGAAGCGGAAAACGCGTGGTATATCTAGTAACGCGGCAGCGTGTCCAGCCAAGTTCAAAGCCAAAAGG
This sequence comes from Epinotia brunnichana, assembly GCA_963854355.1. Taxonomy (NCBI): domain Eukaryota; kingdom Metazoa; phylum Arthropoda; class Insecta; order Lepidoptera; family Tortricidae; genus Epinotia; species Epinotia brunnichana. The sequence continues at coordinate 38,831,865 of OY977935.1, read as the reverse complement.
AACTGGCGACGCAGCAGCCGTGCGTTATATTACACGAACCATTTGGAGCCACTTTTGACTCCTCAATACCTAACTCAAAATCTATTTAACATACAACCCCTTAGATTAACTAGAACCCAAAATTATATTACCCAATATACCTACGGGTAAAATTTGGCATCCAGGTGGGTAATTGTGTGTATACAAATAAAAAAATCTGTGGAATATTTAAGTTTTTTATTATTATTACTTATTTAGGTATACTGTTTGTTACTTCAGATACCGATTTGAAAAAATCTTATTTTTCTTGAAAGGGACTCCCGAATCTGATCAGGGTCAGGATCAGGATCAGGGTCAGGATGATGGGGTCCTGGAGAAATCGAGGGAAAACTTCAAATATTATAGGGACACCTATAGAGATTTGGGTACTTTGTATACTTTTACTCGTGCATTTGCTCTTAAAAATCACCATTTAGTGAAGTACCTAGATTTGTCATCTGGTCACGATCTGATGATGGAGTCCGGAGGAATCGAGAGAACTCTTCAAATATTATAGGCACCCATGTAGGGCTTTGGGTATTTTGTATTAGGAACTCGTGCATTATCTCATAAGAAAACACAATATTTGAATAATAAAAAAATCTTTACAAAAAGTTCCCACCAAACACATAAATGTGAGAATGGGAGCCGAGTTCTATATTAATATGCGCGTTTGTCAACTTCGCCGACAAAATAATTGAGATCTAAATGGGTACCAAGTTCAGTTGATAATCCTAAAATAAAATGTTTTCTTAAGAACATACAATTTCTTATTTATAGGGTTCCGTAGCCAAGTGGCAAAAAACGAAAACCTTATGGATTCGTCATGTCTGTCTGACAAAAAACAATAAATTTCGGGGGTTAGAACTGAAACTCAAAAAGATTTTTTTCATCAAACCCATACGTGTGGGGTTATGTATGGATAGGTCTTCAAAAATGATATTGAGGTTTCAAATATTTTTTTTTTAAACTGAATTGTTTGCGCGAGAGACACTTCCAAAGTGGTAAAATGTGTGCCTCCCCCCCCCCCCTGTAACTTCTAAAATAAGAGAATGATAAAACTAAAAAATATATAAGTATGATGTACATGTATTACCATGCAAACTTCCACCGAAAATTGGTTTGAACGAGATCTAGTAAGTAGTTTTTTTTAATACGTCATAAATCGTAAACCGTAATTTATTTTACGGAACCCTTCATGGGCGAGTCAGACTCGCACTAGGCTGCTTTTTACAAGCTTTATATTAACTTGCATTGTTCGTATGTAATGTATGTAGGTATGTAAGTAAGTTGTCCGTCAAAATTTGCAATCCATTTTTCAGTCACTTCCCGTTATCCAATTGGGAATATTACTGCAATGTTCTGCCGCCAGAGGCAGCACTACCACTAATAGTAAACCAGTATAGGAATATAGGGATTCACACACACATGCACAATTGATTGTCAAATGAGTTACAAGGATGCTTGCATAGACAATACCGCAAGTGGGAACGAGACGTTTTGACGACCGCTTTAGCCTTGTTGGTAGTGACCCTGCCTACGAAGCAAGAGGTCCTGGGTTCGAATCCCGGTAAGGGCATTTATTTGTGTGATGAGCACGAATATTTGATGTTTTCTATGTAGGTATTTAAGTATTTATTTATCTATATAAGTATGTTTATCGTCGTCTAGTACCCATAGTACAAGCTGTGCTTAGTTTGGGACTAGGTCGATTTGTGTAAGATTGTCCGCAAATATTTATTTATTATTTATTTATTTATTATTTATAGATACAATGTCAACGCTGCTAGTGTCGCCACCTACGAAGAGTTTTGCGTAATCTTCCCTATTGACCTGAAATTTTCCAAGCATATGTATATCGCATGACAATGCAATATTATGATGACTTGGAGCTGATCTGATGCTGGAGCTGGAAGGTGGCCCTAGGAACTCCACAATAAAACGACACAATCCCGTCGAGTTTGGGCTCGTTAGCATCGTCTCAACGAGTAGTTGATGATGATGGTATGCAGAAAAGTACAGTCGGCAATAAAAGCTTGTACCATAAATTATTTTTTTGACAGGAACTTATTTTTATTACAACAATGTTTGCTATGTAAAAATATAATTTCTTAAATTTGAACATACGAATTATTTACACAAAGTAGATAACTTAGGATAAATTGATGCTCAAAGACTTGACTTGGCTAGTTTTTACTAGCAAGCCAAATTTTTCGAAGAGTAACATATTACCTACCTTACAATATAGGTAGGTATAAACAGTTAAGTACTTACGTATAACATAAAGATGATAAGTTGATTTGCCAAATATCAGATATCTTGTATGTAAAAACTAGCCAAGTCAAATCTTAAGCATCAATTTATCCTAATTTATCTGCTGCTTTGTGTAAATAATTTAGTGTTCAAATTTAAGAAGTTATATTTTATATACCAAACATTGTTGTAATAGAAAAAATAAGAAATTGCATGTTCTTAAGAATACATTTTATTTTAGGATTATCAACTGAACTTGGCACCTAATTAGATCTCAATTATTTTGTCAGCGAAGTTGACAAACACGCATATTTTTAATATTGAACTTGGCTCCCATTTTCACATTTATGTTTTTGGTGGGATTTATGCTTATTGCGATGCGATTTATACGCAGCAGCGTGTCAAGCCAAGTTCAAGCAAAGGAACTGGCTAGCAAGCGCCAACTGTATCATTACACAGACCCACTTGGTGCCAATTTTGACCCTTCTATAACTCAAAACCTCTTTAACGTAAACACATAAAACTACGTGTATTTAATTATATCCATAAGGACATCTGGAAGCCCTAGTTTCAAAAAGCTAGCTCAAACGGTTATAAAGATATGAAGGTCAAAAAGTTGTATATTTTAGCACTGACTGACTGACATATAGTACCTAAACCTAACCTACTTCCAGAAGACCTAGAAGGATGAAATTTAGAATCCAGCTCGGTAATTGTGTGTAAGCGTAGCAAAAAATCTAAAAATAAAAAAAGTTAAAAAATAGGGGGGATTCCCCAATCCCATACAATTATTTTTTTAAATTTTAGCGTTGGAACCGTTACAAGCAGATATTTAAAATTATCTCAATATATGTATTATTATATTTGCTGTATAACAGAAATATTAAAATAAAATTAAGTCAAAAAATAAGGGGCGTCCTCATACAAAAAACATGTAATACGCGCTAAACAACCGGCCAATGGTGTGAACGGCGCGCGGCACCTTATAATTATACACAGAACAGAAGTAAATCTCAATACCTGCCTAGTTTTTTTTACAAAAAGTAATGATATCCCACCAAAAACATAAATGTATAAAATGAGAGCCAAGTTCCATACAAAACTTATGCTTGGCTGTGGGCTTCGCCGTAAAAAGAATGGAGATCTAAATGAGTGCCAAGTTCTATGCAAAATCCAAATACTTATGTATTTATAGTAACAAAATAACATTATGAACAAGTATTAAACTCTATGTCTTTGCTTTATTGCTGTTATAGGTATCCAATTAAGCAAAGACATAGAGTTTAATGCTTGTTCATAATGTTATTTTGTTCCTATAAATACATAAGTATTTGGATTTTGCATAGAAATTGGCACTCATTTAGATCTCCATTCTTTTTGCGGCAAAACCCACAGCCAAGCATAATTTTTGTATTGAACTTGGCTCTCCTTTTTTACATTTATGTTTTTGGTGGGATGGGATACCTATATAAGTGTAATAGGTACCTAATTTAAACGAAATAAATATCGGTGCTTATTTCTAGGCGTGTTGAAAAATTGTTTGTCTGAATAAGTAATTTTCCGAGGTTTTATTTGGCCGAATAGACAATTTTCAGAGGCAGCTATTTTTTTAAACAAGTCGAACCTAACCTAATGGGTTCTAGACGTTACTATTCTAAACAGCTTAGAATTGTCAGTGGTTCCTAAAAAAAATGCCTTTGGACAAATGAAACTTTAGCAAATCACTCATTCAGAGAAACAACTTTTCGAGGTTGCGATAGGTACCCTCAATTACATAACAATAACGTATAGGTACCTACTCGTATATGCATGACTTACGTGTAATTTCGGGTTGACGATGCGCGCTCGCTCGTGAAAGACAAGCGCGTGCGCTAGACTGACGCCGTCCTCGAACGTGGTGACGTCACACACCAGCGTCATGCCGGAGTTGACAGTCGACAGAATCTCACGGATGTAGATCGCCGCTTGTTTGCTGCAATAAACATTATGCTCTCAAATAAAACTCGAAAAGGTGGCCGTAATTGTAATTGCCTACATACCGGAAGGAAAAGTGTAGGATACTGTTTATGTTCAGTCATAAATAAAAAGAACAATCTGGTTCGCTCCACGCGTCTGAAATGTTACATAGAATTCCAATACTTGTAGTCCCAAACTTTCTAAAACGATAAACGGCCATACAAAATATATTGATTTAGTATAAGTAACGAGATACATAATCAGCCGAAAAAATGGCCGTCCAAAAGAACCGCCCGATCAATATCGATCGTGAGACTAGACGGTTGTTAAAACACTTTAAAACTGACTAAATTGTTCGGTGAAAAATGCGTTAATCGCAAATATAGCAATAGATTTGTTTTTAAAGAATGGGATAATTATTTATTTAACTAAGTTCTATTGATAACGTAAATAATTTTATATATGTTTAAACTCGTTTCATGGTTTTGAATACCTACCTAATTAATTTTGTTAGTAGGGTACAAATGACAAATTATCACGGAACAAAAACCTAAGGAGTCAGTATTAGATACGTACATTTTTTATGGAGGTACGTATATTATGGTTTTCAATTTAAGCTTCCCAAGAAATCCTCAGCGACGTCCAAATTAGGTTATTTTCTGTTATGCATTTTTTTATATAATAGTGCATGTTGTTAGGGGAAAATACTTCACTTTCGGATATAGGCGCCATATTTTAGTATGTTGTTAGGCATGTCTCCTGGATTCCAAAACTGCCGAGAGAAATTGTCTAAGGTGTCGCCGCGCTTGGAAAAGTGTAAATTACACCCAAACCATGTAACGTAAAATAAATACATAATACATGTACGGTCAGCTCCAAATATATGTATCCAATTTTCAACTTTATTCCACCGACATACGTTATATACGACATACATATTTATGATGCTGACTGTACATACACATGTGGGGTACCAACTGAAAGCTGAATAAATTGTCAATAGTTCATTTACACATTATCTCCACTTATAATAAATCTCTAAATTAAAAAAAGAATCAGCCAGTTTGAAACTAAGCTTTGTGTGGAACGAATGTTCTCAGCATCCCATGAACGGAAAAATATGAAACATTTTATATAGGTACATTATTATTCTAGCTGCAACTTAATTTTCCGAAATATACGACTTAATTTAATTTTTCATTTATTTTTATTGAAATCAAACGTTGCTCCAACTGTCTGTCAGCTATAAGAAACGTCAAATTTTCGTCAAAATGGCGGAATTGCTTTGCCTTTCACTTATTAATAATTTAAATCCAGTCTACGATAGACCTTTACGATACACATGCCAAAAGTTAAACCATAAAAAAATATTCGATTGTGATATGAGAACTTACATGCGCAAATGTCGCATTATGGCGTAATTTCAAAAAATGTATTAACAAATTTGAACAACATAATTAACACGAATTTGTTTTTTGTGAATGGCAATGGCACGCGTTCTTTGCGCATTTTGCCAAAGTGCCTACGGCGCTACCACGAAAACCGAAACTCGAAGTTCGTATAACTGCATCCCTGTCACTCGAGTATTGTTAGTGCGATAGTAATAGAGATACCCGAATATTTTCGAATTCCGGAGTTCGTGGTTATAGCTCAGGAATCGAAACTACACCCCGTAAGCCGCGTCCGCTGCGCCATGTTTTCGTGGTTTTTAAACGTCAAACCCTATTTGTTTGCCGAACCTGACTGAAAACATGTTAGATGTTTAAAAACATGGAAAACATTGGTGCAGCGGGCCCGGCTGTAGGTAGACACTAAATAAAATAATCATAATGTATTTTCTCAAAAAACGATAATAGAGAAAAAATCAACGCAAGAGGTTAGGTATATGTATAGGTAATCACTAAGTTCCAAAGTTTTATGTTCTGTCCCTTTTTCACAAAACGCACCTTCAAATGAAACAATTGTTTTTTACTATGACGCTCGAGGATCTTGACGTCCCCGATCGTTTTCTCACTCTAACAAGCGACATTAAAACGGTTTTGAGATATTTGAATGGGATTTTCGTCATCTTCTATCTATGACTGACTCACCCACTCACTCATCAACGCACAGCCGAAACTACTGGGGCTAGAGAGTTGAAATTTACACCAGAACTACCTTTTACAACGTAGGCAACGGATAAGAAGAGATTTTTGGAAATTCTACCCCTAAAGGGGTCAAATAGGGGTGCAAAGTTTGTATGGGGGAAACTTTATTTTTTATAGCTAGAGACTTAAAATTTAAATTAAACTTAAATTTTTGTATAAATATTACTTATTAGAATACGAATAAAATACTTTCAACGTTTAGGAAAATTCTGCCCCTAAGGGGGTAAACAAGGGGTGCAAATTTTGTATGGGGGAAACTTTATTATTTTAGCAAGAGACTCAATACGTTGTAGAAAGCTTACTTATTAGAATACAAATAAAGTACTGTCAGCGTTTTGGAAAATTCAGCCTCTTAGGGGGTTAAAAAGGGTTGCAAAGTTTGTATGAGCGAAACTTCTTTTTGAGATAGAAGCTTAAAAGTTTGTAGAAATATTACTGATTACAATACAAATAAAAAAAAACAGCGTTTTGGAAAATTCCACCCCTAAGGGTATGAAAAAGGGGTACAATGTTGGTAAAGGGGATTTTTTGAGCTAGAATCTCAAATCTTTTTAAAAAGATCGCAAGCGACAAACCTTTGCTGAAAGATTACTTATTACAATACTAATAAAGAACTTTCAGCGTTTTGGAAAATTCCACCCCTAAAGGGTGATTAAAACAGGTGAAAATTTGTATGTAAAGGAAATTTTTTTTGAGCTAGAGACTTGAAATTGTATTGAAAGATTATTTATTAGAATACAAATATATAGGTAAATTACTTTCAGTGGTTTGAAAATTTCCACCCGCTAAGAGGGGGATAAAGAGGTGCAATGTTTGTGTAGGAAAATTTTTTTTTTAGGTAGAAACTTAAAACTACTTAGAAACTTAGAAAGAACTTAGAAAGATTAAGTACCTACTTATTAAAATACAAAAAATACCTACTGCCAGCGTTTTGGAAAATTTCACCCCTTAAGGGGTTAAAAAGGGGTGCAAGGTTCGTATGGGAAACACTTTTTTTTAGCTAGAGACTAGATAAATAGTTTGTAGAAAAAATACTTACCTATTACAATAAAAAAACCGAGTGTTTTATTTTGAATTTTTCCCTGAAAAGCGTTCAAAGTTTGTATGGAGAGCAAGAAATTTTTAAAGTATGATATTTGTAACTGCGATCTTAGCCTGTTAAGACTACAAAACTTATTTCAGCGTTTTTTTAATTCATCGCCTAAGAAGGTTAAAAGGGGGTTCGAACTTTGTACGGAGAGCAAGACATTTTTAAAGTAATAAATCTGTAACTACGGTTTCAGACTGTTTACTATGAGGGTTCAGAGAGGGTTCTTAGTTTGTATAGAGAGCAAGAGATTTTGAAAGTAAGAGATTTGTAACTTCGGTTTTAGATTGTTTTCTAAAAGTCTAGGTAGAAAATTAATTTCAATGTTTTTTTTTAATTCATTTCTTCAACAAACAATTAGACGATAACATGTTATACGCGGACGAAGTCGCGGGCAACAGCTAGTATTTCAATATATACGCTTGTTTAAGTACCTACTATTAGCAAAAGTATAAAAAAAAACAAGAAAAAATCGAAAGACTTTCAGATTTTAAGTGCTTACTATATGTTTAGTCTTCATGTACCTATTAGTAACTTGTGTATAATATTAGTACTTGTTAAATAAAGTCGCTCACGGGCAAAAAATATGTAAACATATGTACCTACATATATATTTTTAATATAATTTAATGCATGTATATCTCATTAAGTAAAATGTTACATTTCTTTTGAGAAAAATAAGGTCTCTTTAACCAGACTTTGCGGCAAAACTAGACAAAATACACTAATGTAATCTATAACACAAATAATATCTAGTATTTCAGCTTTAAATTTTAGTTTTTTATTTTGATTTATTATTGTATTAAAAGACAAGAACAGCATTGGGAAAATTGTGCTAAATAAACCAACTACGCAAAGCGACATTTCCCTACAAGATAAATTTTATCCAAATTACTATTTTCCAGAAACCAGCACGAACTTTTAGTATTTTGTTAGACATGTTATGTGCACCGCAAAACTGCAAAGAGACAGTATCTAAAGTGTCTAGTTCATTAGTAATGACTAATGACACAATCTTCATTGCCGCGAAGGCTTTTTGAAAAGGGGATTTTTACCTGAACCATGTAATATAAATAAACGTGTGTTATATCATATAAAAGCTAAACAAATATGCTATAATTCTTACCAACATTAGCTATAAATCTTACTAAAATATGGCGCCGGTATCCGAATGTGAAGTATTTGTTCGACGGAATCCCCTAACAACACGCACTATTATTGAAGGTGATATGGTGGTAATCAAACTACAGGTATCAATATACGTAAATAAATAAGGACATAAATATCTGTACAGGATTTTATTGTCAATGTCATAGATAAAGGCGTGTACAAATATTTATGTCCTTATTTATTTACGTATATTAATACCCCTGGACTGGACCTACGTAATGCCCACCGAAGAATGTTTTGTATATTATTTATAAATATAAATAATTTTGAAGGTTTTAGATATTATGCTTTTAAAATAAATGAACCCGATTTATTTGTGCTTTTGGTATTTCTGTTTTTAATACATCATCATATCAGCCGAAAAATATCCACTGCTGGACATATGCCTCCCCCAAAGTTTGCCAAAATGACCGGTCCTGCGCCACCCGCATCCAGCGGACTCCCGCGACCTTTACCAGGTCATCAATCCACCTTGTGGGGGGCCTAACCACGCCGCGCCTTTCGGTACGTGGCCGCCACCCGAGAACCTTTCCGCCCCAACGGGCATCGGTTCTACGTGCAATGTACCCCGCCCACTGCCACTTAAGTTTAGCGATTCGGAGGGCTATATCGGTTACCTTGGTTCTGCTGCGGATAGCCTCATTTCTGATGCGATCAAGCAGAGAAACTCCCAACATAGCCCTCTCCATTGCCCTTTGGAAAACTTTGAGCCTTCTTATGAGGCCCATTGTAAGCGACCACGTTTCAGTGCCATATGTCATCACTGCCAACACACACTGGTCAAAGACGCTATTTCATTCGCTATTTAGTTTGGATGTGAGCAGTCAATTCACATCATGATAAAATCTCAATAAAATAAAAAGTTTTTAATCTGTAGATGTTAATTTGCTAATATGGCGCATATCGCGCATATAAACAGAAGCGCATTAAGTATTTACATACATATGTACGGTTAACCAATTTGATTCCTAGGCCACCGTAGAACCCTGTCACTTTAACTGCTACATAAAGACGCAATAATCCTAGGAACCCGTATTGACATAGCATTTACAACGGCAAGGTTCTATGATGGCCTAGGAATCAAATTGGTTGACTGTACATACATATTGAATGAAACATATATATTGATGCAGGTTATAAGTAAACGCTCTTTCTTGGCAACTACTGATATACAGGGTGAAATAATAATGACCGTTCAAATTTTCACAGTGGATTCCTGAGAAAAAAAATTAAAAATACGTGTTTTTTCTTTCAGTATCTTTCAGTATTAAATATTGAGACACAGCAACTGAAAAATATTCTAAAATACCATGCCTTCGTGGATACCGCGGTAGCGCGCTGTGTGGGAGGCGGCAAGCGCGCCCTTCCCCCCGCACCGCTGACCCCGATCTTCACTCAGCTCCCGATTATCCACATGTTACCTACTAATTATTTACTCGGACAGCACATTTTATTGTGAAAATTTTACCTTTGTTTTTTTTCAGAAATGGCATCTTTTATTGATACTTACCTGATGCCTGGGAAAAATTTGAACAATCATTATTATTTCGGCCTGTATAGCTAGAGTTGTCATTTTAGGGCACAGTAAGGTCAATGGTGCAAGCCGTGTATACAATAAAATAAGCCGTGTATGTAATACATATATAATATTATAAATAAATGAGTATGAGTACATACAGCCAATTCAAACGACTAAACTTACTTGTTTATAATATTTTGAATGAGGTAAGAGTCATCAATGGTCCAATTTCCACATTTGGGCTCACAGTTAGCCAACCTGCAGTGGATGGCCAATGGCGGGAGCGAATGGAGTGCAGGTTGCAGGAGGCGTAAGCTACGTACAATAAAAATAACATGTTTAGTATCTACATTTGAAACGAAGTTTTAGCTTAACGTTCTACAATTAGAAACCCCATGTGGACCACGTATGTTCAAAACTTAGATGAATACTAGCTAATATGGCAATCTTAAAATATAAACTACCATATATTTGCATTCTGTGTATTATAAAGTAGGTACTTAAAATATATATTATAATACATTTAATGCCAAACGATTCCCTGTAGTTAACTTAATGCACCCGAGTTAATTCACCTGGGGGAATTAAGGACACTTTTAGTGGACTTAATTCACCTCAGAAAATCTCGGGGGTTTAAAGTACACTTTTTAGTTCTCTTAATTCACCCTTAATTCACCTAGGTGAATTAGGTTGACGGAAAGTATACTTAATGCACCCGAGAAGACCAACCACGGGTGAATTAGGTTGACGGAAAGTATACTTAATGCACCCGCGACCAACCACGGGAGAATTAAGTGTGTACCTTATTGACCCGTGAACTGCTAACTGTGCATTAGGTATACTTTTTTGTCAACTTTATTCCCCTTATCAGTAAATTAGGTTATCTTATCTGAGAGTGGACTTTGTGCCCTTGAACCCAGCCGCAGGTCCATTAGGTATTTATGGTTTTTTTTCCCGATAGGTGCTTTATTTTGAGCTAGATTAGAACTTTATTCCCCTGGTAGGTGAATTAGGTTGACTGGCAGTGGACTTTGTGACCTCGTGGACTTTTTGTCAACTTTCGCCGCTGCACCCACTTTAGAAGTAGTCCGTTGGAGGTGGGACGGTGCCAGTGTGTCTAAGTGTAAAACGAGTTACTGAAATTGCCAGTTCCCTGTATTTCACATGACTTTTGTAACAATGCTGTAATGAAGTCAGGAGTAAAGTTTGTAAACATATTGCCATCGTCTTTTATCAATGCCCGAGATCCCAAGATACACACAAATAACACCTCGACATATATATAATTTATGTTGTTTCCAATGTAAGAGAGATGCATACTTATCAATTGGTAGAACTTCGGTGTTTCCAAAATCAATATAGAACACCGTGCACACCGGCTTGTGTGGTTTCTCGCGGTCAATGCTGACGATGCGGCCGCGGTGCCACATGTTGTCAGTCTTGTTAAACGCCAGGTACAACTTTCCTGTAAAACAATATTTTAACTTAATTATATTTCACCGCGATCACCGCTAGTGCCACACTGTTTAATGTTTATTACAAATACCTACAAGACTAACATACATACAATACAATTATACATATTCCTAAAATTAACAAAAAAATATTTACGCGACGAAAGCGGGCTCCGTTTCGTCGTCAGCTCCGGTGTAGAATTCGGTAGGTCGCCCCGGAACCGCTAAAACACGACACCCTACGGCCAGAAATCAGCACGCGGTATGATCTCCAGCAGCGGCCGTGGCACGCGCAGTGACGCGCACCACAAAAAAGTGAGTTATGGAGCTAAATAAATAATCGACTCGAATCGGTTTTAAAACATAATAAATTGAAGACATATAATAAAATTACAGCAGACGCTTTTCATATTCTTTTCCTGAAAATCTGGTTAAGCGAGCTTTAAATACCATTTTTGCATTAATAATTAAGCACGGCGTTTTTTTTTGTTTTGTCTATAAATATATAATGATCATACAATAGTTATTTGTTATACAAGGGGGGGAAGTTGTATTTTACCTGCGAGTGTTTCAACACACGAGACGTAAAATAACTTTTCACCCGTGTATAACACAAATCTTTTCACCTCACTACAGCGAGGAAAATAAGAAAAAAGGTGAAAAAAGTAAAAAAAAAGTAAAAAAAAGTTAAAGAATACGTAAAAAAAGTAAAAAAAAAATTATTAGGAAAGATTAAAAAAAAGTTAAAAAAAATATGTCATAAAATACCTAAACAAAAAACCAAAAATAAACATTTGACGTTCTACGTCATAGTACTTTTAACGTTCTACGTCTACTTTCTTCACATGTGGATAAGAAGCGATTTTCTCAATAGATATCAAACATACAAAAAGGCCTTTCCGAGCAAGTGAGGTGAAAATATCCTTATCAATCTTATTATTTATTAAGTAAATAATAACACAGTAAATACTTAGTCTGTTGTAGGTATCTACCGCAGGAGACGCTGAGCTCACCCCTATCCCTATTGCCACACTGTTGCGTTCTCGTTTAAGATTTGACGTCTCACCGTAATTCGGGTATTAAGGACTAGTGTCTTCTATATTTTGTATGAAACTACAAGCAAATATGATACTTGGCAACATTTGTAGCGAGGCACCTCTGACTTAATCCGATAATGAACCTCGTGTTACCGTTTGTAAAGTCGACTAGATATTGCTTTAATTACTTAAGTATTTGAAGAGTGCCTCTTAGTATGGATGTGCACTATGTGTCTAGTAACGAGAGAGTTTTGCATTTGTGCGTAGTTTTTTTAATGTGTAGTCCCGCTCGAAATACGGCACTTTTTTCGGAAAGATGCGCTTAAAGCGCCTTCTCCTTAATAAGCCGATTCATACTTATCGGACCGTCTTCGCACACAAAAAAATCCTTCACGTCACAATCTAACCGTACTAAATGTATGAAACGAATATCGTACTGACGCGTTACACGACCGATAAGTATGAAGTCGGCTTTAATGTTCTAACTAAGGCAATAGACAATATTAAGGCGACGTGAGCTCAGAAAACGGATTTTTAAAAAGTCGTAGCTATTGTTAAAGGGTCTATTTGGCCGTGGAGTAATTTTAATAAATAAAATAGGGATTTGACGTGTGTGCCGTTTTGTATTTCTATACGAAGAGAAGGAAACAATTGATGGCCATATTCTTGCCATATAAAACCATAAATTAATGCTGCTATACAAGCAATCGAGATCGCAACAGCTATTGTTTGAATATAATACGGCTGCACTAAAAATTGGCAATCTTGAGGCCTTTCTCGAGGGAAATCAGCTATTCGAATACTGAGTTTTTGACTTTCGCTCGATAGAAAAAAATCACGAACATTGGTCTAAAATACACTTTAAAAAATCGTAAGAAATTATGCTTAAACATATTAAAATTGGTTCTAAAAATGTCATGTTTGAGGGAAATCAGCTATTTCTTTTTTATTTATTAAAACGCACAAAAAAAATCAATAAAAAAACATGATATCCGCGCTTCCAAACACGCACTATCCATCTCGCTCACGCTTATGCTCAGTGAGAGGGAGAGAAGACCACGAGTCTAAGTCGCCTCAAGCATTAAGCTACTGGTGTCTGTACTCACCTTCTGTAACATGTGCAATAGATAAGCTACTGGTGTCTGTACTCACCTTCTGTAACATGTGCAATAGATAAGCTACTGGTGTCTGTACTCACCTTCTGTAACATGTGCAATAGATAAGCTACTGGTGTCTGTACTCACCTTCTGTAACATGTGCAATAGATAAGCTACTGGTGTCTGTACTCACCTTCTGTAACATGTGCAATAGATGGCTTCGCCAACGAAATGGAATTTTTAAACTCTCGCAGCATATCTCTAACCACGCTTTGGTGGCAAGCTCGTTGGAGATATAAATTATGAGGATCTATAGTGTGCGTTATGTAAATCATCTCCTGAGAACCTGTAAATGGAAATATTTTATGGATAAGTACAACTTTTATATAAGTAAATGTCTGTTTTTAATGTGCTTCTAATTTACAATAGCTTATAATCGATACCTAGTAGGTATCAAAAGGTATTTGACGTTATCTGAACCCAATACGAGTGTATTGTAATATTTATGAGTCTATAACGGTGATGTACCTAGTCAAGTAAATGAATGTACCATATTGAATTATTCATCAGCATTATACCCCAGAGGTATCCGCTGGTGTAAAAAATGTATACCAAAATGTACTACTCAAGGTATAATGGTCAATAAATTTAAAAAAAAGCCATTCTAATTCATCTTACAACTGGAGTGATTAATAAGGTTCAAATTGTAATGACGTGGGGCCCATTTCTCAAAAGCTTGTTCTAGCTTGGAATACAAGCGGGCGCCTCATTTCAACTCCTATTATATAGTAACGTAAACGTATATTATATAGAACTTTAAGGTGATAGAAGCAGTTACTCACAACATTTAGTATGTGGTTCTCAAAGCGCAAGTTCCCGTCCATAAGAAGGCCGTGGTTGGTTGCTTCTACCACCCGTTCTATTGGTTCGCCCATGACAGCAACATTCCCGAAAGTCAGAGCATCAAGGGTATTACGGATTTGATGTTTTGACCCGAAAACCACATATATTTCGACTTGCTAGGGTTAATAACCAAGTAGGTAGTTCTACTACTAGGTACAGTCGCCATCACATACATCGGAGCAAACAAGCACGTCACAAACATCGGAACACACCTCTATTCTCAAGGCATTAGGGTGCATGTGCCGATATTTTTGAACACCTATAGTGTACCTATGTGTGTGATGGCGACTGTACTACTAACAAGCAAACATGAAAATTAGATATACCTTCTTGAAGTTGTTTTTGAACGCTGTTTTCACTGAAACGTTGCATTGGCCTACTCAATGCTTCATCTGAAACATAAAATAAAGTAGCTAATAAACATACCAAATGAGAACAATGTCAACCTTGAGGCCCAACTCCGCGCTTTTTGACGTACATGTATGTCAGGTCCTGTTTAGTCAAATTCTACTTTAATATGGGTGTAGACACTAAATAAAATAATCAATAATGCTGTTTTCTCGAAAAAAAGGATTGAAAATGTAGTCAAATGAAGAAAAAGGTAGCACAAGACAATAAATAATCACAAAGTTATGAGTTATGAGTGTCCAAAGTTTTAGACGGGGGTAAACTCTGTCCCTTTTCCGCAAAACGCACCTTCATATGAAACGATTGTCATTTACTATGACGTTCTTGGATCGTGACGTCACGATCCACAAGCGTTCTCTCTCTAACAAACAATATTGAAACGGTTGTAGCTTCGTAATTCTTTGAGATATTTTAATGGGAACGAAAATCACTAGGCATATTGTATAGCCTTTTTTCTTTTGGAGTAATTCTAAATGTTGAGTCTACTCCCCTGTTCGTATTTTCAGTTTATTCAATCATTTATTACATTTCCTGGTACGGTACACCAGGGGTACCTCCTTGAATTTTGAACTAAATGGTACTAGTTAGAAGATGCAGTCTTACTGAATCGCGTCGCCCCGCTGGAGTGGGATGGATCGCTCCCGATGGAGTAGAGCGATGTGGAGTCGGTCTTGCTGCGGAACTTCGGCACTTGCTGGTAGAACGGTAACGACTTCTGTGGCTGAGGCGCCTTTGCTTTCTTTTGAAGCATGTCTGTAAACAACAGTAAAGCCATTATTGTAACTCATTATTCCTAGTAGTTTTGTGGAACTAGCACTTTTCTCGCGAAGTTTAGTGGTTTGGTGAAAAATTCAGTTTTATGAAACGAATGGGGACTGAGGAGTTATCAATTTTATTGTATTTTATTGTGTTGACATGAATACATTATTAAATAAGTTATCAATTTTACTATTTCCGTATGTATTTTAAGGGTTCCTTAACAAAAGGAAAAAAAAACCTTATAGTGCGACTCTGTCTGTCTATCAAAAAGTTAAATATCGCAGGAACTACATATGCTATCAATTTGAAATAATTGCATGCAACAAGTTGTATAATAAAGAACATAAAAATATAAGTATGCATAATGTTTTCATCTTCCATACTCGTGGTAAGGTAACCCATCTATTTTCTATGATGAGGGAGGAGGGGCAAACATTCAAAATCTAGCCATTAGGTCATGTGGGATTTCATAGAAAGGGCGCATGTGTTGCATATTCCTAAACAGTTTTTCTTTTTTTCCACAGTGCTTAAATTTCGAGTTGTAAAGGAAAATAATAAAAAAAAACCAAATGCATGTTTTTCGTCTTCTATGATAGCCGAATTGAAAATGTATGATTCTGAAAATATTTAAATGCTAATAAGAGGTCAACCTTTGCCGTGTTCCGGTGGATAAACGGGATCAGTAGGTGCTGGTGGTATCTCAGTTCCCTCATCCAATTCTGTTGTTGAACGCAAACTATAATAACCAGATTTTGCGTTCGTTTCCAAATGTATGTAGCCGCTGATCAGGTTACAGACATCGTCATTGACAGCCACGCTGAAGATAGATAAATCAATATGCAATAACGAATTCACAACTTGAATAACTGATAACAGATAGTAAATGAATAATTCTCACTTTAAATTTTCCTTCTTGATGTCGTTTTCATACAAATACCATGGCAATTCGGCGATCTGCTTGGCATCTGCCAGTAACACGCACAAATTCAACTAAAACCACACAAATAGTTACAAACCATAAATTAAATACAAATTCGATTTATATCAATTAAATGATTACCCACTTGTTTTTTTTTATCTAGTGCGAGAGTCATGGTATTCAATGTTACTTTAGCCTTTTTCATGGCTTTTGTAATTTTTTCTTTAACTTTGTAGAGAGATTGTTTTTCAGAGCATTTCAAATTAGTAATCATTTCTGTAATTTCAGTCTTATGTCTTTGTACCACAGCATTGAGTTTTGAAAAATGTTGCTCTACTGTGGCAGTAATTTGCTTCAGCTCTGATGCTGATCCAGTTTCGTTTGCTTTGTTATTCATCATATGCCCTACGTCCTGTAAATTAGAACACTATTTAGAATATAATTTAAGTAACGTAAGGTCAATGAGGGCAAAACCGTCGTATTTTTGTATAAGTTGGCCATAACTAATTTATTATACACTTTTTATAAACTTGATGCTTATAATAGGTTAATCATTTATTTATCTAATACTTCAGCGTATTTCAACATGCTTTTTGGAAAACATGTCAGCAGACGGATTTTCCCTAGGGTTTGGGGCGTTTCCGTCTTGCAGTTACTTTTCGTGTACGGACTTATTACAAATATGTATGTCAAGTAAGCAAATGTAAATGTACTTTTGTTCGAAACTAAACCTTAGCGAATTCAATTTAAGGTTTATTAATAATTTTATGGCCAAATATATTTTTGGGGCTATTCCGGCCTATTTTGAAAATTAGAAAATTAATAAACCTTTTATTGAAGGTTAAAACCAACGTCTATTTTTTAATTTAAACAACATCGTGTGCGACATGTTGCTATTTTGCCTTTACAAATCGCATCAGCTTACAATTCTAGAATAAAAATACAGAATTTTGGTACTTCGATCTCGATCACCTCTGCAATTTTAGAAAACATAATTGACCCATAGTTTCGTACTGTATTGGTAAATTTAAAAAAACCGGCCAAATGCGAGTCGGACTCGCGCACAAAGAGGTCCGTACCATTTTCTATAAATATTTATGTAATTCTACGGCAATACGGTGAAAATTTCAACTGTGTTTTCTGTCATGGTTCGTGAGATACAGCCTGGTGAAAGACAGACAGACAGACAGACAGACAGACATACGGACAGTGGAGTCTTAGTAATAGGGTCAAGTTTTACTCTTTGAGTACGGAACCCTAAAAAGGTTGGCAATATATGAAATGGGGATATTTCGGCATGTGACGGTTTTGACCGATTCATACCGGACGGCTTTTCCCACTTGAGAGTTGAGGAAATATACATTTTTAATTTAACAACCTGTAGTTTCACAACAAATAACGATAATGTAAAATGGATCAACCTACCAATAAGCCTGATTAACGAACAATATTTATAATAAACATACTTACTTACTAAACCAAAATCCGCATTTTCTGATCGCAGTTTCAAAAAAAAGCGGCCAAGTGCGAGTCGGACTCGCACATGAAGGGTTCCGTGAAATAAATTGCGGTTTACGATTTATGACGTATTAAAAAAAAACTACTTATTAGATCTCGTTCAAACCAATTCTTGGTGGAAGTTTACATGGTAATGTACATCATATATTTTTTTTAGTTTTATCATTCTCTTATTTTAGAAGTTACAGGGGGGGGGGACACACATTTTACCACTTTGGAAGTGTCTCTCGCGCAAACTATTCAGTTTAGAAAAAAATGATGTTAAAAACCTCAATATCATTTTTGAAGACCTATCCATAAATACCCCACACGTATGGGTTTGATGAAAAATATTTTTTTGAGTTTCAGTTCTGAGTATGGGGACCCCTAAAACTTAATGTTTTTTTTCGATTTTTGTGTGAAAATCTTAATGCGGTTTACAGAATACATCTACTCATTAAGTTTAAACAGTATAGCTCTTATAGTTTCGGAAAAAAGTGGCTGTGGCATACGGACGGACAGACAGACAGACAGACGGACGGACATGACGAATCTATAAGGGTTCCGTTTTTTGCCATTTGGCTACGGAACCCTAAAAAAAGGATCAACATCGAAACTTTCAAAACCATTTTTGCATGTGCTGCCTACAGAGCACCATCTGTTTTTGACTGTTGGTAGCAAATACAGTCGCTGCTTAATAAAGCGCATATTGTGTCTAGAATTTCCGCAAAAGCGGTTGTACGGCAATACCCCGCAGACGGGATTGGCCGCACTGATCTTACCTACTTTTTCGTCAATCTTTTAACTGCCATCTAACACAATTGAACCCATAAAGAATACCCACCACTGCCGTTTTCGTAAGTCTCCTGAAGGTTTCTGCTACCTTTGGAAATAACCCATTTAGGTCTTCCAGAAATTCTTCATTCTGAAAAATAATATAACTATTTATAATCCAATCTAAACAATTATATGCAAATCCACTATAATTAATAAAATAAATAAAGCAGAAGTACTTACCACTTCTAACAAAGACGCTACATTATGGTTCTTGCAAGACTTTTTATCTCCCACCATGAGGCAATCCATGCAAAAAGACTGAGCACAATCCTTGCAGTAATACTCAACTGTCTTATCAGTATGCAATTTACACTTGTTGGATTTGATTAACGGTTCTGCAAAAATACAATATTATTACAGAAATATCACAATGTTTTATATAAAAACTGTCAGAACACATTCGACATGAAGACTTCCCATATTCAGCTCAACTCTGGAACCAACATGTTGAGTAGTAAGTAGTATAAGCACTGCTCGTATTTACGAGTACTAATCTAGTCATCGCTTCATAGACACACATTCAGTGCCACGAATCGCTACGCGCTACGCTCGTAGCCGATCACGTTCCTCGTATGTAGCGGGAAGCGCCTACGACGTAGGCACACGACAGTTGTTCCCGGCACTGAATGTGTTAATAGGGGTGTGGACACGAAACAAAATAATCAACAATGTTGCATTTTCTCGAAAAAGGATTAAAAATACAGTCGAATGGAGAAAAAAGTAACACTAAAGAATAAATAATCACTAAGTTATAGGTGTCCGAAGTTATAAGAGGGGGTATATGCACTGTCCCTTTTTCGCAAAACGCGCCCTCATATGAAACGATTGTCATTTACTATGACGGTTGAGACCCGTGACGTCACGAGTCTCGAGCGTTTTCTCTTTCTAACAAGTAACTAACATTAAAACGGTTGTAGCTGGTTCATTTAGTGTAAGCCGTACGATTAAAAATAAAAAACTGGTCAAGTGCGACTCTGACTAGCGCACCGAGGGTTCCGTACAAATGTTCATACACCATACCGTCACGTCAAGACCCTTTCATTCATAACAATCACAACAGCTCATAGTAGAAGTTACCGTTGTATACAACGCCATCTGCATTTTGGTACTAATAACTTGCATAATATAAGACAGTATTAGTAGTATGTTTGTTTATATTTTTTTATCACGCGTACCGATTTCGATTATTATTATTTTATTTGAAAGAAGGGACTTTCAAGATAATCTCGTAGGAATTTGAAGACATAAAATTGCATACAAAATTGATAAAATTACAAACTTAGTTAAGAAATGATTTTTGATAAATAAAAAAAATTACGCTAGATCCTGTATCATATATGTTGAAATGGTATATTTTTCTACATTTTCCTTAATAAATCAAAATTTAACCACTAAAGAAAAAGAATAAAAACGGATTTAGAAAGCGCAACTCAAGCCCTTTCATATGATGCCCTACTTGATCTATTACCTAGACTTTGAATTTTTAACCCCCGTCATGTCATATTCGTCATTTACACAGAAAATAAAAATGTATATAATTTTTTTTATTTTGCATACACGTGGCTTAACCTTTTCAAAATGATAGCATCAGTAGTTCTTGAGATATTAACGTTGTAACAGACGGACTGTTTTACCTTTTTTGTACGGTACCCTAAAACCGCAAGTCGATGTACAGTTTAGCCGTTTGGCACACGCATATACTAGAGGTTAAAAAAAAAAATAATTCCTTAGGAGGGGAACATCATTACATTTCAGCCATTTTTTTTTATTTATACAAAAATAATTTTCGAAAAGAAGACGATCCACCAAATTGTCTAGAACTGCGTCCTATCGAGCGGTACTTGGGCTATTGTGAAATGACACTAAGCCCGGTTTAGACGAGTGCTGGCTTGTTATTGTATGTAAAGCACTGGCTGCCAGTACTGGCGGGAGTAGAGCGCTGGTCTATTTTTCAAGCCAGTGAGCAAGCACTGGCTTCGTCTAAACCTAGCTTTAATAAATCAAGGACAAGAAGCTTAAGCCATTAGAAGAATTCAAACGAATGTGGTTTGCAGCTTGTCGAAAAGTGTCGAAAAGCGATGTGTAGGCAAATAATAATTTTGTACATCAAAGAATAATTAGTTTTATATTTAGTATTATATTCAGCAAAAAAAACGATATAGTTCACAAAAGTAAATTGAAATTTCAAAATGAATGAATGAATTTTTGAATGATTTTTAGTGTCCGCGTAATAAATTGGACACTCGCATAAGAGATTGTGTATGTCCATATTAATAATGCATAGATACGAACCTATATTTTGGAGGACATGAGTTTTGAAGACTACATAGTTTTTGTGTGTTATGTTGAAGCAGTTTTCACATAAAATTGTTTGACATTGCTGGCACATTTTCGACGTGAATTGGTGGCATTCTATGCATTCTCCTGAAAAATGTTCAAGCCATGATTATTTAAGCTTGGAACAAACTGGCAGACAATGTGGTCTCAGCACTCAATGTCAACATTGTCAACCAATTCAAGAACAAATTAGACAAGCACATTTGTACAAAGAAGAAAATTAAGGCTCAACAATTATATACTTAAAGTTAATTGGATAGGTTTCAACTGCCTGCCTGATGTATAAATAAATAATAAATTTATTTATCTAAAAAATAACTTATTTGATAGGTTATTGACATACTCGTTGTTGTAAGATAATTGAAAATATTATTTGATTTCCTCGCATTTTTGGAGAAAAGCACTATATCTGCTTCGGCGCGAATGGCAATTCGTGGATTCGTCTCTATTCTACAATGATACATTGTAGTAGTGGTGATTCAGGTGCTACAGCTTTTGCCTACTTTCCAGCTTGGTTTTAGACCATCTATTGCCACATTTCCGAACAGTGGCGTGAGAACATTTTTTTTGTATCTAATTTGCTTGGCCTAATACTCCATACTAATATTAATATTATAAATGCGAAAGTGTGTCTGTCTGTCTGTCTGTTACCTCTTCCCGCCTAAACCGCTAAACCGATTTAGATTAAATTTAGTATAGAGATAGTTTGAGTCCTGGGAAAGGACAAAGGATAGTTTTTATCCCAGAAATCAGTTCTTAAGGGGGGGGGGGGGGGTGAACGTTTGTATGGAGCTACTACAACCGCTACACCGATTTAGATCAAATTTAGTATAAACATAGTTCCGAGTCCCGCCGGGGAAGGACAATAGATAGATTTTGTCCTGAAAATCATCTCCTAAGGGGGTGAAATAGGAGGTAAAGTTTTGGATGAAATTTGGTTTAGAGATAAAGGCTTTGTATGGTTTGTATCCCGGAAATCGTCGGGTGAAAGTTTTTATCGAGCTACGATATAAACGAGTTCCACGCGGACAGAGTCGCGGGCAGAAGCTAGTAAATTATAAATAAATAAATATTTGCGGACAATCTTTCACACATATCGACCTAGCCCCAAACTCAGCAAAGCTTTTACTATGGGTACGAGACGACGATAAACATACTTATATATAGATAAATAAATACTTAAATACCTACATAGAAAACATCCATGACTCGGGAACAAATATTTATGCTCATCACTCAAATAAATGCCCTTGCCGGGATTCGAACCCAGGACCTCTTGCTTCTTAGGCAGCGTCACTACCAACTAGGCTAAGGCGGTCGGTATAATGACTAAAACTTGAATCAACAGCAACTTTTAAAAACTTTAAGGAAAATAACAAAATATAATTTGGTAGCGCTATGACTAGGGAATGCAAAACGGTATTAACCAAAACCGAATAAACCGGTTATAACCGATTATTGCGACAAAATTTCATAACCAGGTTTCGGAATTTTGAAAAACCGGTTATTGTTATGTTATTATATGTATCTGCTTTGCAGCAAAGCAGATAAATTATTAATTAAAACCGAAACAGAGTAAGGACAAGATATTATAAAAATAAATATCAAATAGGTACCAGTTGTGGTGTCTGTGCTCTGTATGATAGACTTGAGATCCACAAAGTAACTTTCATCGTCATCATTCTTACAGTCTGCTTCCTGGAAAGTAAAAGGGTACAACAAATTATTTTGAACATCCTTAGAAATCACGAGTGGTAATTTTTTTACAATCAATTACGTATTATCTTACGATCATCAGTTCCATTGTGAGTTCTCCGAGCATAACCATGTTTATGGGGAATGTTTTGTAGAACTCCGTTTTATTTTTTTCTAACTTGGCCGGGTCCTTTATTTTCATCTCGGTGCTTTGATAACACACCTTGCACTCAATGGGCTCAGAGAATCTGATGATGGTTTTGACACATTTCTCGCACATAGTATGTCCACAGGCTAGGAACAGGGGCATATTCCCTTTGGGATGGGGCCCGAGACCTGAAAATAATAGCAAGTAGGTAATTTTTTATTTATTTTTATTTATTAATTTTAATACAATCTAGACACGCGGCAGCGTGCCTTGCCAAGTTCAAAGCCAAAAGGAACTGGCGACGCAGCAGCCGTGTGTTATACAGTGTGTCTCTGACTTTGGGGCTTTAAATTCAAATGTCGATTATTATGCTCCTGAAATAGAACTACTTTTATTCTACAACTTTTCAAAAGTACGTTATTTTACATTATCCATTAGTTAGTTTTCATACTTGTTCATAATAGTCATGGATGTCAAATAATGAGGCCGTGTTTGCAATACATTGATGGTACAGTTAAAGTTCAAACACTACCAAATTATAGAAATGATAGTTATTTTACAAAGTTGCAGAACAAAAGTGGTTCAGTTTCAGGACCATAATCGATATTTGCATTTAAAGACCCATCGTCAGAGACACACTACATATTATACTTAATTATACATATATTACACGAACCATTTGGAGCCACTTTTGACTCCTTAATAACTCAAAATCTAATTAACAAAGAAACATGAAATTTGGTATATCAGGTATTTGGTATATTAAAACCCCTTAGATTAACTAGAACCCGAAATTTCATATATACGGGTAAAACGGTTATTGAGATTAATATCTGCATTTTTATCACTGACTTATTAGATGACGGATAGACCAAAAACCTAACCCACTTCCATATGACCTAGAAAGTTATGTGTATACAAATAAAAAAATTAAAAAAACGGGGTAATTGCTCTTAAAAAGCACCATTATATTGTACTAGCTGTTGCCCGCAACTTCGTCCGCGTAGAACTTTTTATCGTCTTAGAAAATGATTTCTCTCAATACAAAATTTTAACCCTCTTTTAGGGGATAATTAAAAAAAAGTTGATGTTCATTTTCTAGTTTGTGAACAAACAGTCTAAAACCAAAGTTAAAAATCTCATACTTTAAAAATGCCTTGAAATACTCAAACTTTTAACCAATTTTAACACTCTTAGGGGATGAATTTGGAAAAACTCTGAAATCAGTTTTGTA
The DNA here is from genome assembly GCA_963854355.1 of Epinotia brunnichana. Lineage (NCBI taxonomy): Eukaryota > Metazoa > Arthropoda > Insecta > Lepidoptera > Tortricidae > Epinotia > Epinotia brunnichana. The sequence goes on along the minus strand of OY977935.1, from coordinate 38,807,390 downwards.
GTCTTTTAACGTACAGAATAAGACCGAAGTTAAAAATTTATTACTCACACTTTAAAATTTTATTGCTCGCCATTTAAAATTTGAACTCCCTTTTAAACCCCCTTAGAGGTTGATTTTTTCTAATCGCTGAAAGAACTTTTTTCGTAAACTTTTAAGTCTCTAGCTCAAAAAAAGTGTTGCCCATACAAAGCTTTCTTAACCCCCTTAGGGGTGGAATTTTCTAAAACTCTGAAAGTACTTTATTATTAATTTTAATAAGTAACATTTTGAATAGTTTTAAGTCTAGTAAAAAAAAACGTTTTTCCCACACAACACTGGCTACCCTTCTTAAGGATCAGGATCCCCTTAGGGATGGAGTTTTCTAAAACGCTGAAAGTTCTTTTTTAGTATTCTAATAAGTAATCTTTTTGCAAAGTTTTAAGTCTAACTCAAAAAAAAGTGTTGCCCATGCAAAGCTTGCTCTCCTTTTTAACCCTATTAGGGGTGGAATTTTCTAAAACGATTTGTGTTCTTTTTTGTATTTTAATAAGTAATCTTTCTACAAAGTTTCAAGTCTCTAACTCAAAAACATAAACTTTCCCTGATAAAAACTTTGCACCCCTTTTTATCTCCCTTAGGGATAGATTTTTTCAAAACGCTGAAAGTCTTTTTTTTTGTATTTTTATAAGTAATCTTTCTACAAAGTTTTAAGTGTCTAGCTCAGAAAAAGTGTTCCCCATACAAACCTTGCACCCTTTTTTTACCCCCTTAGGGAATGATTTTTGTAAAACGCCGAATGTAGTATTTTTCATGTTCTAATGACTGATCTTTCTACAAAGTTTTAAGTCTCTATTTAAAAAAAAAATGTTTCCCCCATACAAACCTTGCACCCCTATTTTACCCCCGTAGGGGTGGAATTTTCCAAAATGCTGAAAGTGTTTCATTTGTATTCTAATAACTAATTTTTCTACAAAGTTTAAGTCTATAGCTCAAAAAAAAAGGTTCTCCCATACAAACTTTGCACCCCCATTTTACCCCCTTAGGGGTAGAATTTTCAAAAATCCCTTTTTATCCCTAGCCCACGTTATAAAAGCAACATACTGTGCAAAAATCAACTCTCTAAGATTAGTAGTTTCGGCTGTGCGTTGATGAGTGAGTGAGTGAGTGATTGAGTGAATAAGTCAGTCAGGACATAGGCATTTATTATGTATAAATAAATAGAAGATAATGAAACTCCCATTCAAATATCTCAAAAAATTATGAAGCTACATCCGTTTTAATGTCGCTTGTTAGAGTGAGAACACGATGAGGGACTGTGACGTCAATATACTCGAGCGTCATAGTAAAAAACAATCGTTTCATATGAAGGTGCGTTTTGCGGAAAAGGGACATAACATACCCCCTCTTAAAACTTTGGACTCTTATAACTTAATCATTACCTATATAACCTCTTGCTTTGTTTTTTTCTCCATTTGACTATATTTATTTTAAATTCTTTTTCGAGAAAATACATTATGATTATTTACCATATTTTCGATTCCTGAGCTATAACCACGAACTTCGGAATTCGAAAATATTCGGGTATCTCTATCTCTATCGCACTAACCATACTCGAGTGACAGGGATGCAAATATATGAACATTGAGTATCGGTTTTCGTGGTAGCGCCGCAGGTACTTTGGCTGAATGCGCCGAGCGCGTGCCATTGTCATTCAAAAAAAACAAATTCGTGTTAATTATATTGTTCAAATGTGTTGATTTCATTTATTGAAATTACGACATAAAAAGACATTTGCGCATATAAGTTCTCATATCAGAATCGAATATGTTTTTATGGTTTATATTTTAGCATTTGTCTCGTAAAGGTCTATCGTAGACGGGATTTAAATTATTAATAAGTGAAAGGCAAAGCAATTCCGCCATTTTGACGAAAATTTGACGGTTCTTATAGCTGACAGTTGGAGCAGCGTTTGATTTCAATAAAAATAAATGAAAAATTAAATGAAGTCGTATATTTCGGAAAATTAATTAACTGTCGCAGTCGGATAAAAACTATCCTAAGTTGCAGCTAGAATAATAATGTACCTATATAAAATGTTTCATATTTTTCCGTTCATGGGATGCTGAGAACATTCGAACCGCGCAAAGCTTAGTTTCAAACTGGCTGATTCTTTTTTTAATTTAGAGATTTATTATAAGTGGAGATTATAAGTGGAGATGGAGATGAGAAGATTTTAGAAGTATGTGTACTCAGTCTCTCGGTCTTCGTTACATGTATTATTGTTGTGCCGTAGGATTTAACTTCCTTGCGTGTACAGTCAAGGGCATAAATATATTATGTACCTACGTTCCCAGATCTTCAAATATATCTGTACTATCGATTAGTCATAAATATCCATGCGACGATTCGATCAGAAATATGTATACATGTATCGAGTCAATAATATATGTACGCTGATACATTTAGACGATAACATGTTCTACGCGGACGAAGTCGCGGGCAACAGCTAGTTATCAATAAGATAGAATAGAGACTATACTGTTATAGAGAATAATAAAATGAAGACTATTTAAGAAGAACTTATAACAGTTGCCTGTCAGAGATCACTTTTTGGTAATGGTCTTCCTGTTGTTTGCCTGTTTTCATTTGATGCTCTGTATTGGTTTTCTAATATTATTATTGAGGTGTGCAATAAAGAGCATCTACGAGTATATTGTTTTGCAATAAATAAAACTAAACATTAAAACCTAAGCTAAAACTAGACTAAATCTAAACTGACCATGGTACATTGTATATGTATTATGGTGCCGGAGTTGCCGGCAGCCACGTTGAACAATTAATAAAAATACATTGATACAAAAAATACCTATAGATTTTTACTAATGTGGAAAGTTTTACTACATAGAATATGTATGATATTCGGCTATGGAAAAACCATATTACTATAATAATTACATTTCAAAACGTAGTTTTTGTGCAAAATACCTAATACTGTAGAAGGACAGTCCACTTCTATTATAGGTAGGTAGTGTATAATTGTTGCAGAGTTTTAGATGTGTAAAATTTGACTGATATAATATGTAAAGTTATTTTTGTAAATAGAAAAAAAAAGAGTAAATGAGAGGGGATAAAGCTGGCTTGTATAGAAGTATAAATTAAGGCGAGGCCGCTTCACGATCTGACCAAAAGATTGATTTTTGAGCTTCCAGTGTCAAGAAATAATGAAGAATTGTACTACAGAAAAATTACTGTAGACTGAAAAAGAAACAAAGAAACACAATAACCGAACATAATACTCGTATTAAAAAATGGCTTGGTAACTCTGTAAAAAAATCTTCAATATCACCATAAAATAGTACATTACTTACCTAGGGCGGTTAAACAAAGAATGTCTCAGATCGCAGGTATTTGACGCCCGAGCCGAAGGCAAGGGCGATAAATATGCGCTCTGAGGCTTTCTTTATTACCGCCCGTGGTGAGTACAACATTTTACGTCTCTATCTGGCCAGGAAGTGGGGTTTTCCGCACGCATAGCGTGCGGTAATTCCTACTTTATGGCCAGGTATGACGTAAATAAACTTATATGTTCGAGATTTCGTAATTTTCAACGAAAAATCTATGTTTTTTTATGAAAAAGGTTAGCGTTTTTATTGTTCTAATACAATAACCGCATAGATTTTTAATAAATTATCCAGTATTCCAAAAATCAATTAATATGTACCTACTAAAAAGTGATGTTACACACTTCCGAACACGCACTTCCATCTCGCTCACGCTTATGCTCAGTGAGAGGGAGAGAAGACCATGAACCTGCGTCGCACACAATGCATTCGTCATTATTAATTTCGAGCTCGAGAGTAAAACGTATCGAATCTTATTGAAATTCTATTATTTGTTAGACGTAACCTATCCATGTTTGAACGTGTCGAGGTTGCGGGCATGACTATCCGTTCCACAGGCAGACTAAAGGCCTCCACACACCGGTCGCGGGCGCGGGTCGGGTGCGGGCCCGCGGAAGTTTACAAAAAACACAGTTTACAAAAAAGAAACACAGTTTGAAGTGTAGTTTCAATGTTTTACAACTTGCGAGGGCCCGCGCCCGACCCGTACCCTTGAAGGTTAAGATGGGGGTTGAAAGTTCACATAAGTTAGCGATTTTTGATGATAAACGCATGAAATTCGGAACGTATATTCTTTACGTGTACGTTGTCGTGTACTAAGAAAAGATTTTACGAAATTCAACCCTTAAGGGGGTGAAATAGGGGCTGAACCGTTGTATGGAAATCGTTCAGTTGGAAAGTTATAGACTTGAATCTTTGTGTGAAGGTTTCTTGCTAAAAAGCAAAACAAATGATTTAGCGTTGTTATAAAAAAATAATCCCCTAAGGGGTTTAAAAAAGTGTTGAAAGTTTGTATGGAAAACATGTAGTTTTTAAAGTTAGACGTTTAAAACTTCGGTCACAAGCTCCTAATTTACAGTTAAAAACATTGATAAGGGCATTTTTGATGAGGGTTGAAAGTTTACATGAGTAATGTGTGATTTTTAATGATAAACTAAAGGCCAAATGGAAGACATAATATGAGAGTTCAAACTTTGCGCACATACACCTTTAAGTTTTATATAGCCAATCATGCTCAGTACCTACATCGATTTCTGAAATTCATCCCCTAAAAGCGTTAATAAGGATAATATATCGTTTTTAGGGTTCCGGAGCCAAAATGGCAGTATGTTACAGGCATTTTACTCGAAAACTAAAAGGTTTATTTGAATAAAATTTGTAGGATAGGTGTATATTGTTAGCCGCTACATAGTAGTAGCCGCTAAATATTTTTTTAGGAGTGCTCTATACATGAAACGGAAAGTCAAGTTGATTTTTAACTAGATCAGTTCAAAGGTTTTCGAGTAATTGCTGAAAAACTGCCTTCCCTATAGATAGGGATGTAAGTGCCATAAGATATTTGTGACGATACGACCTTTTTAATATGCACGGAACCCTTCGTTGTGCGTGGTCCGACACGTTCTTGGCCGGTTTTTTATCGATTAGTGTAGAATGTGTAGAATACCTACGATAGATTTTTTAATAAATAAAAATCGTTTGATATGAATGAGTGTGTTTTTTTTATACAGAAGACGTATAGACTTATAGGTAGGTAAATACGTAAGTGGTATTTAACAATTTTAACAAATTAACATATAATAATGTCCAGGCCACAAGTTTGACTAGATGAATTGCATCATTTCATTTCATGCATAAGTGTTATTCATATCATAAGGGAAGTAAGTAGGTAGTAGCAGCCCGTTGCCGGCGTAACAACTAAAAAAATATTGCAAAAATTACACTTACTACGCGGGCGAAGCCACGGGAAAAAGCTTGTATATAATAAAACGAAACTCTTAAAAGTAACTCAGACCTACGTGTATTATTCCTGTCTTTTAGTAAGAAAAATACTTAAAAATGATACAAGAACTCAGCTTAGTTTTACTAGGAAACATCATGTACAGAGAATGAAGTTACGAAATGCCAATGATTTAATATTACGCTCGCCGCGAACAATTTATGGAAAAAAAGTATTCTGTATGAAGGTGCTCAATTATTTAATAAACTTCCCAAAATTATTAAAGAAACTACTTACAACAATGTCCCGCTTCAAATCCTTACTCCAAAACCATGTTTTAAATAATATAAAATGACGCTAAGTAAATTAAATTAGGGGTATAAATATTCACAAAAATAAAGTACTAAGTATTAAAAACAATAATATGTTCAAATATATTATATCTAATTATTATATTAAAGTAGGTACAGTATATAATATGAACGCCGTTTGTTAGTCGTGTACCTCGAAATCAAAAAATCCTTGTTGCTTTTCACCTATTCGCGTTTCGCCGCGATAGCGTAATAGTTTGTTGTAGCGTGTATTATCAGTGGTATATTTTGTTACTCGCATATATATTTTATATATTTTTACAACAGTAGCAAATTTTGATGTAGCATGTATTATCAATAGCCTATTTAGTTAGCAGCATATATTTTCAATAGATGTTTACAACAGTAGTTAATTTTGATGTAGCATGTATTATCATTATTATCAATAGCCTATTTAGTTAGCCGCAAATATTTTTAGTTTTTTGATTTAGTCGTACGATGCCTATTATCGCACTTAATTGACTTTTTCATTTTTACTTGCAATAGGTAGCACAGGGACAACATTTTAAAATCTCCATACGTGTAATCGCATTATGCCGGAAATCGCACCTATCCAAACTTTTTTCTAAACAGTTCAAATAGTCGCAGAATGCCAACTTTTGTTTTCACCAATATTTTCGTTTCGCGTATTGCCTACAAAATGTACAATCAAACACAACAATCATTGTACAGCATGTCGGTTTTATTTTGAAAACATTTTTGAATTGTAATGTAATCATTATGTAATAATTGATATTAAATGAAAAATAAATGTGAGTTGAGGTGTCAACTAAACTATACAGTCACCAAACTTTAACCCCTTGTCGGTCGTGGTCCACCTGCTTAGTTCACCTATATAGGTGGACCACGGGCACTTTTTCTTGCCGGTGGTTCGGTTAAATGATGAATAATATACAAATAAAAAAAAACCGGCCAAGTGCGAGTCGGACTCGCGCACGAAGGGTTCCGTACCATTTATATATTTAATTCTCTTTTTTAGTATTTGTTGTTATAGCGGCAACAGAAATACATCATCTGTGAAAATTTCAACTATGTTTTCTGTCATGGTTCATGAGATACAGCCTGGTGACAGACAGACAGACAGACGGACAGCGGAGTCTTAGTAAACGGGTCCCGTTTTACTCTTTGAGTACGGAACCCTAAAAATGACTATGGGCTTGGTCCACCTAACCTAACAAGCTAGAAAAAATATTCTTTGTAGAAAACCGGGTTATGTACCAAGAAACCAACTTTCTTTGCATTTACGAAACAAAACTATAGAGGTATAGTGCTTAAAGGAAATATCGCGATATGTAATAACGCATTCCAATCAAATATCTATCGAGGTGAAAAAGCGACTACAGTGAAGAAAGGCAGGAAAGTAAATATACTATGAATTTTTCACACCTCTCATTCAGAAAAGTAAGTTTTGGTCCCCGACGAGAGGGAGCAAAATGCTACTTTTCTGTTCAAGCTACTTTTTTAATTTATTCATTGGCTTGTAGCATTTACGCAATGTGCCAATAGAATCTTGATAAATAATCGATTGTAATTTCATCGTAATCGACAAACGTATATATATTAGCTCTAAGCTGTACCATTATGGCATTCGGGGACCTTCTCAATCTCTCATGTCAGATTTCTTGCACGAGAGGATTCAGCACGTAGTGGGACAAAGAGGCAGTCTGATCTCCTGCGGACTACCAACGGAAATAGGTGTCCCACAGGGATCTTCGCTCTCTAACTTAGCTTTTTCCCTCCTACTTAATGACTTGCCAGGTGCAATTAGTGGAGGCGAGGTATTTATGTACGCGGACGACGTTGCGGTTACTGTAACTGCCCCGAATATTGATCTTCTGGAGTCGGAACTTAACTGCGTCACCAAACAACTGTCGAGCTGGTTCAAACAAAATGGCTTAATCCTTAACCTAACGAAAACCCACTTCATGCAGTTCGACCTATCCGGGCGCAAACGCCGTCCACTGCATGTGAGCCTCGATAGCGGCAGCATCGAACAAGTTAAAAGTACATCTTTCCTAGGCTTCCACATAGATCAAACTTTAACATGGGAGAATCATATTGACTCCCTATGCGGTAAAATGGGAAGAGCTTCTTTCGCCATTGGTAGACTAGCTACTACCCTCCCACTGCATGCTGTTCGCGACTGTTACTTTGCCAGCATACAGTCTCTTATACAGTACGGGCTCGAGCTGTGGGGACGCGCGGCTGACTGGCAGCGTGTTTTCCGGCTGCAAAAACGAGCTGTGAGAGCGATGGCGCGAGTGCCATGGCATGAGTCGGCTAAACAATATTTCATCGACTTAGGCATTCTTACCTTGCCAAGCCTCTTAATACTGCAAATAGCCGTCTACACCAGGGAGAACCTGGACAAATATCCTAGACGGGGGGATGGAAGCGATCGCGTCACGCGTTATAGTCACAAACTGGCACCGGTGCCTCGAATGCTGGTCAAAATGGCTAAAACCATACACGTAATGGGTCCTTCTGTATATAATAGATTGCCAATAAGCATAATAGACGCCCCTAGTCCGGTCAGTTTCAAAAATAAACTTAAGGCATGGCTTGTTGAGCAGTCGTTCTATAGTATTGAAGAGTTTTTAAATTCAGAATAGTATAAATAATAGCCAACTATGCTAATAACCTAAGCTTATTTTAATACTATAGGTATATATTTTACTATTATGTTGACATGTAATTTTTTATTACCAATAAATTATGAGTATGAGTATGAGTATGAGTATATATCATCATCATATCAGCCGAAAGACGTCCACTGCTGGACATTGGCCTCCCCCAAAAAGTGCCAAAATGACCGGTACTGCGTCACCCGCATCCAGCGGACTCCCGCGACCTTTACCAGGTCATCAGTCCACCTTGTGGGGGGCCTACCCACGCCGCGCCTTCCGGTACGTGGTCGCCACTCGAGAACCTTTCCGCCCCAATGGCCATCGGTTCTACGTGCAATGTACATATATATAGGTTTGTTTCAGTTTTTGTTGTTTTTTTAGTTTTTTTTCTTTCTGTTCGTTTTTTTGTTTTTTGTTTGTTTTTTTTTGTTTTTTTGTTGTTTTTTGTTATTTTTTGTAATTTTTTTTTGTTTTTTTGTTTTGTTTGTTTCAATTGTTTTTTTTGTATGTTTTTCTGGTTTTTGTTTTTTTCTGGTTTTTTGTTTGTTTTTTTTTTGTTGCTTGTTTTTGTTAGATTTCTTTTGCCGTTTTTTGTTTTTTGGTTTTTGTTGTTTTTTTTTGTATTTTTTTTTAGTTTTTAGTTTCGTTGGTTTTTTGTTTCATTTTTTTATTATTTTTTTGTTTTTTTTTGTTTTTGTTGTTTGTTTTTGTTTAGGTTTTTTTGCGGTTTTTTTGTATTTTTGTTCCTTTTTTTGTTAATTTTTCGTTTTTCTGTTTTTTTTCTATTCTTTGTATTATTTTTTCTTCTTTTTTTGTAATTTTTTTAGGTTTTTTTCGTTATTTTTTTTGTTTCGTTTTTTTCTGTTTTCTCTTATTTTAGTTTTTTTTTTGTTTTGTTCGTTTTTGATTTTGTTTTTTTTTTTTTGTTTTTCTTTTTTTTTGTTATTTTTTGTTGTTTTTTTGCAAATGTTTTCCTCATAGTCGGTGTGAAAAGTTACATGTGTCACTCAGGAGCAAAATTATTTTCGTCTTGGGCGTGTACACTTGAATCCCTCACTACGCTCAGGATCCTACGTTAGAATCCCTCGCTACGCTCAGGATTCTATTGTAGGATCCCTCGCTACGTTCAGGATTCAATACACCGCCCTCGCCGTAAATATACTATTTTGCTCCCTTGTGACACAAATAACTATTATACACCATTGTAATTGGCGACCAAAAATCATACTACAAGGAAAAACATCTGTTCAGAAATTTTGAGATAGCGGCGAAACGCGAATAGGTGAAAAGCTACAAGAATTTTTTGATTTCGAGGTATACGACTAACAAACGCGCATGCCGTATCGAGAATATCGATATGTTCCTATTCCGTGTATTAAATACTTGTTTTGCATAAGTATTCCGATGGCTGCCTGCTTTGCGCGCGATCAGTAAAGATTGTTGTAAAACTACCCTTTTTTTCTAATAGTTATTAAGTTTGTTTGTGCGCTCGTTAACGAAGCTATAAAACTGTAAATTGTAAACTGTTATGAAAATAAGTAAATGATCTTAAATCATATGTATATTTTGATTTTGCCTTATTTGTCTTGTTTTTATAATTCTGTTGTATTTTATTTATCAAATGTATAGACGACCACAATAGGGATTCTTTTGAATTGACCTGAATGTAATTTATAATGAAGTATGTATTGTGTAATAAAGAAATGGAATCTACACAAACTATGATATATCTGGCTTGTATCGAAGTATCAATTAAATATCTCGCACACAAGGCATTCGTCATTATCAATGTTGAGGGTAAGACCAAAAACGTATCACATACTATTAATGCCTCAACCAGACTTTTTTATTTTCTTGGTCAGACTGTACCAAAGGGGGGGCGTTTCTGGGACTTCAATAAATATGTTAAAAAATAAGTTATACTTACATATTAAGTTGTATAGTTGACTGCAGTTTGGACAAGATTTTTTGATATTTACTTCCATTATGAACTACCTATTTATTACGATCAAATTTCTAAATAAGTACGTAACGTAAAATTAATGCACTGAAAACTGTTTCGCTAACAATTAAGATTCTTATTTTTGCACGAGGTGAAGCACGCCGTGTGCCTAAACCACGAGAAAAGAGATCATCAGGCAGTGTTGCCAGGGCCCTTGAGTCGTAAGTTACGTTTCGTTTCATGAAATGTTACATTTTTGCTGCATAAGTTGCATTATATATTTTTCTTTTATTAACGTGTGTGGGGTCGGATTTCGCAGGCAAATTGATGTCAGCAATCAAAAAAAAAAACAATAATGACTCATCTCTCTTTATTGTGTATTAAATTGATGGGATCTATACCAGAATGAATGATTTGTCAGCTCCAATTTATCAGAAGTTGACTAATTGCTATCGCCTGGAGCAGAGTTGGGCAAAAGTTATCTTGAATAAGAATAAGAACAGAATTTTTATTCTTATTCCCATCGATGGGAATAAGAATAAATTCATGAGCTCGTTATTCCGGAATAAATTGAACGGGAATAATTCACGCTACTTTTATCTTAAATAAGGAATGAAATACGGAATAATTATTCCCCAAATGGGGTTATTCTAACTAACATTTTATTTAAATAAAACGTTATTTAAATAAAAGATAACTTTGTGGTATCGTCGGTAAAATTTTGTAAGGTTTTTTCTCGCAATGGATTTTATGACATGTTTGGGTTCATTTGGTTTGTTTTGATGAGTTTTATACGTTATACTTGGTGACGATGGCCTGATGATGGAGTCAGGAGGTGGATAGTGGAACTCCTCAACGGCTACTTGAATACCCCTCGAGTTTGGGTTCATTTGGTTTGTTTCGACGAAATTTATACATTAAACTTGGTGACGATGGTCTGATGATGGAGTCAGGAGGTGGATAGTGGAACTCCTCAACGGCTACTTGTATACCCCTCGAGTTTGGGTTCGTTTTGTTTGTTTTGACGAGTTCTATACATTATACTTGGTGACGATGGTCTGATGATGGAGTCAGGAGGTGGTTAGTGGAACTCCTCAACGGCTACTTGAATACCCCTCGAGTTGCGGTTCGTTTGGTTTGTTTTGACGAATTCTATACATTGTACTTGGTGACGATGGTCTGATGATGGAGTCAGGAGGTGAATAGTGGAACTCCTCAACGGCTACTTGTATACTCCTCGAGTTTGGGTTCGTTTGGTTTGTTTTGACGAGTTCTATACATTATAATTGGTGACGATGGTCTAATGATGGAGTCAGGAGGTGGATAGTGGAACTCCTCAACGGCTACTTGAATACCCCTCGAGTTTGGGTTTGTTTGGTTTGTTTTGACGAATTCTATACATTGTACTTGGTGACGATGGTCTGATGATGGAGTCAGGAGGTGGATAGTGGAACTCCTCAACGGCTACTTGTATATCCTCGAGTTTGGGTTCGTTTGGTTTGTTTTGACAAATTCTAAACATTGTACTTGGTGACGATGGTCTGATGATGGCGTCAGGAGGTGGATAGTGGAACCCCTCAATGGCTACTTGAATACCCCTCGAGTTTGGGTTCGTTTGGTTTGTTTTGACGAGTTCTATATATTACACTTGGTGACGATAGTCTGATGATGGAGTCAGGAGGTGGATAGTGGAACTCCTCAACGGCTACTTGAATACCCCTCGAGTTTGGGTTCATTTGGTTAGTTTTGACGTGTTCTATACATTATACTTGGTAACGATGGTCTGATGATGGAGTCAGGAGGTGGATAGTGGAACTCCTCAATGGCTACTTGAATACCCCTCGAGTTTGGGTTCGTTTAGTTTGTTTTGACGAGTTCTATACATAATACTTAGTGACGATGGTCTGATGATGGAGTCAGGAGGTGGATAGTGGAATTCCTCAACGGCTTCTTGTATACCCATCGAGTTAAGGTTCGTTTGGTTCGTATACTTAGTGACGATGGTCTGATGATGGAGTCAGGAGGTGGATAATGGAACTCCTCAACGGCGACTTGTAAACGCATCGAGTTTGGGTTCGTTTGGTTTGTTTTGACGAGTTCTATACATTATACTTGGTGACGATGGTCTGATGATGGAGTCAGGAGGTGGATAGTGGAACTCCTCAACGGCTACTTGAATACCCCTCGAGTTTGGGTTCGTTTGGTTTGTTTTGACAAATTCTATACATTGTACAGTCAAGGTCACCAATATGTATTCACAACAAAGTTACATTAATATGTATACAGACCTTATTACTACGAAAGTAAGGTAGTTGTATACATATTTGTGCAACTTTGTGTAAATACATATTGGTGACCTTGACTGTACTTGGTGACGATGGTCTGATGATGGAGTCAGGAGGTGGATAGTGGAACTCCTCAACGGCTACTTGTATACCCCTCGAGTTTGGGTTCGTTTGGTTTGTTTTGACGAGTTCTATACATTATACTTGGCGACGATGGTCTGATGATGGAGTCAGGAGGTGGATAGTGGATTTCCTCAACGGCTACTTGTATACTCTTCGAGTTTGGGTTCGTTTAGTTTGTTTTGACGAGTTCTATACATTATACTTGGTGACAATGGTCTGATGATGGAGTCAGCAGGTGGATAGTGGAACTCCTCAACGGCTTCTTGAATACCCCACGAGTTTGGGTTCGTTTGGATTGTTTTGACGAATTCTTTACATTGTACTTGGTGACGATGGTCTGATGATGGAGTCAGGAGGTGGATAGTGAAACTCCTCAACGGCTACTTGAATACCCCTCGAGTTTGGGTTCGTTTGGTTCGTATACTTAGTGACGATGGTCTGATTATGGAGTCAGGAGGTGGATAATGGAACTCCTCAACGGCTACTTGAATACCCCTCGGGTTTGGGTTCGTTTGGTTTGTTTTGACGAATCCTATACATTGTTCTTGGTGACGATGGTCTGATGATGGAGTCAGGAGGTGGATAGTGGAACTCCTCAACGGCTACTTGTATACCCCTCGAGTTTGGGTTCGTTTAGTTTGTTTTGACGAAATTTATACATTATACTTGGTGACAATGGTCTGATGATGAAGTCAGGAGGTGGATAGTGGAACTCCTCAACGGCTACTTGAATACCCCTCGAGTTTGGGTTCGTTTGGTTTGTTTTGACGAGTTCTTTACATTATACTTGGTGACAATGGTCTGATGATGGAGTCAGGAGGTGGATAGTAGAACTCCTCAACGGCTACTTGAATACCCCTCGAGTTTGGGTTCATTTAGTTTAATTTGACGACTTTTATACATTGTACTTGGTAACGATGGTCTGATTATGGAGTCAGGAGGTGGATAGTGGAACTCGTCAACAGCTACTTGTATACCCCTCGAGTTTGGGTTCGTTTGGATTGTTTTGACGAGTTCTATACATTTTACTTGGTGACGATGGTCTGATAAAGGAGTCAGGAGTTGATTAGTGGAACTATATACAATAAAACGTTAAGGAGTTCCACTATCCACCTCCTGACTCCTTCATCAGACCATTGTCACCAAGTATAATGTATAGAACTCATCAAAACAAACCAAATGAGCCCACACTCGAGTATATACAAGAAGCCGTTGAGGAGTTCCACTATCGACCACCTGACTCCATAATCAGACCAACGTCACCACGTATTATGTATAGAACTCATCAAAACAAACCAAATGAGCCCACACTCGAGGATATACAAGTAGCCGTTGAGGAGTTCCACTATCCACCTCCTGACTCCATCATCAGACCATTTTCACCAAGTATAAAGTGTAGAACTCGACAAAACAAACCAAACGAACCCAAACTCGAGGGTCATACAATTAACCGTTGAGGAGTTCCAGTATCCACCTCCTGACTCCATCATCAGAACATCATCACCAAGTATAAAGTGTAGAACTCGACAAAACAAACCAAACGAACCCAAACTTGAGAGGTATACTATTAACCGTTGAGGAGTTCCACTATCCACCTCCTGACTCCATCATCAGACCATCATCACCAAGTATAAAGTGTAGAACTCGACAAAACAAACCAAACGAACCCAAACTCGAGGGGTATACAATTAACCGTTGAGGAGTTCCACTATCCACCTCGATACTCCATCATCAGACCATCATCACCAAGTATAAAGTGTAGAATTTGACAAAACAAACCAAACGAACCCAAACTCGAGGGGTATACAATTAACCGTTGAGGAGTTCCACTATCCACATCCTGACTCCATCATCAGACCATCATTACCAAGTATAAAGTGTAGAACTCGACAAAACAAACCAAACGAACCCAAACTCGAGGGGTATACAATTAACCGTTGAGGAGTTCCACTATCCACCTCCTGACTCCATCGTCAGACCATCATCACAAAGTATAAAGTGTAGAACTCGACAAAACAAACCAAACGAACCCAAACTCGAGGGGTATACAATTAACCGTTGAGGAGTTCCACTATCCACCTCCTGACTCCATCATCAGACCATCATCACCAAGTATAAAGTGTAGAATTTGACAAAACAAACCAAACGAACCCAAACTCGAGGGGTATACAATTAACCGTTGAGGAGTTCCACTATCCACCTTCTGACTCCATCATCACCAAGTTTAAAGTGTAGAACTCGACAAAACAAACCAAACGAACCCAAACTCGAGGGCTATACAATTAACCGTTGATTAGTTCCACTATCCACCTCCTGAATCCATCATCAGACCATCTTCACCAAGTATAAAGTGTAGAACTCGACAAAACAAACCAAACGAACCTAAACTCGAAGGGTATACAATTAACCGTTGAGGAGTTCCATTATCCACCTCCTGACTCCATCATCAGACCATCATCACCAAGTATAAAGTGTAGAACTCGACAAAACAAACCAAACGAACCCAAACTCGAGGGATATACAATTAACCGTTAAGGAGGTCCACTATCCACCTCGCGACTCCATCATCAGACCATCATCACCAAGTATAAAGTGTAGAACTCGACAAAACAAACCAAACGAACCCAAACTCGAGGGGTTTACAATTAACCGTTGAGGAATTCCACTATCCACCTCCTGACTCCATCATCAGACTATCATCACCAAGTATAAAGTGTAGAACTCGACAAAACAAACCAAACGAACCCAAACTTGAGGGGTATACAATTAAAACCGTTGAGGAGTTCCACTATTCACCTCCTGACTCCATCATCAGACCATCATCACCAAGTATTAAGTGTAGAACTCGACAAAACAAACCAAACGAACCCAAACTCGAGGGGTATACAATTAACCGTTGAGGAGTTCCACTATCCACCTCCTGGCTCCACCATCAGACCATCGTCACCAAGTTTCATGTATAGAACTCATCAAAACAAACTAAATGAGCCCACACTCGAGGATATACAAGTAGCCGTTGAGGAGTTCCACTATCCACCTCCTGATTCCATCATCAGACCATCGTCACCAAGTGTTATGTTCTACATCAACCGAGTGCCTCTATACAGATACCAAATGCGCTGTGTTTACCCCCAAGGGCCCCGAGTATCCGAATTCGAACCGAACTACATTCGTATTCATGGAATATTATTTAAAATAAAAAATCAGGATTAGTTTTATTTGAATAAGAATAAGTTATCTTCATTTTATTCTTATTCCCAAGAATTATTCCCGACGAAACTTATTTGGAATAACTTTGACGGGGATAAAATCAGCGTGATTTTATTCACGCGTTATTCTTATTCTATTCATGATTTTATTCTTGAATGCCCAACTCTGGTCTGGAGGCATGTTGCGCTGCTGCGGTTTCTTTCGGATCTTTCAATAATAATAGATAAATTTCAATCCATTGGTTTAGAACTAAATTTTAACAAATGCGAATTTTTATTAAAAATTCTTGTAACATTGATAATTTAAAACAAAAATTCGACCAACTCGCACCAAACATTAAAATTCTTGACAAAAGTAACCTTTACCTCTTGGGATTCCCCATCTTCGAAGAGAGTTTTCCTGCTTTTTGTTCAAAATTCGGTAACTAAATTCCAAAATCATTCCCATCGGTTGCTTGAAATTAGGTCACATTATGCACTTTGTATAATAAAATTTTGCCTTTTCGTTCCTAAATTGAGATATGTGCTACGCTGCTGCCCCCTTTGGAAAACTTAAAATCTTCTATCATGAATAGATTATCTAATCAAAATTTCTTTAGAATCCGTTCTGAATATTCAGCTAAGCGAGCAGTCCTGGACCCAAGGATCCCTTCCCATCCGGTACGGTGGCTTAGGGATCCGCAAAATTTCGAGTGTTGCGTTACCAGCGTTTTTGTCGTCAGTCCATAGCTCATCCAGTCTCATAGGAAAAATCCTACGCATAAACTGTGAGACTTCGGGCCTGGCTGATGCCAAAAATGCTTGGTCAGTTGCTTGTCCCGGGCAAAATTTTCCGGAACATAAAAAATCTCAAAGGAGCTGGGACGACATTGCTTGTAAATTGACCATATCCTCCCTTCTCGATCAATCGAACACTGAGGGGCGAGCCAGTAAGCTCCAAGGAAGCCGGGTACTGGCTCCAAGCGCACCCATCTCCAAACACAGGCACTTTTTTAGAACCCAACACCCTACAAATTTCAGTTTCTATTCGCCTTGGGATCCCGGTCTGCGCCCCACATCGTTGCCCTTGCGGAAGCGATGTCGACCGACTAGGGCACCACGGTCTGTCCTGCCAGCGAAGCGCGGGCCGCTTCTCCAGGCATGCTGCCCTAAATGACATAATCCGCCGGTATCTTGCGTCGGTTGGTGTGCCGGCTCTTCTAGAGCCGACCGGCATCTCTAGAAACGATGGCAAGAGACCGGACGGTGTGTCTCTGATTCCGTGGAGTATGGGACGGGTGCTGGTGTGGGATGCAACCTGCGTAGACACACTAGCCCCGTCGCATCTCCACCGAACCTCCGTCAGGGTAGCGGCAGCGGCAGAGGCGGCTGAGAAAGCCAAGGTGGGCAAATACAGTGGTCTCGGCGCCGAGTATAATTTTGTTCCATTCGGCGTCGAAACCCTAGGTCCGTGGGGCCCTGGCGCTCTGAGCCTCGTTAAGGATATGTCGAAGAGGCTCAGAGACGCCACGGGAGACCAAAGAGCTGGCAGTTTCCTCGCTCAACGCATCGGCCTGGCGATCCAGCGAGGAAATGCTGCCAGCGTCTTCGGTACCATGCCGCAGGGGCCATTTTTAGATATATTTTAGTTTTATTTAGATGTATTTTAGTTTTAGTTTAGTTTAATTAGAGTGGTGTGTTTATTAAATTACAAATATCATTTGATCATATAAGTAAGATGTAATAAAAATAAATAAGATCTTGTAAATTATCTCGAAGTTCGTATATGTCCATCTCTATCGCACTTGTGGTTAATGGTACTCGAGCGACAGAGACGGAGATATATGAAGTTCGAGATTCGAAGTTCGTGCGGCGCGCTGATCCAACTGTCAAACGAGTTGTACTGACAAATTGTGTGCACGTTACAACCTACACAATTTGACCATGGAAATAATTTATGATCAGCCAAGTTTTCTGTCAGATAATTTGGAAGTAAACTATTTAGTATATTATTTAATAATTTTAAATTAGTCTTTTCACAAATTTTACACTCATTTATTGAATAGTTTGTATTTTAAAGGTGTTTTTGTGCTATAAAAACGCCTTTTACAGTCGATTTGAGCCACGCTTTGATATCTTTATATGTTTTTATCATCTTACTGCGAATAGCTATATCTTGGGAAAAATAAGTATCACAATCATGACACAGTGCTTTGTTATGGCAATATTATTTTTACTAAATGCTATGCCTAAATTGCCACAATTTGTCAGAAATTGGATACGACAAATCAGAAGTGATAATTGTATGGTTTGTAGAGCCCATGAGAACTGGTGAATCTCTTTCTTCCAGGCCCCGTAGCATGGATGGCGTTATCACGCGATAAGTGATAGGATAAGCGCGTCGTCTCGTTCTATCGAACGGTGTCAGCCAGGGACGGAAGCTCTATCCTCTCACTTATCGCGTGATAAGGCCATCCATGCTACGGGGCCAGCACGGCTATCACAAGACGGCAACGACATACTCTCGAGCTCTCTCGCACTATCCGTCTCTTTCTAAGTGGTCTAATAAGAGAGAGACGGATAGCGCGAGAAAGCTCGAGAGTATGTCGCGGCCGCGTGCTCCATAAATTTTCGTTCTTTCCTTATTAATTTTTTTTTCTGAAATTATAAAACATTGACAATTTAATAGGTAGGCGTACTGAGACAAAAAACAAAAAATATAGAATCCACTGACCAGGGGCCTATTTCATAAAACTTTACAAGCGTACAGTTTGACAATATTGTCAACTTTTTCTATGGAAAATTGTTCAATTTTGTCAAATTGTACGCTTGTAAAGTTTTATGAAATAGGCCCATGGCATTTACATTGTAATGTAATATTCGTAGGGGTTTAAATCACACTATAATCTCTTTCAAATTGGAAGAGCCAGGAGACACCTGTCATCTCAGTACAGTTTATGTCATCTATGACGTTTGATGACGTAAACTATACTGAGATGACAGGTGTCTCCTGGCTCTCCCAATCTGAAAAACATTATAATCAAAAATCGTTGATTTGTTTCCGTAAAGTTGTTATATATAACTAATATAACTTAATATTACTTGTAAGAAGCGATTTAGGAGGTTCGTAATCAATTGCACTTTTGATATATTGCTTGATAAATGGCCGAAGTATATTAGCGTTCCAAAGTTTTCTAACTTCAGCACTTGGTACCAAAATTTTTTGACAAAGCGGTGTCATAAAAACACCTATTTTACTTTACTTACTTTGAAATTAAAATAACTTCGTAAAATCTCCGTTATGTTGGCTCGTAAAAAGAAGTTTATTTGACATTATATGCTTATTTTAGCATGTTCTATATGATACATTAATAAAAATTAGGTGTTACATTGACATTAATTTCACGATACCGAATTTTTCTAAGTCTCAGAACCGTTTAAAATGACTGAACTTTGAACCCAAATATCTCGGTAAATATTGATCTGAGAGAAAAAGTTTAGAGTATAAAACATACTTAATTTTACGCATTTTTTAAGATAAAAAAACAAAATAATACAAAAACGGAAATAAAAAAATATATATTTAAAAAAAAATTAAGTCCAAAAAGTTCCAAATTATCGTGATACGTACGAATGCCTATCTTAAATGTATGTTCCCGATGGGAACAAGGGAAGATGATTTAAACCATCTTTGTAAATAAAGTACTGTTTAATGCAGTTTAAATTACATCTTTTAGTTGTTGTGTGGAGTGTTTCGCTAGGCGATAGAAAGGCAAGTGTGTCAAGCAGAGGGCTCTGACGGCTGGCGTGTGTATGTGGTGAGCTATGATTGGCCGATTACATGTACCACGCAATATTGAAGCTATCTGATTGGCAGAGACTCGATACAATGAAAATATGCCTTGTGTAGTGTAAATAAGGTGTATAATCGATTGACAGTAATAATCTTAATACTAAATGAAGTGCTGAACGCAGCGGCGTGAACATCCTCCCGGCCCTTGGAAGCATGCAGAGCTTTCAAGCTTCGTTCTCGGGGGAGGGGAGCAGACATAGACGATTCAGCGCTCGACGAATGGTTCCGTGAGCTGTCTTGACGTCGGCGACTCGAGGTACCCCGTCAGATCCAGGAAACAGCTTGCTGACGCATCCCAGGCGCCAATACAGGGGTGGAGTATCCTCCTTGATAAGCACGAGGTCATCGAGTTGCAATTGTGTGCATGTAACTCGCCATTTCGTGCGCTGCTGTAATTCTGCCACGTACTCTTGGGACCATCGCTTCCAGAAGTGTTGACGGACTTGTTCCAAGCGCTGGAACCGGTTCAGGCGTGAAGTCGTGACGTCGATGAAGCTTGGAGTCGGCAACGACGTGAGGGGCCTGCCAATTAAAACGTGTCCTGGGGTAAGCGGCTGGAAATCATTAGGTGAAGGACTGAGGGGACAAAGGGGCCGGCTGTTGAGGATAGCTTCGATTTGGGCAAATAGAGAAGCCAGTTCCTCGAATGTTAAATGCGTCTGCCCTAATATCCTACGGATATGAAATTTGGCTGAACGGACGCCGGCTTCAGCAAGACCATTAAAGTGAGGAGAGTATGCAGGCGAACATTTAAATTCTATACCTCGCTGAGCTGCAAAATCACATATAGATGTTTTGTTTAATTTGAAAAAGTTATTTATTTCCTTAGCGCCAGCAACATAATTACGCTCGTTATCACAATAGATTAACCTTGGTTTCCCCCTGCGGGCAATGAACCTTGTGAGTGTTAGAATAAAGGCGTTTTTACTTAGCTCGCTGACTGGCTCTAAATGAATACATTTATACCTAAAGCACAAAAAATACATAAATAACATTTTGTTATTTTACACCCTCGACCCTTTCGGTCAGTAATTAAATAGGGACCGGCAAAATCAGTTGAGACGGTATTAAAGGGGAAGTCAGGCTCAACACGATCATTAGGTAAATTACTCATAATATTGACCATTCCTTCTCCCTTAAATCGTCTACACTTAAAACAGCGGTCATAAGTGTCTCGCGCCAATTTACGGCCTCCTACCGGCCAATACTGGTCGGTAGGAGTTGCTAATAATAAGGTAAACGTCCACTGTTTCGGCATGTTAAGCCTCTTATGAGTTCGTATTTTTTTTAAGACTTTACTGAACATGATATCGCTTTGAAATCTTTTTTGTGATTAATATTGATATCTTGGCTATTATTTAATGAAAGAATTATATAGTTTGAGTTTCAATATGTATATTTTATAAATTTATTTATAAACCTCTTATTTGAACCCCATTTCGTGATAAAATTTGGCTCTGCTCCTAAGTTTGTGAGTTCGTGGCCCCTGTTTCGGCATAAAGTTTTCGAGTACCTGATAGTACGAGATACGTTTTATTTATGCATATACACCCTCATTTGTTATTTGGTATTGAACAAGATTATCGAAGAGGTAGGTAATATCATGAATATTGACATAATTCAATAGAAGGCCTGGGTAAAACTCTGGTAAATTTAAAATACCGTGATTTTTGTTGTTTTTCCAGGATTTGTTTATGAAATGTAAGGTTAAATAACTTATCCAATAGTACAGGGTCACCCTTTCGAAAGTATGTCACACATAGGTTATCTATTTATATTAACCAAAACTGTTTACTTGAGATAAATATCTATACAACCTTTGGGAAGTGACACATATCTGTAAACGTTCTTCTGTTTAATAGAGTATAAAGTTACCTTTCACTTCTTGTCTTTAATAATTGTAAAATGTATCTACCTACCTAGTTAGATGTATTGATTATATAAGATTGATTTACCTGAAAGAAATATCTGGTCAAGTTTGTATGGGTCACACTTTTTAAAGAACAATCATATACTGTTTTATTTATCCCGCAAAAATAATTAATACCCAGTCAGGCAACAATATTCCATTTTATCGAAGTACATGTTACCTCTTCAAGAAGAATATCAAATAGCAGACAGAGGAGAGAGGGTACACATTTCCCATACCTTATCTACTACTAGGATTGATCTGTGTTTACCTACCACTATAGATTTCTCTGTCACGAACTTGGGAAAAAGTATTAAAAGTGGTAGTCCCTTGTTTCGTGTTACTAGTTCTTGGATATTCCCGCAATTAATAATTTAGATCACATTTAAATTATGTTCAATAACCATTAACTAACCTACATGTAATATATAAACATAAATATACCGGACAGAAATCGAGCAATAAAAAAATATATGCTGCAAGTAAATATGCGAATTCACCTTAAAATTGTAAATGTAGATCACGTTCAACCTCGTTTTCTAATTCTAGTGAACAAAACATATACCGAATTTAGCTCTTGGAAAACCTCATTAAATACATTATCTGTTTTTTTAGATTTACATTTACAATTTCTCAAGTATTATTTAAATACAAAAGATACAAGGATGTATCTAGAAAGTCCTTGATTCGGTAGTAACACAAAATAGGGGCCACACGAAAAAAATAATGACCGCTAGTTCGTGAGTCCATTTATTGCGATTTTAAGGGACTCCTATACCTAAATATACAATTATTTCTTATTAAATCAACTGTTAAGGAACTCCACAAAGCACTGTTCAAAGATTTTTTTCAAATGGACTTCCGTTTGCCTTTCAATTCCCTTAAGAAGTCGGATCGAGCACCTTACGTCTACAACAAGTTCGCGCATACCGCACAGCTGTTCTCAACCGACTGAGAGTTTTCAGCGTTATAATTCTATTAGTATAGTCGTCAAAATGTTAGAATTAGATTTTTTGGAAAGATTAAATGATAGAGATTTTTTACAAATGTATATTTTAAATAAAACATATTCGGATTGCTTATTATATGCGTCAGAAACAAAACTAACGAAATCACGTACTAGCACGAACTTGTGGCCCGTTACCTTAATTGTGTAGGAGCATGCAATAATCGCTCGTGTTCCTGTTGAAATATCAACTTAGTTAAATGGTGATTAGCCTTTAATATATTATATAATAAAAAGTATTTATTTAACTCCACTAGATCAGATAGAATCGGGTGTTTTTTGTTATAGGGATGGTTAGCATTGCTTAATCTGCCACCGACGCGAACTAAACCTTGATCGTCAATGAATGGATTTAACGAGATTAAGTTTGATTTGTGAGGTAAAGGTTATTTGTTATTTAAGCAAAGGACCTTATTAGAAATGATAACACATTAAAATCTTTCGATTTCTATACATGCTGCCGCAGGTACAGACTCCACCACCAAAGCAGGCAACGCTTTTAGTTCGGGAAGGTCAATGACCTCTGAGGACGAGACTGGCCACGAAGGCTCAGGTTTTTATTTTATTTCGGGCTGCCTTCTAAAGCTAACCACTAGACTAATAAACTGTTGGCTAACGATTAGGACTTACCTAGGTGGTCCTTTTCGTTACGAAGTGGTACACGAACGCAATAGCGACTATTTGTCAAGCGATACGTGTTAGGTAGAAAGAAAATGTTGTTCGCAATTTTCTCTTCTTGAGTATGTATAGGTGAGATTAGGTATAGGCCCTATACTATAGGGGGTATATTTTTTAGTTCCCAAAACTTAGTCAATTCATCATTTATGTTAGGCAAGTTAGGCTCATGTACCAAAGTTACAATGAGTAGTTTTATTTGATGATTGTGGTTTGGAATTGTTGAGTATAGGCAGCGGACCAGAAACAAGCCATCCCAGCTTAGAACTCCGAAGAATAGGATCGCGGGGTCCTAGCGAGTGCTGATGGGTACCTATTAGGTCCCAAAATAGGTCAGCACCAATGAGCATGTCAATGGATGAGGCTTCATAAAATTGGGGGTCTGCTAATTGAAACTTAGATAAGTCATAGCGACTGACGTCGAGAAAAACTTTAGGCAATTTTTCGGCAATTTTAGGCACGACTAGGCATGTCATATTGACATTAAATGGGTCATTAAGCGATTGGAAATGTAGGGCACAACGCTTGGTGTGCGTATCTATAGGGGTGTCGGACAATCCGATAATACTGACAATAGATGGCTGTGAAGCCAGGTTTAGAGTTTGTTGGACCTTTTGACTGACAATTGTTGATTGACTTCCACTGTCCAACAAACAACGAACTATCATAGATTCATTAGTAGCTGGGTTTTTTAATTGAACTTGGGCGGTGCACAACAATACATCCGTATTAGTCATAGCAGCTAAACTAGTGCTACTAGTGTTGGAAACTTCGGCTTGACTTGAGACGTCAGTTTGATTGGGAACATGTAAAAGAGAATTGTGTCTTTGTTTACAATAGCGACAAGAACCCGGCAATCTGCAAGTTTGAACCTTATGACCGACCCTTAAACAGTTCTCGCACAAATTCAACGAAGATGCCAAAGCAACCCTTTCCTCCGGCCCTTTAGCCTTGAAGGCAGCGCATTCGTACAGAAGATGATGACCCTTGCACATAATACACTCATTTAGAGGCTTAAAAGAATGAGGGGGATTTGGTTTAGTCGTGAGAGCAAATGTTTTGGTCTGTGGTTTAGATTGGGGCGGCGGCGGCAGATGTTTAGGCTTGTCTTGTCTTTGTCTGTACACTGTCTCTAAAACGTCTGCGCGGGCTTTGAGAAAATCGAAAAAATCATTTAAACTAGGAATTTCCGGCAGCGTATTTCTATGTTCTTCCCATTTATAGCATGTGCTGCCATCTAATTTAGACGACACCATATAAATAATGAGGACATCCCACTTGTCGGCGGGCAGTCCCAAAGTACAGAGAGCCCGCAAGTTTTTAGTGATGTGATCAACAATAAATCGTAGGGACTTGTCGGTCTCTCGCACTGATTCAATGCTAAATAAAGCCTTTAAGTGGTTATTTATTAGCTGTCGTTTGTTATCGTAACGTTTGCACAAAAGTTGCCAAGCCTCGGAATAATTAGAATCGGACACTTCTAAATTGCATAGAACGCGGGCCGCTTCACCTTCCAGATACGAAAGTAGGTAGTGAAACTTGTGTATGTTTTGTATCTTAGTGTTTTTGTGAACTAAAGACACATAAGTTTCTTTAAACTTCAGCCACCTAAAACACGATCCATCAAAATTTTGAATTTTAATGACAGGTAGTCTGAACCCGAGAACATCACTATTATCGTGATGATGATGACACTGCAACGAACAATTGGTATTGTTCAAACTGTCTCTGGAAGGTGAATTGGCTTCTAGAAAGTCTTGAGCTATTGATAAGTTTATGTCAAACTCTTGTTCAAAAATGTCCCGATTTGACAATTCTTTAGCTTGGTCAGCACGGCTATCACAAGACGGCTGCGACATACTCTCGAGCTCTCTCGCACTATCAGTCTCTTTCTAAGTGGTCTAATAAGAGAGAGATGGATAGCGCGAGAAAGCTCGAGAGTATGTCGCGGCCGTCTTGTGATACCCGTGCTGGTTCACATAAAATCTCTATTTGACCTTGCACCTCATCGAAATCAGCAAATAACGATTGCATTCTCGATATTTTCATTGCAAGTTGTTTAGTTTCCAACGACGAAACTGGTTGTAAGACAGTTAAATTATCTAAATATGATTTAAATTTCGTTAATCGACCTTTGATCGTACCACGTCTAGCCTTAAGCACTTTAAGTTCATCTTCCTTAGGCATTACGTCTTCTTTCGGAGGCATAGTTGACAATGAAATTATCGAGAAAATAACGCAAATCTAAGTAAACAAGTTATGTAATTGCATACGATACGCTCCTCGCTTAGCCGGTCCACCGACGCGCCGTCTGCCGTTCAGCCAGACGAAATTGAACTCTCGGCCTTGCGCGTAGGCAGCAATGCGCTCGCACTGCACTCCTGGGCGTGGCGATTGCCCCGAAGTAGGTCACTGGACGCTGGAATTGCAAAGAATGCTAAACAGCTGATTGGAGGTATGTAGGTATAACAACAGGCGGTCAATGGGCGTTAAGTACCTAAAATTGGAAGCAAGGATTGCGAAGATTTGCTTGTAGTTTATTATAATATAGGATATAGGCGTGCTAACGGGGATGCACAATTTTAATAATAGAAAGTAGGCATAAACATTTAGGTAGGCACTTGCAAGTAGGTTTTATTTTAATAATTGGAAAATTGGCTAGTGCAAAGAAGCGATGATTGAGTTGCTCTAAAGCAAATTGGGTTAAATAATTGGATGACACTTGCCACTTAATAGGTAACTAGGTTTTCTATGGCCGTAATAAATTATAAGTCGTAATATGAGTTAGGCAGTTGCGTATAGTCTTGAATTAGCTAGTGCAGATAGCTATAGAAACACTAAGTAGGAGTTTTACGAAAATGCTTAGAAACTTCGAGAAACTGGTATCACTATTGGCACAAATCAAAGAGGAAGCAACTAGGAAAAGTAAAGGAACGGGCTCACGTTATAAATTGGGCAGGCAGGTGAAAATAGGCACGTCGTGGCGCGCGGCGAAGCACGTGGCACATGGCGCGGGCTGCTGCATAGAAGTCGTGGGTCCGTCGGAAATGCGTCTCTCGGACGCTGGAACTGGAGCGAATGGGTCTGGCTGCACGATGCACGATGATAGGGCACAGCTAATGCCTTGGCTTTGATCCAGGCATCTAGGCGCTGCACGGAGTAGCTGTGCACGTGGCGATGACCTCTTCGCTTGGGAAATGGCCACTGCAAACTGACTTCGGAATACGATTTATAGCTGCAGAGTCCTGTCAAACGGACGCCACTTTGTTCCCGATGGGAACAAGGGAAGATGATTTAAACCATCTTTGTAAATAAAGTACTGTTTAATGCAGTTTAAATTACATCTTTTAGTTGTTGTGTGGAGTGTTTCGCTAGGCGATAGAAAGGCAAGTGTGTCAAGCAGAGGGCTCTGACGGCTGGCGTGTGTATGTGGTGAGCTATGATTGGCCGATTACATGTACCACGCAATATTGAAGCTATCTGATTGGCAGAGACTCGATACAATGAAAATATGCCTTGTGTAGTGTAGATAAGGTGTATAATCGATTGACAGTAATAATCTTAATACTAAATGAAGTGCTGAACGCAGCGGCGTGAACAATAAGTAACTATTTATAATGATACGATAATATGAACGAGCACCGTTTAGGTGTTTAAATAAGTTTAATACGTTTTTATTGACCATTCCGAAGTCAAAGTTCCGTTAAAGATTTAGGTTATTATTGTCAAGGTTCGAAGAGCCGATGCTATGTCCATTTGTCGACCAAAACTTTAACGCTAAACTTACTTACCAAACAATAAAAGTAAACACACCATAACTTCACTCACGTACTTTTGTCACAGTTCGAAACACACCGAACAAAACAAATCACAATCAGCCATGTTTGTTTATTTTCTTTAGTGAAACGAAACCGCAAAAGCGCGAACTCGCGAAGTATAGTGGAAACGCGCTCAAGCAAAATCAAGTTCTAATTCATCGGGGATACGTTTCATTTTGCCATGGCGCGTTCTATTCAGAGTCATCTGTTGAGTGTGATATAAGCGCCAGTTTTAGGTGCGTTCGTAAACTGTTCGCAATAAAATTCTAGTAAGTACCTAGTACTACAAAACTCGTTGTTCTCAAAAGTAACGAAAATTGCATTAAATTTACAAATTAATTACATGTTACGCGAGGGGGTCAAAAGTTACAAAAATGTAAGAAATGTAACCTTCTGGCAACACTATTAGGTGCACGGTAATGACAGCATAATAAGTTTACTAAATAAAGAAAGACATTAAGTAGGGTCATTTCGCCGGTTACGCGACCACCTTCGGTTAGCGACCACTTGAAGAACATGGTTTTTTCAATTGAAGATAACATAAATTCTACAGAGCCTATTGAAACAGTCAGCCGCATGTCTTATTGTTTGTAGTTATGGAATAGGAATTTACAAAACAAACGAGAAAATATGCTTTCAGTTCACCAAGTCAGCTAAGTGGTCGCTAACCAGCACATGAAGTTAGGTGGTCGCCAACCGGCGAAATTACCCTATATGGGCCGGGGCCTACTATGAATATCTGGTGATTTCCAATTTAGTCACATCATAATTCATAGGTGTCAATTACTGATAATAGATGGCAGCAATGCGTAATTAAAATAGAAAAGAGTTAATTGTACTAATAATATCAATAAATAATTGCAAAAATAAAATACTTGTGTAATTTATTAATTTTCTTTTCTCCAATATGCTCGAAAATGTCCGCCTTACTGTAGCAAAAATAGTCCGTGAAGTTCCTCGTTACTGCCGAGCGCAAATCTAAAAAGTTAAGTCATTATTGTACAGCTTCAGCGGCCAGGAAAATGTATGAAAATCCTTTACTGTAAAGTTTTTACCTTTTATAGTATATTACTGCAGAGGCCGGGAAAAGTCATTTCGTGGATGAGTATGGTTTTGAAGGACGAGGCATAGCCGAGTCCTTCAATAGATACGAATCCACGAAATGACATTCCTGCCGAGGCCTGTATACTGCTTTTCTCCAAATATGCGAGGAAATAAAACAAAATCTTAAAAGGTTATATTTATTTCGCACATGTTTATATAACAATCTACGTACAATCTAAACAAATTCAACACTTTAATAGTAATAAAAATAAACCTTATGTCAGGAGTTTTAATTGAATGTTATAGATACATTATTCATATTAGGGCAGTTCGTGAAAGACAGAGTTATATTTTTCCCCGGAACGCTTATGTTGGTTTGAATATTTTCTTGATTAGAAGTTGTTGTTGATTGTGTGTTAGAATGCTGCGGATTAGGTGATAAGGGAGCAGAATCTATGCGGGAGGTGGATGGTTTCGGACTTGATATTTTATTACATTGATGATTCGATGTAGATGGCTGAGATTCTGTTTGAAGGGTGATAGTTTGATTAATTTTTTCGGATATGTTCTTTTTGTTTTGCACCGATTCTTCAATATAGCTCTCGGCTACTGCGTCAGATTTCCAACCACCGTGCCTCTTTATGGTTGTTAAATTTGCCCCGGAGTCAGCTAGCAAGGTGGCCGATGACCGCCGAAAGCAATGGCCTGTGTAGCAATCGCTGTCAGCTAAATTTAAGTAGCTTGCGATTTGTGTTGGCATTTTCGCCATTGCATGCCGTCCAATTACTTGATTGACACACTTCCCATTTTTATAATTTATAAAAAATCTGTCCGAATTGGTACTTTTGGGACGAAGTAATTGGTATTTTTTTACAACTGGCACAAACTCATTTGGAATAACGAACATGCGGTCGATTTTAGTTTTTGTGTCCCGTAGTTTTACCAGAAGTATATCATCATGGCACGTTATGTCGTTTACTGTTAAATTAGTCAACTCGATCATTCGGCATGCACCGTTGACGCCTAAAATGAGAGCAACCTGAAACAAATAAATAATAATGTTAACATACGACGGATAGAGTCCAAATATGGAAAATAATATTTAAGTCAGTTATACAATATTATGTTTACCTTTATTGCTAGGAAAATCTCATCTGGAGCTTCATTTAAGAATATTGTGATATCCTCATTGGTAAGAATCTTCGATTTCTTGCTTTTGAAACCGGATGATTTCCGTTTCAAAAATGACAATAAGTTCGCGTAGTTCTTAATGTTTATATTATATTTTAGTTGTATAGTACTTTTCAGCATTGAGTACATTGCCCACAGAGTAGAAGGTTTTTTATCTTTTGCAAGTTCGTTAAAATACGCCAAAATAACATTTTCCGACAACGAACTGGTATTTTTCTTCTTTCGCCAGGAATTGAAATTTGCGAACGTTCTTAAATATTTTTCTTCGGATTTAGGCGGAAGCAAGTTAGCTCTCGCCAACTTTGCCTCTGCTGCTAATTCTGGTGGTGTACCCATTGGGATATCTTCGTTACTATTTGTAGAACTCATTTTATTTTCGTAAAAATAACACGGCAGAAAATCTTTGACAAAATGAATTCCAGTTTCCCGCCTAATTTTTTTTTAAGGATATTAAAGTTTAAAGTATTGGGTCCGAATTGTATATTTGATTCCACATAAAACATAGCAATGAAAATAAATAAAAGAAAACTTATAGTATTAGTAAATATAAATATAGGCATTATTACATTTAGTTAAATCGACAATCCCTAAACGCATTAGACATTTAAAAAAACTATACATTTGTTACAAAATATTTATCAGTCCGAGAAAATAATTAAGTCTAAAAAAACTGTCTTATGATTTGGACACAATTATTATTCTATCTATGTCGGTTTTTGTACGTGACTATTGGACAATTGGCTGTATGGTGAATTTGTAGTCTTGCATGAAATTAAAAGTAAGTAACCTGCACAATAATATTTACTTCCCGGGCATGTCCGGGAAGTATTTCCATTTTTTTAAATTTATTATCTCATCAATGCATATAACGATAAACTTCGAGGTGTGTTTTTACTCCATTAATGGAAACATTTCCGAGTAAGTTGGAGAAAACCATATAACTTGACTAAGGCAAATTACTGCAAACAACCAAATGCTCGTACATTTCAAGGCCTAGCAATTTATCACAACAACTTGTTATTGTTAGAATGAAAGAAATGTATGGCTGTCTCTTTCTAACTCTTGCAAGTTGGTGTGACAAATTGCACCCGTTTGTAGTGTGCCTAAAGTTTTCCCGCGTTTTCTTTATTTTTTTAAGGCATAGACAAAACTCTTACTTTTGTAAGTGATCGAAGTGACGTTCTTAAAAATGTCTCAAAAAGTTTGAAACGAAGAAACAAAAATATTTATCGATATAAAATTCATAACGAACTTAAAATACGTTTAGATTTCAATCCCGTTTAATCTTTAATATGTAAACATTTTAAACTGTGATCGATTCTAATGTTTTTAATAATTTTAAGTATGTAAATTGAAACTGGCACTACGAGTCATGCCGTGTACATACTTTAAAAAAATAAGTTGGGTGGGAATTTGATAGGTTATTGACATACTCGCTGTTTTAAGATTATTGAAAATATTATTTGATTTCCTCGCGTTTTTGGAGAAAAGCACTATAATATATGCCTTGGCGGGAACGGCAATTCGTGGATTCGTCTCTATTGTCTCTCGCATAAGGTGTGCACTCAATGGCCGTTGGAAAACCAAAGTGTGTCCTTGTCAAATCTGACAGCTCTTCTACCCCACCTCCAGACATGTTCCAAAGAGAATATAAATAAGAGACGGGTCTTCGAACTAGGTTTTGGATGACAGTGACATTTTCATTTGATTTTGACATGACAACTCATTCGAACTTTAGCTAGTTTGAAATACCACAATACCAATAAAAATAAACGCTAGTACGGAAGTAGACTTACCAACCTAACGAACGAGGACGATAGTAGGGTTGTAGTACTTAACGTTATCGATATCGATAATATTAGAACCCAACGTTATCGATATCGATAAATTATGATTAGGGACGTCGTTGGGCCCACTGCAAATTGCTTTACAAAATCTAAAACTAATCCGATTTAGGTATGAAATAATAAAAGGAGAACAAATATTTCATACAGTTTATTACACACTTATTTCCAAATCACAGTATATTTACAAAAATTCACCAATCTGTACACATATCTTTGCGGGTCGCAATGAATTCTTCTCGAACTAAGAAACCTCGCGCTTGTAGGTTTTATCCAAGTACCAACCGTTGTTTATCATAAGTAAATCAATATTGGCGGTTGATATTTCGTTATTAATACTTACCTGTTTTATTTTAAGATAATTATTAATTTTATTTCGTCAAAAGCATTGTTTGTTTGACATACACATGTTTTCTCGTGATTGAAGTTATAATATCCATGGTAACCGGCCAAAGTCACCATGACAAAATGACAGACAGAGAAAGAACGGAAGTAGGAGATAGCATGAGTCCGCCATAGCAATAGCACATATAGAAAACTTGTCACTTGTCAGAACTTGTCAGATTTGATCTGAATTTGAGCAGTTGGACGTCATTCATATTTTTGTTCCTAGTTGCGCTACCCTGGTCATATACATATTTCTGCGGGGCGATCACGTACTTAACGCATTGTATGCACGTTAGGTAAATCTAAATGTCAAATTTTATATGGAAAACTGACAGTTGGGTTGTCCTAACGTGCGTTCGGAACGTTACGTAATTACCCTTCTGGTCTACCTTTAAAAACGGGGCGAACAAAATTAAACCAAAGGGTTGAAAATTCATGATAACATTTATTAAAAACAAGACTATTACTATACAATACATTTATGGGTAGATTAATAATTAACAAGTACCGCCAATACATATGATTTAAATGTGCATATCTTATCAGCTAGTCCTATAATCTACAGTGTATTACTATAGTGACCCCACGGTAAAGTTATAGGGTCATTTCGCCGGTTACGCGACCACCTTCGGTTAGCGAGCACCTGAAGAACATGTTTTTTCAATTGAAGATAACATCAATTCTACAGAGCCTATTGAAACAGTTAGCCGTAAGCATTATTGTTTGTAGTTATGGAATAGGAATTAACTAAAAAAACGAGAAAATATGCTTTCAGTTCACCAACTCAGCTAAGTGGTCGCTAACCGGCACATAAAATTAGGTGGTCGCTAACCGGCGAAATGACCCTAACTGCCTTTTATGGTTTTTTTATTTAATAATACACATGTTGTCCTTTACTTCTTCGCTATTATACTACAAGCATTTTTTATATTTTTTCATCGAGTTTTTTGGTCACGCACTTAAAAACCTTTTGCTTTTTTATAGATGTTGCCTCGGTATAGGGAACATTACGCAAAACTCTTCGTAGGTGGCGACACTAGCAGCGTTGACACTGTATCTCGTTCCCACTTGCGGTATTGTCTATGCAAGCATCCTTGTCACTCATTTGACAATCAATTGTGCATGTGTGTGTGAACCCCTATATTCCTATACTGGTTTACTATTAGTGGTAGTGCTGCCTCTGACGGCAGAACATTGCAGTGATGTTCCCTATTGATACAGTATAGTATAACTTAGCTCGTACCTAATCCAACTAATTACTGTGCCACCCATTTCATCTTTGAAATAACCGGGAATTTTCATGTTTGCGATCGGTATGTTGTACACATTATTAACCTCAAAATTACTTGTAAGTATCAAAGTATGGAAGTATTTCTTTCATATCCATGTAAAAGTTATTAGAGTCTGGCAAATGAAAGATGAGAATGAGTTTAAAATTAAACTTTTTATATGGCAACAGTAATATCGCTGTCAAATTTGTCAAACGCCTTAAACACAAAGTATTTTGTTATATACTGAAATAAAGAACAATCTCTGGGCCTAAAAACGGTAACCCTGTAATTGATGCGCCATCTAGTATAATAGTATAGTAAAAGTTTTAACATTCAAATGGAGTATTTCAACTAACTAATCGACGCACTTTTTGTATGTTTTAAGTTAAAACAGGGCAGGGTTTGAACCCTGGCTCATCGACTCCAAATACCGCCGTCAGTACCCCTAGGCTACTGATGTCATATGACAATACGGCGAATTTCGAAATACCTTGACAGCCACTAGTTAACTTATTATGCTGTCATTACCGCGCACCTAGTAGGTACTAAGATTGGCCGCCCTGCCCTGGCCATAAATTAGTATGATGTCCAAAGATACATGGTAACTAAGAAAGTACTTAACTGGTCGATAATAAATTGGGCCCATAAGCATAAACCAGACCCTATATATGTGCATAGTTTTTTAACCCATAAATCGGTCAAGTTCACGTGTGTCATGCGGACAAAGTTGCAATGTATAGCTAATAATTATATGTAGAAGCATGAGGTCCTGGGTTCGAATCCCGGTAAGGGCATTTATTTGTGTGATGAGCACGAATATTTGTTCATGAGTCATGGATGTTTTCTATGTATTTAAGTATATATTTCTCTATATAAGTATCTATACGGTCGTCTAGTACCCATAGTATTAAGCTTTGCTTAGTTTGGGACTAGGTTGATCTGTGTAAGATTGTCCGCAAATATTTATTTATTTAATTTATAATATTAGTTTGGATTGTACTATGTACAGGTAAATTAAAAAAATCGTTTTAAATTTTAAATATATTACAAGTCTCAAGACTGGGTTTCGCGTTACACGTAAGGGATACAACACTCCGAATTTTTGAATTTGCCGTGATTTCGGCTGTTACGATCGCAAAACAGTAGGTTAGTAGATTAGGTTCGTTAGGTGGCTTCAGATGCCCGAAGGGCAAACATACCAGAAATAGGAGCTCCGCTCGGCGGAGCTCCATCGAAAATGTCCAAATACAAAGGAAGATTTCGAGACTAGTATCGTAGGAAGAAAAAAAATCTTTGTAAGTAACTAGTTTTGTCGCAAAAAAAAATGTTCACACGTAACTGGTTAGCGTTGGTTTCGTAGGCGGCCGAAGGAGCCAAGTTTCGTAGGCGGCCGAAGGAGCCAAGTTTCGTAGGCGGCCGAAGGAGCCAAGTTTCGTAGGCGGCCGAAGGAGCCAAGTCCCTGTGTTTGGTAAAAAGAATTGGCATGACCCTTCTACTATATCTTAAGAAATTCTGAAATCCATCTTCATCGATTATAAATACAACTTAAAAGTATTATACTGCATCGTTTGAGTGCTTATGATATGGAATGTCTTTTGGATTCTTCATGAACTATTTAGTAGGTAATTCCATACAAGATTTTAAGAGGTAAGTACCTAGGTATAGTTCAGAATTTATAACTTGTCCATCGTATTGACCAGCATTTCCATGTCCTGGTGGATGCCTCTGAGCAACTCCTTCATCTGCCGCACCGAGTCCAGAATGTCGATGCTCTGCGTGTACGGGTTGTACCGAACCCCGAAGTCACGCGGGATCGTAGAGGCATATTTACTAGAAACACAAATAAAAACATATTGGAATAACTCATCATCATCATCATCATCATTATATCAGCCGAAAGACGTCCCCTGCTTGACATAGGCGTCCCCCAAAGAGTGCCAAAATGACCGGTCCTGCGCCACCCGCATCCAGCGGACTCCCGCGACCTTTACCAGGTCATCAGTCCACCTTGTGGGGGGCCTACCCACGCCTCACCTTCCAGTACCCACGTACTCGAGAACCCTGCTGAAGAACTACCGACCCATCTCACTTCTGAGCCATGTCTATAAGCTGTTTTCAAGAGTCTTCACAAACCGTCTCGTACGCAGACTAGATGACTTCCAGGCTCCCGAACAAGCCGGTTTCCGAAAGGGTTAGTACCGTAGACCACATCCACACGCTCCGCCAGGTTATACAGAAGACTGAGGAGTATAACCTGCATCTCTGCTTAGCGTTCGTGGACTACGAGAAAGCCTTAGATTCCGTCAAAACCTGGGCTGAATTACAGTCTCTCCAGCGGTGCCAAGTTGACTACCGCTATATCGAAGTACTGAAGTGTTTGTACGAGAACGCCACTATGTCAGTCCGACTCCAGGACCAGAACTCGAAACCTATTCCGCTGCAGCGGGGAGTCAGGCAAGGAGAAGTTATTTCTCCAAAACTGTTCACCGCTGCACTGAAGGATGTTTTCAAGACTCTGGACTGGAGAAAGCATCAACATCAACGGCAAGTACATCACTCACCTTCGGTTTGCGGACGACATAGTAGTCATGGCGGGGACCATGGAGGACTTAAGTACGATGCTCGATGACCTCAGTAAAGCGTCCGAGCGAGTTGGTCTAAGAATGAACATGGATAAGACGAAGATCATGTCAAATGCCCTTGTAGTACCAACTCCCATTACAATCGGACACTTTACGCTCGAAGTTGTAGACGATTATGTATACCTAGGACAGACAGTCCAGTTAGGTAGGTCCAACTTCGAGAAAGAGGTCAATCGTCGAATCCGACTCGGCTGGGCAGCGTTCGGGAAGCTACGGCACATTTTTTCGTCCAATATTCCGCAGTGTCTCAAGACGAGAGTCTTTGACCAGTGTGTGTTGCCAGTGATGACATATGGCACTGAAACGTGGTCGCTTACAATGGGCCCCATAGGAAGGCTCAAAGTCACCCAAAGGGCAATGGAGAGGGCTATGTTGGGAGTTTCTCTGCGTGATCGCATCAGAAATGAGGCTATCCGCAGCAGAACCAAGGTAACCGATATAGCCCTCCGAATCGTTAAACTAAAGTGGCAGTGGGCGGGGCACATTGCACGTTGGCCGTTGGGGCGGAAAGGTTCTCGAGTGGCGACCACGTACCGGAAGGCGAGGCTGGAATAACTAGTTTGTATAAATTTTATTAAGTAAGTACCTACTTATTCACTGTCGAGACACTGAAAAATGTATTCTTCGCTAATCATGCTATAACAGAAAGAAAGTGCGTGTTAGTTGGCTTACATCATCTTTTCCTTGGCGTCTTCGAAACTGTTAGCTACGAAGTAGACGGGCTGATACTCCGTGATGGGGTACTTCT
Source organism: Epinotia brunnichana (assembly GCA_963854355.1). Lineage (NCBI taxonomy): Eukaryota > Metazoa > Arthropoda > Insecta > Lepidoptera > Tortricidae > Epinotia > Epinotia brunnichana. The sequence continues at coordinate 38,771,150 of OY977935.1, read as the reverse complement.
CCTCGCCGGTGATCTCGGGATCGAAGTCGCGCAGCTCAGGCTTTCCCGACAGGCAGTACTGCAACTCGCCGAACGAAGACAGCAACCCGGCTCCGAACGCCTTCAGCTTGCCTTCTTGACGGCACAGGCCGAACTCCACAGTAAACCAGAAGCACTGCAAAGGTTCACACTCGTTTAAAAATGAAACGTCCATCAATTATACTTATTTTTCTACTCGTTGACTTTAATCTTTGAATGAAGAATTCGTACACGAAACTAAGATCACATACTTTTTAATCCTGGAGCTCACGAGCAGTCATCTTATGAATCCAGGAGCTGTATAAGATAACTGTGAAGACATCAACGCGCAAAGATACGAAGCTGCTGCGATTCATTTCAGCAGGGCGATTTTCAATAGATACCAAGTTTGTTTAATAAATTATCATTTCCGTTGACTCGTAGAAAAAGTATTGTATACAATAGTTACATAATTAGCTTTTTAAGTCTCGTCCCTTAATTAGGCCACTCAGCAAGCTTCGTGGCCTAAACGACTTAAAAAGCATACATTATATAACGAGTGCATAAACTACTATTTTATCAATAGTTAGTTTTCTAAAACCCTTAACAAATGTAATCGTATAACTAACTCATATCATGGCCTGACTTACGGTGGCTAATCGTTCGATGTAGTCGTCTGGTGCTCCGAGCGAGGCCAACCCAATTTCCTGCGAGAACTGAGCGAAGGCGGGGTCAGCAAAGAGCGGTGCGTGGCCCAGCAGCTCGTGGCAGACGTCGGGCTCCGGCGTGTAGAGAGGGCGCGAGTGGTGCCTGATGTACTGCGTGCTGTGGAACACGCGGAACGCCAGCCCCGCGAGGAAGTCGCGTGAGGACAGCAGACCGGCTACTGGCCGGAGAGTGAAGCCCGTGCAGTCTGCAAATACAACGGGATAAGTAAGAACAAACTATATTGTTAACTTAATAGTATGTTAAGGTGCTGGAGGATCGTATAAACATTGATTTGTAATTAATCACATAAAACCAAACTTTACTGTCGAGCGATCATAAATATTTGGGCAATCTTATGCCACACATATTTTCGGACTCGATTGTGTACAGGCTAGAACTGTGAAAGTTTTTGAACTACGCCACCACTTCTATCCAATTTAATTTTTGAAGTGAGAGATTTGAAACTATGTCGATAAACTCTTTGCCTGCAAAAACTATACCAAATAAGTTGAGCCGCGGAAAATTCCCTTGCGACCCCTTATACCTGCCAAGAGCAACTGAAGCTACCAAACCAAAGCTCTAACATACCTAACCTCCTCTTAGTGCTTCGCAGTTGCAAGAATGATCGGTCATAACTGGAAACTGACTCCAATTTTCCAATTTACTAGGGAGTTTTAATTTTCTGGCCTACTTAAGTAGATGGGATTAAAAAAAAACTAAATGTATGAATCATGTTTTTCTTACATTTGGAATCAACCTCACGGCGGCGGCGTTGTACTATTAATCCTTATTAATCATACTTTCAATTCCAATTCGTTTATTGTTTGTAAAACATAGGTAAGTACAAGTACTTGGTGTTACGAAATCAGTCTAGGATCACTATGAGGCCATGAGGCGTACAAACAGTCATTAGCAAATGACAAACGTACATTTGGCATTACGTATTAATAAATTATTATAATAATATAAAATAAAACTTAAATTTAAAAAAAAAATAAAAAATAAAATAAAATTGATTTATTTCAGGCAAAGACCCATATTTTAACACAAGGAAACAAAAGCAATAATAATAATAAAACAATCGACACAAACACTTACTTAATATTACATATTTGCATATTTGCAACACTGGGCAAAGATCATTACCTTATTTGGCCAGTGATGATCTTTACCCAGTGTTTTGTCATCGGGCAGTCCAGGCGCTCAGCAAACATATTCAGGATGGTGTTAGAACTGCCGCGCACTCTGCTCAACAGAGACGCAACTCTCTTCCTTCTGATGGCGTGGAAGCCATCAGTGTGCGCCTCTGCGAACATACCCGACGCGCTACAGTGTCGCGGCAGTTTCATCAGCATCCTGAATATGTTATTATATTGGACCCTGAGCGTATTGTACGTGCGCTGCGTATGACTCACCCACAGGCTGCTGGTGTAGAAGGTCTGGCAATAAGCCCTATACAATGTGACTTTAACTTCTTTCGTGCACCGAGCAAACCTGCGGGCTATCATGTTGCCTCTTACGGCCAAGGCCCTCCTCTCTCTCTCTATATCCGTATCATCTCTAAAGTCCGGCGTGACCATATGCCCCAGATATTTAAACTGGTCTGCCACCTTTAGAGCAACGCCGCCCAACACTACCGGAGGCACAACTGTCGGGTTATATTTACTTGTTTTAAATATAACAACTTCACTCTTTTTAGAGTTGTACCTCAGGCCATGTTGCTCTGCATAGCTCTCGCATTTGCTTACCAGCTGCCTTATTGCATTGATGGAGGGACCCAGCAGCACCATGTCATCAGCGTAGCTAATGTTATTGACACTGACACCGTCAATATGACATCCCACATGCGTACTGCTGAGCTCCTCGATCAACTGGTTAACATAAAGGTTGAACAGAATAGGCGACGACAGCCCCCCTTGTCTGACACCACACTGAAGCTTATACTCTTCGGACATTGTATTCATCCATCTCACATGATTGACCTGGTTACCATACCAGTATTTTAAAAGTGTAACACATTCTGCTGGCAATATTCTTAAAAGAATATTCGGTAAATATTGCATTATGTTATGTCATATTAAGGCGCTTTCAACACCAAAAACACGCACACTGTCTATTTGTATCGGAGTAAACGAGAGCGAGCGTTTTGAGCGGCCAGGTTTTATACGGAACTAATGAATTAATATTGAAAAAGCGGCCAAGTGCGAGTCGGACTCGCACATGAAGGGTTCCGTTAAATAAATTGCTTTCTACGATTTATAACGTATTAAAAAAAAACTACTTACTAGATCTCGTTCAAACCAATTTTAGTTGGAAGTTTGCATGGTAATGTACATTATATATTTTTTTTAGTTTTATCATTCTCTTATTTTAGAAGTTACAGGGGGGGAGACACACATTTTACCACTTTGGAAGTGTCTCTCGCGCAAACTCTTCAGTTTAGAAAAAAATGATGTTAGAAACCTCAATATCATTTTTGAAGACCTATCCATAGATACCCCACACGTATGGGTTTGATGAAAAAAAAAATTGCGTTTCAGTTCTTAGTATGGGGAACCCCAAAATTTATTGTTTTTTTTTCTATTTTTGTGTGAAAATCTTAATGCGGTTCACAATATACATCTACTTACCAAGTTTCAACAGTATAGCTCTTATATTTTCGGAAAAAAGTGGCTGTGACATACGGACGGACAGACATACAGACAGACAGACAGACATGACGAATCTATAAGGGTTCCGTTTTTTGCCATTTGGCTACAGAATCCCTAAAAAAAAAGTGTGGATTATTTGTGAAATATGGCTCGTCAGCGGTTTAGCTATGAATATGTGGACTTGCAGACACATACGTCAAAAATTTGGAAATAGAACCGTTTTAGATGATTTTAAGGCCGATTTCATCCAATTAGGCATGTTGCGTGGTGTTAAAATTAATAACGTCGTGTTGCTAAATGGATAGTAAACCATCAAATGATTGTAATAAAGTATAAATTTCAAAATTTAATTCAAATTATAAAAAGATATGAACCTTGAAAGTTCAGAAAATAAAGTTTATTTATTTATTGTCCAAGAGTAAATTTAAAGATACCAATATAATCCTTACGCTTTTATAGAAACAAATTTATACTACAACTATGGACCTAAACGCAGTATTTCGCGACCGAAGCAGCAATTTGCTTCATTTTCCATGCAACGGTTAGTACAAATTGCACGGTGTGACGTCATACTTTAAAGCCAATCAGTATGAAGCGTTTCGGCTGCTGTCAGCGAGGTCCGTCTTTAACTCGATTTTTAGGGTATTAATGTCCTTTAAATGTAGTTGCTTCCATACCAACATTTGATCATCTACAAAAACTGGTTCGAATGGCATCGTAAACAAATTTATGGTCACAAGCCCATTATGTTTCGAGTCCGTCTACGGTCTTGGAAATATGATGAATATTACCTAACTTATATATTTTTGATGTACTAGAACAAATAGTTTATCTTAAACAACTGCTTAAATAATATCAATTTCAACAAATTTGGTCTTGTCAGCCTCTTAATATTAATTATAAGTCAAAGTTCTTATCACTAAAAAATTATATTACTGACTATCCTCTATTAACTATCTTCTTTACAGGTATCTCTTAAGTATTCTTGCACTGAGTAGTAGGCTTTTTTAGCCAGAAATTCGTTTAAAATTCTTTTGAAAAGTAATAGTATTTTATGCAATTGTTTTATAAGAAGGGTCTTAAAACGCGAGTGGCGCGAGTTGCGATGCGAGCCTTGGCGAGCATCGCAATTAAAGACGCCACGAGCGTTTTTAGACCAGTTATACACCGTTGCATACAATACTTTTTCTACGACAAATTTTAAATAAATAGCAGACTACAAAATACTCGTAGTTAGCCTTTTCGGGCAGCAAGTTTTCTATTCGTACTTTTGCTACTCACGCAATTTCTTCAGGAGTGCAGTTATTAATTTCTTCGACCATTTTAAAAGGAACGTACACTTTTATCTTCACAAACACGAATAAAATCTTAATAGTTTAGGACTAACAGTTTATCATCTTTCATCTTTTCATTTTGAACTGTATATATTTTGGTGGGAAATCGGAAATGTGACACTTCTTGTTTATGGTTTGTTTTGTTTTTAATTTGTTTGCAATTGCAATCCGAATCAAACCGAATCCGGACCGAATTCAAACTGTTTATTTTCATAAATAATACCAATAATTTATAAAACATGTAATTTAACACACATATTATGATGATTTATTATTATTGTACTAAATAATGTATAATATACAAATGTTAAATCGTAAATAAATAAAATCGAAAAATTTGTTTATGAAGTTGGCACCACTGCAATATAGCACCCGATTTAAAAAAGTTACACAGTGCTTTTATGAAAAATGTATGAACCAAAAAGTACGCTAAACAGTGCGTTTTTGGGCCATAGAGCAAAGAGTTTTTCGACGACTTATTAGTGGTGTCATTGTATTTGAGCTACAGCCTATATAAATGACAGATAACGGTACAGGAGTAGAAAAACACCTTTATTTCAAAATATTTGTTTATGAAGTTGGCACCACTGCTATATAGCGGCCGATTTAAAAAAAGTTAAACAGTGCTTTTATGAAAAATGTATGAACCAAAAAAGTACGCTAAACAGTGCGTTTTTGTGCCATAGAGCATAGAGTTTTTCTATGACTTATTAGTGGTGTCATTGTATTTGAGCTACAGCCTATATAAATGACAGATAACGGTACAGGAGTAGAAAAACCTATAAAAGTCTATGGTATTTAAAGTAACACCGTTTAAGCAGTACGAATATGCATATTTCGCTGAATGGCCGAATGATTTAAATTTTTAAAAAAAGCATAGAATCGGTAAATGAAAGAGTTTAGAAATAAATTATACCTTTTTAAAAAGAGCATATTCTATTATTTACACTAGTCATACAAATCTTGGCGATAAATTGTGAAGTTTTTGAGAAAACTAAAAAGCTAAAAAAAAATTTAAAAATTGTTAAAAACGTTCGTCGTTGGTGGCAGATTGCGCTGAAACTATAAGTGATACGAGTATCGCTTTTGTATGTATTAAAGGTTTATAGTAAATTTATCGGATTATTTCAGTCAGTCTTACACACTTTTTATTTATCGTGTACGGTTTTCTTTTAAAATGGAAAATACCGCGCTCCGGGACATTTTCAAGGGCTCGGGGGGGGTGAAGCTCGCCCCGGAGGGGAGGGAGTAGGGAGAGTAGATAAAATTTAACTTTGCCTACATATCCTGATAGATAAAATTTCTCCATTAATTTTGCCAAATCTTCCATACATTTGAATCTAGTTTTCTTGAGCTAATGGACAACCTTTGCAATAAGAATGACCCGGAGCGGGTGTCGAGGCCTTTCCACTTCCACTTCCCTAATATTTTATGAGTAATTGAAAAATAAAAATCACCTATATTCCCATCTAAAAGGTCCCATCTATTTGACTTTTAACTAGAGTAATGAATGAGTAAATCATTGTATCAAGATAAAAACCGGTCAAGTACGAGTCTGACTCGCGCACCGAGGGTTCCGTACAAACTTTCATACACCATACCCGTCATGTCAGGACCCCATTCTTTCTTGAACAATCTTAAACAGCTCATATTAGAAGTTACCGTTGCAAAGCGCCATCTACATTTTGGTACTTACAACCTAGTATGTTTGTTTATCAGCGATAGCTTTTTATCACGCGTACCGATTTCGATTATTTATTTTTTATTTGAAAGAAGGAAAGAAGGGACTTCAAAGATAATCTCATAGGAATTTGAAGACATAAAATTACATATACAAAAGTAAGCAAATTATAAATATATTTTTCCTGTATTATTTATGTTACTCTTTATCATATGTAATTATTTCAGAATTTTCGCTTGGTAAACTTCGGAGATAAGGGGCGGAGGGAATGGTATATTTTTCTGCTTTCCTTAATAAATCAAAATTTAAGCACTATAGAAAAAAATAAAAACGGTTTTAGAAAGTGCAACTCAAGCCCTTTCATATGATACCCCACTTCATATACTAACTAGACTTTGATTTTTTAACCCCCCTCATATTCGTCATTTACACAGAAAATGAAAATATATATTAAAATTTTTCATTTTCCATGCACGTGGCTTAACCTTCTTAACAGTTGTTCTAAATTTCGAATTGATAGCTTAAGTGGTTCCTGAGATATTTAACGTTGTGACAGACGGACAGAGTCGGCACCATAAGGGTTCCTTTTTTACCTTTTTGATACGGAACCCCAACCAGCAAGCACGCAGTGTGTCATACACATTTCATAGATCTTCATAGGGTCTGGAGGTATCTCAACGGGCACAAATATCAATACTATCACTGTTTGTGCAATGGGTTTTCACAGTCACACAGTCACACATAGATAGATAGATATGTGCAGTTAAAAGTATATCTTATCTTTTTATTTTCCATATTTTTTGTTTAGAGGTAAATATTTAATTCTTTATAAATGTTATCTGTACACGCATCTTCATATTGTATAAAATCCCTAACTGTTTTCTTTCGGTCCTCACGACACAGGCTAAACCTAGTGTGAGGGCCACTGATAATGTATTTATTGTTTTGCTGTTTTGGTAAATAAATAATTTTGTATTTGTATTTGTATTTTGTTTTGGATATTAAAGGTGTGATGATACTTTATTTGACGGATCAGCTAGAATATATACCTACCTACCTTAACTAAGTACTTAAAATTACACAAATGACAATCTTTGATGTAATGTCGACATTTCAAAATATTTGACTTTTTAATTTTTTTTATTAGCCTTTATTGTGTCCCACTGCTGGGCAAAGGCCTCCCCTTATTTCCGCCACTTGTCTCGGTCCAGTGCTAGTGTTCGCCAATCTGTACAAAATGTATCAAGGTCGTCCCGCCATCGCATTTTCGGTCTGCCTCTACTTCGGCAGCCATCTTGTGGGGTCCATTTGGTGGCTAATTTGGACCATCGTTCCGCGTGCATTCGGCAGACATGTCCAGTCCAGTCCCACTTAAGCTTCGCGGTCTTGGCACCCACATATTCTACGATGCCAGTTTTGGTAGGGTCGGG